>CM074440.1:14195377-14570377 GCA_037101425.1 Elopichthys bambusa
AATAAGATTGTAAAATACATCAAAAAGAGTTTCTACTTTAAAGAGTTCAATCAAGAACACCAAAGACAAGAACTACAGCACATATAAAAGCAATAAAAGCAAACAGCATGAACACATGGGTATGATAACCAGGCAATGCATGAACTGATAAATGTATACTGCACCATTCATTTATTGGTGCTTGCACTGCATTGGCATCTGTGTATTTGATTCAGGCATAAGCATGTAAGTCTGAACAGGAATTTTAAGAAGAAAACATTACTATTACTAGTCTCTTTTTTCAGTATACGGATGTTTGCTTGGGCAGGTTGTGCCAGTTTTGACACTTTCTTTAGGGAGTTGAACCACTTAAATAAGACACAGACAGCACAGTTTAGGATTTTTGACTGCATTATTTCTTTGAGGGCCACGCTGCAACCCTGTTCTAGCCTAAATGCATTCTGCAGGATATAGGCTAAGTGTAGCTATCCTCAGTTTCTGACCCAAGGCGAGACCAAGTACATCTAGTCTACTTTCAGAGATGAATTATGAATGTGTCCTGCTGGCTCGACAGGTGAAGTTATTAAGGGCAGTGAGAAGAAAAGTAACACTGTTTTGTACGTCAGTTTTCTTTTACTGTTTCTCTCTCTTCACTGGTTGTTAAATGCTTAACCTTGAAGAAAAAGACAGAGTCAACATCACTCCCTGTGGTAACAAGGATGATGGGATCTTTGATGTTTCTATATTTTTCCTTTTGATTTTCCAAGTAGGTTTGACATACAGGTGCACATATTACATTATGTAAAGATGCACTCAGTACTTTTTTATGTAAAGCTCGACTGTTATTTAAAGATTGGCTGGTTAATGTTTAGTGAGGCTAATATAATCAACGTTTCACAATAAGCAAAAAATAACAAGCACAGCTTGCTTGATGCTTATCTAATTGACAGTTGAGCTGTCAATGCTAGCTCTTTTAAAATTTGATGTGCTCTTTCTGTCCGCAAAACATTCTCAAAACGTTGCAAATGACATTGCCAAGATTTAGATCAGATATTTAAAAAGCGTTAAAGGTGTTTTTTCCCATCCAGACACACTGCGAAATCTTGTTTTATTGTTTTGCGTCATAGATCACGATCAGGATCTGGGCCAAATGCAAAGAACATCAGGTTCTTAGACAAACAGAAGGTGCATAACAAAAAGCAAAAACAATTGTCAGAGCCAGATAAAGAAAACAAGCAGAGAGAGTAAATACTGTAGCAGCACAGAAACAAAAAAGACAGATCCCAACAGCCTCTGAGTTTCGTCACATTGGGTTGGTTAGCAGCACAGTGGAGGGCCTTTCAAGTAATTATTCATAATTGCCTTTTGAATATTTAATCCTGTACATAGTCACTCACTTCAGTTGTTTGTGACCTCAATGATGGGAGATGAGCGATCATTCTGGTTTTCTTTGTCTTCTTTGTGTCTCCTTTAAAACCTATTGCCTCTGGGTAACATTTTTCAAACCACCAAAAATGAATCAACCAAAGAGGTACAGAGGACAGCTAAAAAATTTTAAAGGATGGAAACAGATTTCAATATCCCATTAAAAGATTTAGGTGACAAATGATTGACTGTGTATTCATGAGAGCCGCAGCTACTTATGTGGGCCTCCGACTGCCTATAAAATCTCCATTAACCACACTAAAGACCAGATTCCCTGGGAGGGGAAAACAAATCACCATTTAAAATATACACAACCACTGTATAATTTAAGTCTGCTATCCTCGGTACAAAAATTCACTTCAACTTCTTTATCCGTTCTTCTTTAACTGATAAAATACAATTTTAGATTTCCATGGCAGACCAGCTTTTAAATCTTAATATAATATTTGAATATAAAGCTAGAACAACAATAACATACACAATAAAGAAAGGAATGAATTACAATATTGCCTACAGCACTAGAACAACCCTGTCTTTTCCCCTGCCCATATGCAAATATTATGCAAATATCACGGTATGTTAATGCTATGTTGACTTACTCCAGCCTCACTGCCATCACAAATTAGACTGAACACCAAAAGAAAGAAAACAAAACAACCTTTTTCTTCCCTGAATGTGTGCCATAAAAACATCTGAACATACCACACTGACCTGTGCATAACCAAAAGGCAATTTCCAGGAATCTTATCCCTTAAAAATAAGAAAGAGACCGACATATTCCCTTTAATTATAGCAGCGTATAGCCATATAATCAGTTATAATCACTTAAAGAGCATTCATATACAATGATGACTAGTATAGATCAATTTAAATTCAATAATTATATAACTTATACAATTATATGTACATATTGTACATACGTTGCTATGTGGGTGCTAAATTGTTGTAAGTGGTTTTGATAGCTAGGGTATTCTGGGTGTTTGCTTCCTGCTCAAAGTCAAAAGAAACAATTCTCAAATTTATCTCTGGTCCCTATAAATTGGCTCAGGTCCTTCATTCAATGTAAATCTTGTGTATTGTTTTGCCCATTTTACCAAATCTGATCACTTCTAAAAGGTAACCATTTAAATACTTATGGTGTTTGTTCAAATCCCTTAGCACAATGAGTGATGGCAATTCCAGCACCTTGTCTAAAAAAAATGATCAGATAAATCAATTTGCATAATCAGTTATGGTTAACATCACAAAAATACCCACACACACACACACACACACACCCCCAAAAAAAAAATCAGTGCTTGAACACCACACACACATACTGCTCCACATTAGAAGGTAAACACCATCTGCCTGTCCTGCATGGTTCCCTTTAAGTCATTCCATCCCTGTGTCTCTCCCACACCTCATACAAAAGCCCCACAGAAGCAGCCTGGACCTGAGGATTATGAACTACATCACCACAGGATAAACCAACCCTGGGTCATTTCCTTCACCACACTCACATGCCTATGAATAAGAAGTAGGAACAACATCTTACGTGCAGGGCTGCTTGGTATGACGTATATACCGCCATACCAACTAGAAATGTGTCAAGCCAAACTGTAGAGATTTATATCATGTTAGATAGGTTTGATATCAGTGAGCATGATGATAAAAAAATATACAGTGGGACATGCTCCAAACAAGTCAAGACAAGTTAATGCATTTTATTTTATTTTATTTATTTTTTTGCAGCATCAGACTTCATTTGTTATGAATAATTGAATCTTTTGATTTGCATCCATCAAGTTCCAAATAAAAAATGATCATCAAAAATAAGTACTTTTGATGTATACTACTACAGTTATATAAAATACTGATACTATGGTATAAGAATTTGGTCATACTGTACACTGCCCACCCTACTTACAACCAACACCATAATATATGTTTATAACACAATTTCCTAATAACCAGTATACTTAGCATATCTACGAAGAGTGAGACAAAAATAGTCACACAAAAAACAAAAAAAAAAAATATTTATGCACACACACACACACACAAAAAAAAAACTGGTTATATTTCTTTTAGCAATTTCCTGGAGACTACTTTATATAGTATTGAATATAATTTGTCAAATAGATTGCACACATATCAAATTGAATAATTTCCTTTTAAAAACTCTATATACTACAGCCTCATGATTGATATTATATTTATGATGTTGATTGTTTGATGCGTATATATGCATTTATCAGCCAATGGTTATTTGTCATATAAAACAGTGATGAATTCGATTCACATCAACAGGCCTTCAAATTATGTTTGAGATATGTTGATGCACAAACAAGCTTTATATTATCCTTCATACCGGTATACAGTTTCCTTGCAACTTTAAATAACTGTGGACTATTACATCTTAATATCAGCATGCTACTGTTTGCTGGCATATAAATCCTAATAAGCTGCAATTAGTGTGTCCATGGTTTCTCTTTCAACAGACAAGGCCTTTTAAAGAGGGCCTGCTGAAGCACTGGCATATTAATTACCACTTTATTAGGACACTGCTACACTGCAGTGCTGAGTATATTTTTCATCCATAAACATAAGGGCTGAGATAATCACATAGCCCATGTGTAGCACTTTACCCATTCAAGATTTGTACTGTTTAGTTCTACATCAGCGGGCAGTCAGCGCCTCTGTGTGTACAGGATGTGGGCAATGCTGCCATCTGATGGTTAGAAACAACCATGCGCATGACCGAGATGACAGTAGTGGACTTAATGATCTAAAAATAGCAAACTCAGTATTACAGACAATCATGAATGCTTTGCTCTTGTTTGCTGCTGTTTACACAACAGTCTCAGACCTTACTGGCAGTAACAGTCTACATATATCTAATAATATCAACTAATAAAATTTTTTCACTGATGAATACAAGACGATAACTAAATAAAAACCAGTTTTGAATGATAGTTGAATGAATGAATGAAGTTGGCGTACACTTGCTGCATGTCTCACAAAACATAAAAAAGTAAATATCTGGAAGAGAAGAGCAGACATATGGATAAATCTGAAAAAGCGTGACGACACGAAAGAGTTAAATTCTATGTGCACACAGAAAGCCACCTTTCAGACGTCAGCACACGAGTACTGAATTGAGCTCTTTTTTGCATCTTTTCGCTCTTGAACAGACAAGTACACAAATGTATGTCAAAATATGCATTTTGGCGAGTATTCACATAAACACAGCCAGTTATATCTTAAGTGAGCTTAAACAGTTGGGAGAATAACGGATGTGTATCAGTGTGTTGGATCCCTGCATTCAGCCTTAAAATGACAGCAGTTTAATAAAACGGCTGCTGTCCGTCATGAATGTTAATCAAATAACAAAAGGAAAAGAGAAAATCACTTACTGCTCTTGATTGAATAACTTTGATAATAGCTTTAATAAGGATTAATGTATATTTACTTGTACAAATAAATATATCTGCTTGAAAGAATGAAGAATGTTTTATGCAAGTTGTTATAAAGAGTGCATATATCATTAATTAATAAGAAGACCATGTTCTTGTTTCTTTATGAGAAGTGGTTTTATTTAATTTTAAGATAAATAAAGACATGTCACATCAGTTAAATCTGTGTCTGTATTGCATGTTCAAACCTTAATATCATTCATATTAACTGGTTAATAGATGTTTTCTCCATGAGTATATAATGAGTTTGGAAATTTTAAAGAAATGCTTAATTGATGCACTACAATTTAACTAAGCCTTAACTAAAACTTAAACAATTCAGATGATTAAAATATGACAAACTAAACAGCATTTTAGTCAAAAGACTAAAACTAAATTAAAATTTGCTGTCAAAATGAACAAATACAATCATCAAAAAGGTTCAGTATGCCATGAAAGACTACATCCAAAAAATAAAAATGGGAAAGTTGATTATATATATATATATATATATATATATATATATATATATATATATATATATATATATATATATATATATATATATATATACACACACACACACACACACACACACACACACACAGTGGGTACGGAAAGTGTTCAGACCCCCTTAAATTTTTCACTCTGTTATATTGCAGCCATTTGCTAAAATCATTTAAGTTCATTTTTTTCCTCATTAATGTACACACAGCACCCCATATTGACAGAAAAACACAGAATTGTTGACATTTTTGCAAATTTATTAAAAAAGAAAAACTGAAATATCACATGGTGTATTCAGTATTCAGACCCTTTGCTGTGACACTCATATATTTAACTCTGCTGTCCATTTCTTCTGATCATCCTTGAGATGGTTCTATACCTTCATTTGAGTCCAGCTGTGTTTGATTATACTGATTGGACTTGATTAGGAAAGCCACACACCTGTCTATATAAGACCTTACAGCTCACAGTGCATGTCAGAGCAAATGAGAATCATGAGGTCAAAGGAACTGCCTGAAGAGCTCAGAGACAGAATTGTGGCAAGGCCCAGATCTGGCCAAGGTTACAAAAAAATTTCTGCTGCACTTAAGGTTCCTAAGAGCACAGTGGCCTCCATAATCCTTAAATGGAAGTCGTTTGGGATGACCAGAACCCTTCCTAGAGCTGACCAAACTGAGCTATCAGGGGAGAAGAGCCTTGGTGAGAGAGATAAAGAAGAACCCAAAGATCACTGTGGCTGAGCTCCAGAGATGCAGTCGGGAGATGGGAGAAAGTTGTAGAAAGTCAACCATCACTGCAGCCCTCCACCAGTCGGGGCTTTATGGCAGAGTGGCCCGACGGAAGCGGAAGCCTCTCCTCAGTGCAAGACACATGAAAGCCCGCATGGAGTTTGCTAAAAAACACCTGAGGGACTCCAAGATGGTGAGAAATAAGATTCTCTGGTCTGATGAGACCAAGATAGAACTTTTTGGCTTTATTTCTAAGCGGTATGTGTGGAGAAAACCAGGCACTGCTCATCACCGGTTGCAATCGAGGGAAAGATGAATGCAGCCAAGTACAGGTATATCCTGGACGAAAACCTTCTCCAGAGTACTCAGGACCTCAGACTGGGCCGAAGGTTTACCTTCCAACAAGACAATGACCCTAAGCACACAGCTAAAATAACGAAGGAGTGGCTTCACAACAACTCCGTGACTGTTCTTGAATGGCCCAGCCAGAGCCCTGACTTAAACCCAATTGAGCATCTCTGGAGAGACCTAAAAATGTCTGTCCACCAACGTTTACCATCCAACCTGACAGAACTGGAGAGGATCTGCAAGGAGGAATGGCAGAGGATCCCCAAATCCAGGTGTGAAAAACTTGTTGCACCTTTCCCAAAAAGACTCATGGCTGTATTAGATCAAAAGGGTGCTTCTACTAAATACTGAGCAAAGGGTCTGAATACTTAGGACCATGTGATATTTCAGTTTTTCTTTTTTAATAAATCTGCAAAAATGTCAACAATTCTGTGTTTTTCTGTCAATATGGGGTGCTGTGTGTACATTAATGAGGAAAAAAATGAACTTAAATGATTTTAGCAAATGGCTGCAATATAACAGAGTGAAAAATTTAAGGGGGTCTGAATACTTTCTGTACCCACTGTATATGTATGTATGTAATTATATATATATATATATATATATATATCACACAAAATGTGTGCAAACAACAAACAACCTTCCCTTTTAGTATTTTTCCCTACTTTCAATGGTGTAGTACTAGCCACAGACAGCAGATGTAGCTATGGCACTAGGTTTTAGACTGCACAACAAATTCATTGTAAATAATCTTTTGCACATACAGCAGGTACAAGATTTCTTCAGTTAAGGTTATATTGCTGTAATTGACACACATATTTTCTTCACATCTAAACCTCTATAAACAAACACTAAGATCAACCACGCCTAATGCTGCTTTCTATCTGCCTTTTGAAATTACTGAGATATACAATGAAAGTAAGGATCAATACAGATCATCTGTGACAATGTGATCTGATGTCAGAATTTGCATTTGTAAGCCACTGTATCCTAGTCATGCATCATAAGTTGAATCCTTAGGTATTGTGTGTTCAGGTGTGTACACAGGATCCAAAATTCCCTTTTGCCACACAAGACAATGGCAAGTGAATAAAAGTACCCATTATTATCACATTTTTTCACATTTGTCACAACATAGCTCTGGAGGGGAAAAAAATAAGTATGCCAGATAAACTTAAGATGGCAGTTTTTCCACTGTGGGTCAGACTATCATTCTTACAAATCGATTTAAACCAAGTTAACATGGCAGTGTCTTTTTAATTATTGACGAACTCCATTTGTTAATCATTAAATCTACCTTTTTCTTGCATTTGTCACACTTGCATTTTGGGCAATTTTGGACCCTTTGTTTGCTTGTGTTGGATAGAAACAGATAGAGGGCATGTGCGCATGTGTACTTACCAGTCCCGCAGTGAGAGAGGGGGCAGACTGGCCAAAGGATTGACTCCTCATGCGGACCAAGTTATTGGGTTCTCCTGTGTGCTGCTGCCAGGCCAGCTGACTCACTCCACCATGCATGCTGCTGGACAGAGGCAGAAGCTGCTTTCCTGTGGCACACCAAGGAAACACAGAATCAGGACATGGTCTATACTTGTTTGTATGCGTCTCCATTCTGTGGATAAGAACCAAATCAAAGCCAAGCCACAGATTCTCTGACAGCTCATCTGTTTAAATCTACATATTTTATATAATGTGAACAAAGTTCTGCGATGTTTCTAGATCACTTATTAAATGTAATCAAATTTGTGATATTGATCCCCCTAAGTGCCCCTATTATGCTATTTTAAAGGTTCCCGATTTTGTTTTGGAGGTCTCCTACAATCGATTTACATGCATCCAAGGTCAAAAAACACAATTTTTCTCATAATGGCATCATCTAATTTCTCAGTGTCTGAAACAGTTCCATCAAGGATTCGGTCTCTCTAAACCCCTCTTTCCCAAGAGTGTACTCTGCCCTGATTGGTCAGATGGCCCAGACAGTTGTGTTTGGTCTATCGCTTACAGCGCCTCCGAAACAAAACACCTATTACCATATCTCATTTTCAGCTCACTTCTGTACACTCTGATAAAGAACATTAATGATGCGGTCGGTTTTACCATATCAATTTAATCCCGAGTCCTTATCCATGCAAAGTGGATTTGCTTTCGCAGCTCAGAAAAATAGCGTCTTCTTGACATGTCCACATCACAAACCAAAATCTTCCAGGCCTCAACTACAACTACAGTGTCTGAAGGCGGGTGAAAGTAGACGTTTGAAGGCCCAATGAAAACCATGGGCCCTATTTTAACAATCTAAGCGCATGGTCTAAAGCGCACACCGCAAGTGCACTTAGGGCATGTCCAAATCTACTCTTGCTATTTTAACGACAGGAAAAATGGTCAGCGTGCTCGCCGCATGGTCTAAAAGGGTTGTCCCTATTCTCTTAATGAGTAATGGGTGTGTTTTCGGCGTAACGTGCAATAAACCAATCGGAGTCTCATCTCCCATTCCCTTTAAAAGCCAGTTGCGCTTGCGTCATGGTGGATTTGTTATTAACATGGCGGAATTTGCAAGCGGAAAAACTGAACACTTCTCTAGCGAGGAAAAACGGATCTGCTCGTGCACGAGGTTAAAGTGCACGAGCAGACCATCTACAGGACAAGCCGGATTCCACCAAAGCATTTTTATCTTTATGCACACAATAATAATCTTTTACATTGTAATCCTTTTATTTTTAATATTTGGCATGTGTGTGTACTGCTGCGCATCCGTGTGTGTGTAATAAGCACGTTGTGCAACCGCCTATAAGCGCATATTATTAACACGTTCTTTAAAAACCAAATATTGCGCCTTTGACTTTAGACCAGGTTTCAGTTGGTCAATAGCGCAGTCTATTTCAGTTGGTCAATAGCGCAGTCTATTTCAGTTGCCTCTAAATAGCAACACACCTCGTTTTCAGACCAGCATGCCCATGGCCGCACAAATGCATCTGCTATTTAAACAACGTGGCACAGGACGTGAAAATGATAACTGCGTCGGGCTGAAACTAGCGAAAAAACCGTTGCATTGTGCTTGCTGCTGCATTGCACCAGGTGTATGATAGGGCCCAAAAGGTGAGAACTACACAAATTTGTTACAAACCTACACAGGTTTGTGCTGGGATTAAGATTAAGTAAGGAGTTACTGATGACTAATTTCAGGAAGTTCAAAATTGGTTCGTTCTTTTGTGAGACAATAACTCCATTTACCATGCACTTTGATCTTTGAAACTTTGCAGAGCTTTTACATTCACAAACAGCTTTATTACAACCTACATGAAAGGTAATATCCATAAAATAATAAGAAGAATATAAGAATAATTAAAATTGCAGAAAAGGTCAGATGTTCTTGCTTCTATTGAAGCACAAAATGTTCTTTGGATCATTCTGAAATTATGCTAAAGAAAATGATCATCAGATTTTACACAAACTCCTCGAGTCTTTTAAGCAAAAGGGGAGACATACAAACTACTAAGGAAATTTGTGGTGTCTCACCAGTGAGGACGCCAGCCATACTGCTGCGTCGGGCTCTGCTGTCATCCTGACTGAGCTGCCGCTGCAGTTTGGTCTTTCCTGCAGCAGGAGACAGGTCGGGGTTACTCAGCTTCCTGAACAGCAGGGGAGGTGGTGCCGGCAGCTCTTGCTGAAACACACACAGATTAGGAGGTTTTTCCTCTTTTCAATAACAAACAAGCACATGTAACTGTTTTAACATGCCACTAAAGAGACAATCGAACTTCAGAATATATAAATTAGATAAATATAAAAAGATGCTGCAGTACAGTTGTATAGTTACATCCAATAAGTTCTCAGTCAACTCAAAAGCAATAAAGCTGCTCCTTCCACACTGTGGCACTGCATCACAGTCACAGTAAATAATAAATCTTAAAAAGATGACTTGCTGCCAAGATATGAGTTGGGTAAAATATTAATTCAATAATTCACTGAGATTCTTTAACGATTCTGAATCAATCCAAATTCAGAAATTCAAAATACATTTAGATAAAGACACATAATAAATAGACTGCTTATCCATTTGAGATTTACTAATTTTTTATTTACAAACAAGAGCCATCCAGGTGTGTATGTTGCTAAGTTTATTCAATTTATGGATATTCTACACATGTGTTCAAAGGTAACTGTAAGCTAGAATGCAAAGGTCCACATAATATTTGAATATTGAAATTTGAAAGAGAATTCAAGGAAATAAATTCAGTGTTTTTCAAAGGCAACATGGAATAATACACCAATATACAACAAATTTGTTTTGCCTTTGCAAAGCAGAATAATCAATAAGAAAAAACTTGTATCAGATATATCAGTGACTCCCAGAATCGGATCAAATCATGAGGTGCCTAAATCAAATCAGTACATTAACAAGCCACTAAAAAGACAACAACAATGTAAAGCTGTCATCAACACAAGAATTATGATGACAGGAAAAAAAACAATCAAATTTAAGAGGTAAAAAAATCTGGGCCCAAAATGAGAGCCAAATAATTTCTTTAAAGACGCCTGCAGATTCATTCATACTGGCTGTGTTCTTCATCAGGATGGGAAACAGACGTTGCCATGGAAATCTGGCAAGAACCCTGCGCTGGTCACATCCTCTCTGTGGTGTCACAAAATTCCTCAAACATCTGGAAGGCCTGTTTGTATCAAATACGCAGCGTTTATAAAACAACAGCACACCAAAACCACACCATTCAAAAGGTAAAAAGCCTCAAAGCAAACAGTGTTGTCACTAGCTCATACACACATTCATCAGTATTTAAAAAAAATAAAAATAAATGTGTTTATTAAGCAAGGAAAGATGCATTAAATTGATCAAAATTGACGTTTTCAATATTGATAACAAAAATATTTTACTTAAGCACCAAATAAACACATTAGAATGATTTCTGAAGGATTATGTGACACTGAAGACTGGAGTAATCACTGCTGAAAATACCACCATAGGAATAAATTACATTTTAAAATATACTAAAATAGAAAACAATTGTCTTAAATAGTAATAATATTTCTCAACATTAGTTTTACTGTATTTTTGATCAAATAAATGCAGCCTTGGTGAGCATTAGAGACTCCTTCCAAAAGCATTTTAAAAATCTTACCGACCTCAATCTTTTGAACAGTAATATACATTAACCCACATTAAGATGCAACACATTTTTTGCTTCACAACACAAACAATCCTCTGCATCCCTTACCTTGTGCATGTTTGAGGGTTCTTACTTTTCTTTTAATTTATAGAAACAAAGGTTCAGACAGGTCATTCAGTGGCACTAATTACCATTTAAGCTCTTCTAACGTGCAGCTACATTTTCAGCAAACACCATATATTTACTCCACACAGCTATAGCCCAGGTGAGCAAGAGCACACTTCATCAATGACAGGCTAGAAGATGCAGCCGTTGAGAAGTCAGTATCAGGTTGCGTGGGGGCTGAGTGACCATGACGTCAGTCTGGAGTCCCGGGCTAATCAGCTGAGGATCAGGGACACCTGTGAATACACGTGAGAAACAGGTCTGGGCGGGACACACTCACCTGCCTCGGAACAAGCACTGCAGAAGGGCTTAAAATTAGCTGCTTTTTCACTGTTGGGCCAGTGCGAGCCAGGGCTAACATGTGCCAGATGAGGCCAATAGCCTTGGACCTCGAGCCACGAGGCCAAATTCAAGCTGCATTTCTACGGTCAGGACAGAGCCCCGCAGAGCTACCCTAAAACAAACCCTTAACAAAATAATCGCAAAATAAACATGACAAATGGAGATGTTTGGTCTTTACTTAAAGGCTTAAGACTCCAGCATTGATATTTGACCAATGATTTATGATTTAAAAAAAATGTTACAGTAACAGTAATTTATTAATTTGTGTCAGGAGTGCACATCAATCGTTGTGAATCAGACTAGTATCATTATCTTACATAAAAAGAGAACACATACTTATTCAATCATGCATGCTTCCATTTATTTGTGATCACAGGAATGAACCAAACAACTCCATTAAGGCTTTTAAGTCCAAAGCCTTACACGTTTAGAAAAATATTGAGAAAATATCATGCTTACATCACACTTCTTTACAAAGAATGAGCATTTCTATTAATTTTCCACAAAATTATGCAATCTGATGAGGTTTGAGCGCTCTCTCTCATCTCATTATACTGTTATCACTTCAGCCTGAGCAACAGATGGAGCTAATGGAATGAAAACAGGAGTTATACTCTGATTAACTCATATATGTAATTTATGACATGCAGATGCAAATGTCCAGTATTAACACTGCACTGCAGGGAAAAGACAGATGAAACATGAAACCTGTAACGTAACGTGTGTATATGAAGGCACAAGGACGAAGGAGAATACAAGGAGTAATATTTAATTATAGAAACTGGCAGGAACTCACATGCTTAACATAAACGAGAATGGACGAAGAATGAGGGAAAACACAGGGTATAAATACACGTGACAAACAAAGGGAACTTAACGAGCCAGGGGAAAGCCACGAGCAGGAGGAGCCAGGGGAAAGCCAGGAGCAGGAGAAGCCAGATGTTACCCCAGAAGCCAGCCAGGACGAGGCCTCAGGTTGCAGGTGGAAGGAGCCATGGTGGAGTCAACTTGGTGGCAGGCGACAACCTGAGGATGACCAACAGAGATGCAGCTGGAGATGGAGACCCAGATGGAACTGATGAGCCAACGGGCCCACGCGCAGCCGATGGTCCTGGAGACCCGAGAAGGAGCCATGGTGACTAGCGTCCTAGGAGGAGGCGGACATCCGGAGGGCAGAGGCTGAGCTGGTGGGACCGAGGATGGAGGTGGAGCTGGAGGGAAGGCGATGCCAGACGGTGCCGTAGGTGCAGGCAAGTCGACGACTGACCAAGGCGAAGCCGAAGAGACGAGGGAGCCTGGAGAAGCCGTATGGCCGATGGTGTCCGGTGGAGCCGAGGGAGGGAGGGAGGAGCCAGGGTGGAAACAAAGCATTGACGGGCCGTGGTGGAGCAGGAGGCACAGAGGCTGGAAGTGGAGACAGGGAATCCTCTGAGTGAGATGGAGCTGGTGGCCTAAAGACGCTAGACCTCTCTATCTGGCATGTGGAAGATGTAGAGCGGCTGAAGGTCAGTAGTGATGGTGGGGCCGAGGAACTGGCTGAAGAACTGGGTGAAAGAGGAGGTGGGAGAGGGAGGTTGGGTAGGCATACAGGGAATTCAGGAGACTCAGGGAACTCAGGAGAATCAGGGGAATGGGAAACCACCTCTCCAAAAAAGTCAATTAGGTCAGCATCAAAAATACCTTTCAGTTCCTCAGAATATTTGCCAGGGATAGCAGTCATCTCAACCACAGTGGTGGTGTGGGCAGGGCTTTCCTCCCAGCTCTCGAGCTCCACAAGCACTCCCTCAGCATCGCACGATGTTACCGGCTCGCACACCTGGTCAGAACCTTGCTGTGAGGTGGACTCTGGGGCGATGGTACCATCCGACCTTGTCTTCGGTCCTGGCTCATCCATCGCTGCAGGCTGGCCTCCTCGGTCTGCGGTTTACTCACCACTCCCTGGGAGGCGTGCCCGGCACCGTTCGCTTAGGCTGGAGATGTAAAACACGCAGAGCAAGCGGTCGGGAAAGTGCGTTAGGTACGCCAAATCCAAAAAATCCCTGGTGTGTGATTCCAGGGAGCGATCCCTCTGCTCCAGGCATAGTAGAGCTACTGCAGGGTTCACAGTGACAGAGGAAGGAAAAAACAAAAAGAAACAAAAACGCAGCAAAAAACTGTTTTGGTCCATTCTTCTGTTACGTAACGTGTATATGAAGGCACAAGGACGAAGGAGAATACGAGGTGTAATATTTAATTATAGAAACAGGCAGGAACTCACATTACACATGCTTAACATAAACGAGAACGGACGAAGAATGAGGGAAAACACAGGGTATGAATACACGTGACAAACAAAGGGAACTTAAGATAATTAACGGGACACGGGTGAACGAAATGAGTAATTCAACAGAATGGGGGAAAACTAGGTCACAGAAAACACAAGATATGTCATAAAACCAAATAAAGACACTGTTATAATCTTACATAATTTGTATAAAGCCGCAGACACACTTAACAATTGTAAGGCCGATTATGAATGTAATTTGATACTTAGACTGATCATGCCCAAACGTGCTGAGTCAGAGCCAGCTATGTTCAGTCTGTGTTTACAGTTAGTGTTTAAATTCTGTGTGTAAGTATTTAAATCTGCTTCAGTCGAAGGAAACAGTCTTTGTGTGTTGAGCTCAGTCTTAGAATGTTTTAGCTAGTCATTAAATGCGTCTCCGATGAGTAGTTCTGCTTATACTGGTAAAATATCAGCAGAAAGTCTCGTCCCGACAGATTCGAGGAACAGAACTAACTATTATACATCTAACAATAGCCTTACGATCTTACTGTCAGATTTATGTTCTGCTATGTGTGGCCCCTTATGTACTTAAATTCCTGTTTCAACGCTCATATATATATATATATACACTGCAAGGGAAATTCCTTCACCACGACAGCCCTAGGCCAGACAATAGAAACGAGGCTCTAAACTCTGTTAACTCTGTTCTGGTGGCTCAAGCAAGCAGTACTTGGGTCAGTGGATCATTACTACATCTGGAAAAAATGGAAGAATGTGAAATAACTAGTATTATGATTGACAGCAGTAAAAAGAACTCAAGCATGCTTGCACATGGCTATTCTGTCATCGTTTATTCACCCTTGTCCTTCAAAAACCATATGACTTTCTTCCGTGTTTAAGTTGTTAATCTTTGAAAATTTTCCCTTCAGCACAGCTCTCAAGTATCATTTGCTTCTGTGCGTCACTACCATTTAAAAGTTTGGGGTCGTTAAGATTTTTTTTTTTAAAAAGAAAGAAAAAAAACGTATGCCTACCAAGGCTGCATTTATTTGAACAAAAATATAAAATCATTAATATTGTTAAATATTATTACAATTTAAAATAACAGCAGTCATTACTCTTTAGTGTCACAATTTTTTACAAATCATTCTAATATTCGTGCTCAAGAAATATTTTGTTATTATTATCCATTGAAAAAAAAAAAACATTTGTGCTGTTTAATATTTTTGTGAAAACTGCAATACATTTTAGAAAGTTCAAAAGAGCTTTGTCATTTTTGAAGTTTGATAGCATTCATCATATTTACTTTATTGAAAATTCAGTAAAATGTTTCATTTTTGTTAAAAAAAAAAAGATTTATTTATTTATTTTGATGAACCGTTTCTTTAAACAGCTCTGTTTGCGCAAGGATACATTGCTGCTCACTTGTTTCGGTCAACGTGCTTTGACAGAGCATGAAAGAGATAACCACACTGTTAACTCATGACCTCAGAATGTACAGGCCTTAATGACTCTCTAGTGGACGCTGAATGTTTATATCCAGCTCATGTTGTACACTTATGGCTAGGCTAATTTCACTTCCCCAGATATTCTTCCACAGATCTCCTCTAATCAATCTTTCCAGCCCACTCTCACATCTGGGTATTTCTCTCCATTTAAACCCAATCAGAATGACTAATGTCAGATCACTGCTCATGCCTCAGGATGGATCTAGAGTATAGTGAAGAAAGCTCACTTATCACCAGTATAGACAAGGGAAAGGCATTGGCTTATCACTGGAGATGCTTTATTGGGTGCAGTCTGATTAACAAAAAGTTTAAAGGGTTAGTTAACCCAAAAATGAAATTTGTGTCATTAAGTACTCACCCTAATGTCATTCCAAACCCGTAAGTCTTTTGTTCATCTCCAGAACACAAATTGAGATATTTTTGATGAAATCCGAGAGCAGTAAAGATAGTAGTAAAGATATTGTTCAAAAAGTCCATGTTACTGCAGTGGTTTAACCTTAATGTTATGAAGCAACGAGAATACTTTGCACGCAAACCCCCCCCATCAGAAAGCCAGCTTAGAATTGGCCAGCTCCTGGCAGCACCGCACGCATCAATTTGTGTTCCGAAGATGAACAAAGGTCTTGCGAGTTTGGAACAACATGAGGGTGAGTAATTAATGACAAATTTCATTTTTGGCTGAACTAACTCTTTAACACCATTAATCTTACGAAACTATTTAAGCCGGTATAGTGACTAAATAAATTAGTAAATAAGTAATATAAGATTAAATAAATAAGAGAATGTTCTGCACCTTGATTTTAGTACAGCATAGATAACAATCAAGGCAACTACTACATGAGATGCATCAGCATTTTCAGCATTTGCCCTTCCTTGTGCCGCCCAGTGCACCATCTGTGTAATGTGCTTGGCTTTACCATTGACTCATAAACTGCAATGAAATACACATCTCTATCTGTAATCCATCAGCTCTTGCAGAGCATTTTCAAAGCTAAACATTTGTGTCTAATCTGTGATTTTCTCTTCCTTGCTTTCTCTTTCCACCCACTCCTCTATCTAACTCCTGGATCCACCCTGTGGGAATAACAATGTTCTCATGAATACCAATGATAAAACATGGCTCTCAGACACACAGGTGACAACATTTCCTTGAGCAAACAGCGAGCTAGACAAACAGATGAGCAATGGACGATATAACACTGATGGAGGATAAATGATTTTTGAAATATGAACAGTATAAACTAAAAAAAATAATAATGTACTCCAAAATGTTTTTTAGATATTAGAACCCCTAAATTTAAGGCAATTAACTTTTAAGAGTCTGTATAAAAAAATTTTTTAAAAAAATTTAAAAAAACTCCCCGATACAGCTGGCATGGTCCAACAGCATTCTGCTACAGCCACGAGGTAGAGCAGCATCCGCTGCGGTACAGAAAACAGCTCGTAAAAGCAGTTAATCCCTCAGGAATCCCAACATAAACACTCTCACTGCCTGGCAGCCTGCCATGCTGTGGTCTAAGAGCTACTGGCCTTTCTGTTTGCCCAAGCAGGTGAAGTGTGCTATATAACAGATGAGAGTCCACAAATATATATTATATATATATTATATATATATATATATATATATATATATATATATATATATATATATATATATATATATATATATATTATATATATATTACATATTATATATATATATATATATATATATATATATATTTATTATATATATATATATAAACGTATTGTCAAAAAATAAAGTGACACAAACATTTAACATGGTTATTTGGAAATCAGAACCCGCAGCCTCTATATAAAAGTTACTAATTTCTCAACACAAGTAAAAATGGCGAGTAAAGAAGAGTGGAAAATGGTAACGTTAAACTACATTACAAATGTTTTTGGTGCAAGAACCTTAAAATCCATAAAAATGTGACATAAAGGTAAAACTAAATGATAAAACCTCTTCATGATACTACCCATTTAATTTTTCTACTCAGCAGAAATATAAAACTGTACTAATGCAGCATGTCCTTTACAGTGAAAGATGATCAGGAACAATCCAAACTGCCATGCTGCTGAAAATTAAACCTTTGCGGAAGGAACTAAAACCAAAGCAAAGAACATTCTGGGAAAAAAAAGACAGAACTTCTGCAAACAAACACGGCTTCAGACAGTTCATCTATTTCTTACTCTCCATTTCTTCACTTATCCAGGCACAAAATTGAAAAGAAGAAGAGGGAAAAAAAAAAAAAAAAAGAACTCTGATGGCCTGGACAATCCTTAATCATCTCCAGCAGACCTGAGTAAGTAATCCTCTAATCCTCAATCTAATCCTCACTGCCTCAACTTCCAAATGAGATGTGACTTATCAACGTTTGCGCGTGCCCACGTTTAGTGTGTAATGCCTACTGTACATGTGCGCACAGCCAAAAACACAATGTCCCATTAGTCAGTATGAAGCCTGTGCTGATGTCTTCCAGATGTGCTGTAGGTATCCAGGGTCTGCTGAATGAAAGAGTGGATGTTTGTGCACTAACTCCATGGGAACGACAGGACGATGTTCTCATACACTGGGGCTGTGCCAGGGTGTCGGCCCGCCTAGCCAGCTGGGATGGCCTTGAGAAGTCATTCAAGAAAAACATGATACTAGCATTAACGGGAAAATGCGAGAAACTGTAAGGTCAAACTGTACTTGAAAGAGGCCTTGTTTTTGACAGCTGTAAACGTGTACTGTACAACATATACCCATTCAAAAGTTTGAGGTTGAGGTAAGAATTTCGTTTTAAAGAAATTATACTTTTATTCAGCAAAAATGCATTAAATTGATCAAAATTGACAGTAAATACAATTAAAATGTTACAAAAGATTTCTATGTCAAATAAATGTGATCCGTGCTTGCAAAATGAGGCTAATTACAAGCTACAGGAAAAACAAGTAAAAAAAAAAAATTTTTGTCAATTTTGGTCGAATTTGAGGTTTTCACAAAAATGAGATCATTAAGCCCTCATCTAGCGATCCAAATGCTTCAAACAGCAATTAAACAGCTAAAAGTATCTTTATTTGTATGTCTTCTGAGAGGAATACCTTTCCTTTGTCCAAATGCTGTTTTTCTCTGCTCGCTTCACCACTCGCGTTGCCCTCAGCAACTTCCTCATTCGTCCAAGTTTGGCATCATTTTAAAGCGCAGCATTCATGATGGCATGAGTCTGAACCAATGAAATGTGATTTTCAAACTCATGCTGATGTAAACAAATCGATCTTACTCGTGCCGACAGACAGATCCGAAGCACTCGCACTAAGACGCCTCAGTGCGCGATCCTGGTATACACATATAAACAGAATTACAGTACTTTAAAATATTGAAGAAAAAAAAAGTTGAATTTTCCTATATGTATTTGGTTTTGATGATGAGTGTGTGCCAAATAAGGGGTTATTAACAGGGATTTTAAGGTATGGTTGCCAGGTGATTTTGTTTTGATTTTTGAACTCGATTTTTCTCAAAATTGACTTTTTTGCTTGACATCATTTTGACCAAGGTTTTTTTTAACAGAGATTATGACAAGATTTTTGAAAATTTGCTCATTGCAACTTATTTTGCCAGCACGGGTCACAAATACTGTTCTTTTGAACATACTGTTCAAAGAATAGTATTACAGAAAAGAGTATCACACAAAGATCTTTCCACAAAAATATTATGCAACACAACTGTTTTCTACACTGATAATAATAAGAAATGTTTCTTGAACATACCAGAATACAGCATATAAGAAGGATCGTGTGACAAATTAAGACTGGAGTGATGGCTCCACAGTTTCATAATATTACTGTTTTTACTATTTTTTTTAATCAAATAAATGCAGTCTTAGTGAGCATAACAGACTTATTTTTAAAAAAACTTTACAAAATTTAAACTAAAAATAAAATTTAAAAATCTTACCGGTCCCCAAACTTCTGAACAAGTGTATGTGAAACTATTATGAAATATGAATTACTGAAAATATTTTCTCATCTTTTCTTCTGTAGTTCACTTAACTGTTGCGGTCAGTGAGTCACCCTGAACACTTACTAAGGTAATTTGACACAGAGTCATCAGCTGTGGAAAATGTGCAAGAACTAAACATTAAGACTTCAAAAATTCCACTTGCAGTTTCCAGTTTTATAATGTCACAACATGATGCAGTGTGCAATTGTTTTAAATGAAACCACTGAATGTCCAACATCTTAGTAGTACTGATAAGTCTTCTCGCTACTATCTGCTGTTCCCATTTTCACAAAATGTATATGGTTGCACCCACAGTTTTTATGCATCTGTAACTTCACTTCCTAGTGATCAAAGTGTGGTTGGGCTACATTAGCATGTCAAAGCAAGACACACAATGCTCTCAAGAAGCTATGTAGCTAATGACAAAATATTTGAACGTGAAGTTGGAACAAAATTCCTAATCACATTATTAATGGAACTGTAGCTTTTTTGTAACTTTTACTGTCTTTAATAACTTTCAAAATAATAAATGTGTACATTCTCAAAGAGAGCTAAATTCAATGCAGCTCTAGAATTCAGTCACATGGCATATTTGACGTTTGTCTTCTATGCTGTTTTTTTACACCCAAGTCAAAAAGTGCATTTCCTTCCCTAAACAAAACTGGTTGTCAAAGAAAGCTAACTGCACAAAAATCTGTCAACCCTGACTGCTTCGCCCAGGGCTTCACCTCTGAACTGTAAAAGAACTCTCATCAGAGCTCAAACTGCCAAGCACATGAGTAATGGTTCAGCATTGCTTCTCTTGGGTTATGTAATTGTGTGTTACACAGTGTAACATGACTCTGCCAGTTCTCCAGTTGAACCCCACCACCCTCTAACTTTCAAAGCCAAGACAAACCAATAATGCTGCGTGCAATGGAGAAGTGAGAAGACAGACATTGAGCCAAGACCTGAATGTGAACTGCAAAAGATTGGAATTGACTTATTCAAAACACGAACCAGGCTTATTATCACGCCACTGCCTTGTAACACAGGCCAAGTTTATTTGGACCAGTTCTCTATGAGAGGAGGTCTTGAATGATGGGGGTTTATAGAATCATTACTGATTATTACATAAATGTGTGTTTGTTTCACAAAAACTTCACAGAACAGCCAAACAACATTAAAAATGTTAATAGGTGTTTTCTTGCCACACTGTGTAAAAGTACACAGATAGTGTAAATTTGTTTCAGAGCTGTTAAAAATTATTAAAATCCATTAAAGTAAACCATATTTGACAATTTATACTACACTAGCCAGTATTAAATCATAAAGAATGGTGCATTTTTCATGTATTCGCCTAATTTCTCTTTAAAATATCCTTTGTGCTTATTATGGGTTAAATTAAAGCTTCTTTTTCAGAGGAAAAAGATTACTCTTTTGAAACAAGTCTGGACAGATGAGAATAGAGATTGAGAATGATGATTTGTCAGGATGTATCAAGAGACAAAAGTCAGATTTACAATAGAGTCCTTTCCAAATAGACTTGACATGCCCAAGTAATAAGCAGAATGTTTATTGCACACATGCATGTCTGTGAGAACTGATTACTGAAGAGGATTACATAGAAACAAATTCAAAATTTCTCTGCAGGGCCGAGATCTGAGTTAATACCTTGAACAGCCCCTGATGGAATCAGCTGACTTTTTCAGCATACTTGGCATTGACTACTGCAGAATATATTTAAAATAGGGATGCTAACGATTAAATTGACGATTGATTAATTCTCAATAATAATTTAATTAATAAAACTTATTAATGGTCCATTAAGCAAGGTCATCATTAGAGTGCATAGTTTTGAGGTGTGTGTGTGACTCATGCGCAAAATCAATTCAGCAGACACATGAGGAAAAAAAGCACATCGTAGTTACGTATTCTAAATGTATTCTTCAAGCCATGCAATGGATTAGGTAGGCTAGCTGTTTATATTGAAACATAATTAATAGAGATGCACCGATATTAAATTTCTCTGCCAATACCGATAGCCAATTATTCACAATGATATCGGCCGATGCCGATGCCGATACCGATACCGATACCGATAGTTTGGTTTTTCTAAAGAAAAACAAAAAATCTCTCCTAAATAATGTTGCAAACTATACAGGGAACACTCATTTGGTACACTACAATATTAGAGGTTACAGTTAACAACAGAGGTATTATATTCAGCTGTTGTTTATTTTCAGATATAATTACACTCAAATAAAAACTGTAATGTATAAAACTTAGTAACACATAAGGTAGTTTTCATAAGCACTTGTCTTCATGGCAAATTTACACAAACATATAATTAACAGTAAATATGCTCCTCTCTAGTGTTTTTTATATATAGAAAGCTAAGGAAGTGTGAACATTGGAAAACACTCCTGAGGTGAATGTAACATGTGACATATTGTTTACAAGCTGTTTTATTGACGTCTTTCCGCGGTTGAAACACAAAGTGATTACATGAGACATGATACATTCTGGTAAGTTGTACAATATATTTCAACAACCTTTTGATGTCCATTCATGTTTTTCGAGATATAACTTGTATTGAAGAGGAAGAAAAGACTTGCGCTCCGAGTTGCCGCCTGAACTGAGGCATTACAGCGATCTGACGTGTCACATTTAGGAGCGTCAAAGCGCAATTTATTGTTTGAATTTCATGATAAAATGGACAGAATTTGAAAACTGAAACTTTCATTTTTATCAGAAGTAATAAAGCACAAATATTTTTGCGATTATTAGATGGGAGGCGCTACAAATAATATTTGATGTAGGAAGAAAAACGCAGAGCTGGCAACACTGGCTTGAACTACAGGTCAAAAAGAGCCTGCTTTAACGTCACTATTTTTAAACTGTTAATACGTTAAAATTCAACACACAAGTTATTTTCTTCACACACAGTATGTATAAGTTGCAGTCTGAACACATCTTTCCGCACCCTTTTGACTGACAAGATATAATCGGCCCTGATCATCGGCAGTTTTTAAACATTCGGCCGATGGCCGATAGTGATAATAGCTTTTATCGGCCGATACCGATTGTTGGCCGATACATCGGTGCATCTCTAATAATTATCCAAGTGTCCAAAAAAAAAAAAAAAACTCAAAATAAGAACTACTTGTGTAAACAGCAGAATAAAAGTACACAGAATAAACAACAAGTAATAAGATCCTGGTTGATAAGTGATAATCTTATGCACTCTTATTCTATGGCACATGGTAAATAAAGACCCTTAATAAAGTCAATCTGAGCAATCCAACCAATCCAAGCACACTCCAGCTGTAAAACAGTGTCCGAATTGTCTCTACACATCCCTAACCACTATACTCACCCACCACACGCGAGATCCAGTTTCCATTGGTTGAACTTTTAAATGATGCTGGAAAACACTACGTCATAATCGCAATACGATCGGATCCCGGAAGTCCGATAGCTTTAGCCAAGCAGCATGTCATGTCACTCCATGATCCATTGCCTTATGTTGTGTTTGGGCTCGTTCAAGACCACCTACTCTAAATAAAGATATGTGGTTTACTAATGTTTCGCAAAGTTACAAACAAAAACGTGGCGCAAAAGTATCGTGTATACGGTTTACAACAATATATGATGTCACCTTTTCATTTATTTATTTTTTCCACGCTATGAAAACGCACTTCTAATATGTCAGCAAATTTAAAAGCACTTGTTAAGTGATTGTTATATTCCCTATATTCACTGTAAAGCCAAGCTGCAAAGCTTTAAAACAACACCTATTTTGTGTTGGTTAAGCAAGTGGTTGTTGATACTTAGTGATAACTTAATAGCAGTAGAAAGTACTGGCTACTTATTAATAGTTCAAAACCTCAAATTAGTCACAATATTTATTGCACAAACACGCAAGGAATTTTAGGAACATTGGACCGTTCCAATTCAATGTTAAACTGTGGCGTTTTGTAAGTGCAGATTCTGTGTGGGCCTGTCAATGAGTGTTTAGAGAGAAGCTTTGTGAGGACAACATTGTCATTAGATGCTCTACAGGTAAATAAATGGAGGCTGCGATTTCACGCTCGTCATGTGACTTGCGAGGAAGCAGTCTGCAGAGGAAGCATCAACTTGACACACTACGCATATGCCTGGCCTACAGGAAAGCACAGTTTATGTTTAATCTAACTAATATTGTGTTGTTCATACTATACAATAGAGGTGAGAGATTCTCTCTCTAACGATTCTGAGCTTAGTTTTTAACCACAGATGCGCCAAAAAACGTATTCTGCTTGCTTATTCTGAAAAAACTTATTCTCTCTCGCGAGTAGTTACTCGCTAAGTAGTTAAATGTACTCGCATCTCAAAATGCTTTTATGAAGCGAAATTAATATGTAAACAGTCAGTTATGTCTTAAGGGATCAAACAGACAAACCACATCTTATATTTCAAAAGAGATCTGTGCATTATTGTGAAAATCTACCACGCTCTATAATGTCATAATAATCAACAACAGTAAAGCTGAGAAAAAGAAAAATCACTCACAGCTCTTGAAAGGAAAATCTTCAGATACACTTAAATACTGTAAGCACTGTTTGTTTATTGCTTGTAATGTTTTTTGTTTGTTTGTTTGGTTTTCCCCCTCTTTATTATTTACTAGCTTTTCCCCCAGTTTCACAGACACAGGCTTAAGCTAGTCCCAGACTAAAAGAAATTGAGCCGTCTTAACTGAAAGCAACTTGCACTGACATATTTAAAAATATATCAGTGCCATTATGTCTCAAGATGTACACCAGTAATGTTTTTTTCTTTAAGGCACGTTTATAAAAGCTACTTAAAACTAAGGCCTAATCCTGGCTTAATCTAAGCCCTGTCTGTTTATTTAAAATTATTAACATGCAATTGTTTTAATTAAATTTTTAATGTGTAATTATTTTAAAAAGTACTTATAATTACATATGTAATTAAATAATAGAAACATTTTATTAATAAGACTAATTGATAAGGAAAAAAGATCAATAATCGTTTTGGAATTGGACTGTGACTCCCAGAATCGGAATCAAATCGAATCGAATCATGAGGTGCCTAAAGATTCCCACCCCTACAATGATTTATTGCTTGTCTTTGTTGAATAATACAAAAGATAAAGAGCTTAAAAAATAAATCGCATATTAAATCGCAATCACAATATTGGTAAAAATAATCGCAATTACATTATTTTCCAAAATCGTTCAGCCCTAGGATGAAAAATGATCTCTAAGGGTAAAGAAGAAAAGCATGATGGTAACTGGCATTTATTTTTACCCCAAACAACATTCACAGAGAAATGTTTACTTGTTACTATTAGTATAAGTAGTAGTAGTGTTAATGACTTTATACAATCATTATTATTATTTAATAATAATACATTTATCAATCATAATTATGAGGTGAATTTACCATCACCTGAGGGGCATGCATCACATTTCAAAAACCAATGCTTTAAGTGAAGCCATATATTTAGAGTACAGACTCTAATCCGTCTCTTGCAGCTGTGAAAAGGAGCACCAAATCAGACAAACAAGCCCCAGCCCATTCTGCCACAAATACAGCACTGTAAGGCAGAGCCTATAGGACCTGCAGGGGGAGATAAGGTCACACTCAGAAATACTGGTACATGCCCACTATATTATCCACAAAATTGACAGATGGGCTAATCGATATTACTTGCAAACTCAAAAAGGAGAAAAGTAAAGAAGTTCATGCTAAACTCTAAACGTCTCCAGTAACAGATTCTCTTCTTTCACAAATACCTCCAGAGGTCAAAGAGTTTAAATTATCAACGTTTCTGCCAGAGGCATGCTCTGACACAGATCTAAAGAAACAGGGTCAAGTGCAACAAAATGTCACAAGCCGGCAGTTCTGAAGAAAAGAACAAAACAATGTTCACTGGGCTTTAATGGAGTTCATAGAGTAAATAAAGGAACAGAATAGGAATTTAGTAGGAATTACTAGGAATATAAATGTACAATCAATACTTTTTACAATCATGTGTTTAATTTCAATTTCAAACATAATTATCAATCAACCAATGTTCCTTTTATTTGGCCAATGTTAAATAACAAATCCAAATCAAGTGGCTATTTGCAAACAGTCTTACTTTTAAATTAAAACTAACTTGGGAGCAAGCTAAAAAAAAAAAAAGTAATACAGTTACAAAGCAACGATAAAGCACAAATATAAATAACAATAACAGAAACATCCAGTGTGTTTTGTCAGCAGTATTGAAAGAATTGTAGTTCTTACCATGTTTCTTTGGTTAGAATAGATAGCTTGTATCTTTGGTGAGAAAATGACACACCAACAACCTGCTCAACTCCTCAGATAATATCAGTATTGGACGATCCTACTTTGGGAAATTCAACCATTGGAATTGGCACAAAACGCAGATAGACTCATCTTAAGAAAATGTAATCCACAGTCCAATGTACTTTTATAAAGTATGGGAAAAGAATTAGTATTTATTCATACAGCTAGCTGGTGGGTTCAGCAGTTTCAAACCAATCAAAACACTTGGCAAAGAGCATCACCCCCCAACGTGTGATGGGACGCGGCGAACTCAACACAGGTCATTACCAGAAGAAAAAAAGCCTCTGGATGGCCCACTCCCCACTGTGCTTGACTGCAATGCCCTTTCACTGAGCTAATCAAGGGTAAGTTCATAGGCTGCCTGAGCCATAAGCAAAGCATTACTGTCTACAATGACAGATTCATTACAGTGGGAACTGAATACAAGAGCACTCTTCCAAGACAATGAACCAAGAATGAAGTTAGTTTGTTAAGGCAACGGAATCTGCAGAGAAGAAAATTTCTGCCTTGATCAACACTAGACTTCAACATGAGTCGCCATAAGTAATATACATTCTCTTATTTTGTTTGTGTAAACATTATTTACAATGTAAATTTTGAAAAGATGTCAATCATATAAAGCCAAGCAAACAATTAAAGAACTGCATGTTTCTATTCATATTCTAATGCTGTAATTGTTATGTTTTCTAAGGGACTGAATTTTAAAAATGCTAAATTAGACAATTGACATGTGGAAAGAAAAGGTCTCCCTCTAAAGGATTTTGCTATCCGTCTGTCAGAATCTGTGACAATAGCTGCAATGTCTTTTTTCATTAACATGAAAGTGTCTGAGGTTCTAGCCTAAATGATCATCAGCTGGAGGAGGAATTAGAAATTGGATGGCTTTGCAGCTCTGCCAGCTGAACCCTCATGAATACTGACACATATCAGCATATTAAACTGTTTTTAAATGCCTCAAAACGTTTGAAAACAAGTTTATTAGCTTTCATGCTGCTTTTTACTACAGAAGGCACTATAGAAAATGAACCCCGACACTACCCTAGCAAAATGTTTTTTGGATGACAAAACATTTCTAAACTTAAAATTCCTAAATAATCAAATTTAGAATCAATGTTCAAAAAGGCTACAAATAAATAAATCTTAATGTATTGGCTTAATATTTATCTTGTGGACAGTACATTAATGATAGTGGGAAAAATTGAGAAGAATCAATATTTCATTAAACAAGTTTTTCACGAAATAAGGGCTTCATAATATATTTAAACTATCTAAATATCACACACGTGTATATATATCAAGATATGCATATGGAAATGACTTGCAATATCTGAATGATTTTAATGGGCAACTTTGCAAAACCAGGCAAGAAGCGGTTTTGTTTTGATTCCCCTCCACCCCATCTCTGTCTACCGGCAGGATAAAAAAGAACTTCAAAACCTCCACAGTAATTAGAGGGCCATGGAGCGTGACTCTCCAGATTCTCTCACAATCTAGCGCCTCGTTGAAAACCCCAGCCATTAAATTGGATTTTACTTTGCATAAACTGATTAACATAAACAGCACATGATCATTTTCCATTCTATTTCTACATAAATTATGCCCAATGGTAATAAGACTTCATCTTTACCATCTCATCAGTAGGAGCTGCTGTATAACCTTCATATCATAAATTGGGAATAGGTCTGCATATGTTTTTGTTCTATATGTGGCAAAGTCTCTTCCATTAAATTATTCAGTGCTAAATCTCACACCCATCAGCTTCTCTCTGCATGACATATTAAATGTAAGGTGAGCACACAAAGCAGATAGGAAAGGCAATAATCTGGAAGAAATTCTTACTGCATTAATTAACTGCATAGCTGAAATAAATGGTGGGTTTTATAGCCTTAGTTACAAAATTAAAATAAATAAATTACACTGGTTTATTTAGGTCTTATATTGCAATAAAAAATAAAATGTAATATGAGGCCTAAATAAACCAATCAATGCAATGTGTGTATATGTATATCTTTTAATTAAAAACAACACATTTATAAAGAAATGGAAACAGTAGTGATGTACCAATCATGATTTTTCATGGCCAGTTCCGATACCAGTTGATTTTTTTTCTTCTTCTTCTTAAGCAAATTTATTTGTTGTTTATTTGCTCTATAACAGGCCAAAATGGCCTTAAAAAACAGCACGGCCTGAATGAAAATGCAAATTTTTTTCTTCCTATAATTTCTTTCTAATATTATATTATTTTTCTTCCTATATTTCAAGCATCACGTGATCTTGCAGTGCCTAGCATTTTCTTTGCTGCACATCTGCACTCTCCTCTTTGCGTCAGTCTTCAGCATATGTTAACGTCCTGGTAACAGGCTTCGTAATATTTTTTTACACAAATGGCATTTTGGGAAATTGTTGCAATGCAGTTTGTGCGCAAGTCCAGAATAGAGATCAGTGTGTAATTACTCTTTCAAGCAGCATTTCAAAAGACACATCAGCAGTGCATGTTCAACAGCTGCCAACAAAGTCAATGAAAATGGGTTATTTGGCTATTGGTCCAAAGTTATTCATGCTTGTTCTGTTTTCATTCTTGATCTCCCATCAAGTGCAGCTGATTCATTGCAAGACATTTCTGTGTAGTGAATTTCACTAACCATTTTTAATGAGTCCTGGCAATGAAATGACGCAAGTCACTGGTGAAGATGCTAATCTACATGTTTACAGTAACACATACAATGCTTGATTATTTTAGTTTATTCCCTGCAGTAATCAACTACTCAGTTTAAAGTCGGGTAAGATTGACGTACACGGGAAATGTTTTCCATGTAAATGTGCGTGGTTTTCCCAGTTCTCAAACAGAACGTTAAACTGATTTGTGCACAAACGATCCAAATCCATTTGTGTGGACGAAGTGTGTGAGAACATGGGTGTGTGAGCCTGTGTGCTTGTTTACATACAGAATTCAAACAGGAGGAGGCTATTAGTCTAACTTCTACATAAACTAACATTGTCAATGAAGCATACAATACTCAACAATACAGCTCAACTCATGTGAGTTTGGCATCACCCAGCATTGTTTGAACCCCAAACTCAGGCATGAATTTCAGATTTTGACAACTTAAATTTAAAATTGAGCATTTACCAAATTTAATATTATTAGTTTTTCTGCTTTCAGTATTAATTATTGAGATTAAACATGGTTATTTTATTGTATTGACAGCACTAGTTTTTAACAAAATAACCAGTGTTTCCTATTAAGGGTTTATATACATCTAGCATTAATAGTGGGTGGAAACATACACTGTCAATGTAATATTATTTTAATAATATTTATAAAAAAAACAATAAAAAAAAAAGACAGGACAACAGAAAAACTATAGTTGTGTTTGTGTTGCGGTGTACAGGAACTCTTTGCGCAGAGTCAGTCAGTCAGCTTATTGTTTCTGCATCATTACATTCTGCCTGTGGACAACATCAATTCCAGCCTTGCCTAAACCACTTAACGTAAAGTCAATGGCCCTCATTTATCACATGAATGTAGAAACCAGCGTACATCCGAACAGAAAAATCCTCTTACGACAATGCTCATGTGTGATTCATTAAACTTTTGTAAGCGGCCAATTCCGTTGCACGAATGAACGGGTGTTGATAAATGTGGCGGCTGAAAACAATCGTCATTTAAATATCAGGCCCCAAATTTTAGAAACCTTGCCCTATAGTTTACGACACAGAGAAACATAACCCGGCCATAAAGAGGAAGTAATCGCATGAAAAAGAAATGTATCTCGTAATTTCAAACAATAAAATTAATTTAAATAAAAATACCAGTAAATAAAACAAAATACTTACAAACATTATTACTCCACAGAAAATCCTTTAAATTTATTTTACAGAACAACAACAAAAAATAAGTAGAAATATTTTGAAACACAAATTAGGCTATAGTGGCATTCATTATAAAGCAGAAATGAATTTATTTAAAGCAAAACTGAATTGGGCTTACATAGCCTACCTCTGTCATTCGGGAAGAATCCAAACGTTTCCATATTTGCGATGTAACATTTATTGGTTGATGAACTGCTGTTCATTATGTAAACAAGGCATTCACGTAAAACATTATCCTTCACATGCACAAAAATGTGTTTGGTTAGGCGTGCACTGACTGGTACAGATATACTCCTATAGCGGACCATTATGCAGTGTCTCTGCATTTAGTTTGCTGATAAATGGCTGAAATGTAAAGTTAGCAATGCTAGAACTGATATGTAGCGTCTGCGTGTGTGAGTGAGGCGCCCACGCGATCAACTGAATTTAATAAAATAAAGATAAATATTTTAATAAAATAAAGAAAACAAATACAACACATCAAATGAGTGTAGCCTGTTCTAGCCCTACTTGATGCACAGTTTTTCTCTTTTGTTTTGTTAATTATTTCAGTGAAATATATTTCGTGTAGTCCTATTTTTTTATTCCTTGTAGGCTATATATTTCTCTGCCTTGGAGGTGCATGATGTGTAAATCCCTATGTTCTTTTGATGTCGCCATTTGTGCATCTAAAGCTAATCCCTGGAGAGAAAAAAAAAAAAAAAAAAAAACACATTCGTGGTAAGAGACGCATCTATTCTAATTTAATTTTAATTCGACATTTTAATTGTGTCGTTTAATGGTTAATGATCAGTTAGTGAGTGATTGTTGGAAAATAATCTAAATGTTCTCATAACAATTCTCCACCAGATCTACTATGCTGCACGCAAGTTCCCGCGGACTCAAAAACGTGCGTACACGAGCTGAGACCTGACGTGAGATTTGATCGTAGCTACCGCGCACGCTCATATTGATAAATGCCAAATTTTACGTGGAAACGAGCATACGCAGTTTTCTGGTGTACGATTGTTTGATAAATGAGGGGCATCTCAATACCAATTTGCACACATAAACATACACGCCGCATGCACACAAAAATGAACACTGGACGTATATATCCTACCGGATCAATTGTAAAATTGTTGAGAACTAAAGCACAGATTTTCAAACCACCAAAAAATTATGAAACAAATTCAAGATGGAAAAAAGCCATATGGCTCTGGAAACATCATCTAGATTTATTAAATGACCCGTATAGCAACTAACTGCATCTATAAGCTATGCCTCAAAATATCACCATACTGATATCTGAAATATGATACTCTGTTAACATGTTAATAGTATTCATTCTGTATGTAGACTTGCATCTCAAAAGAATTAGAGTCTCCAGTCTATCCGTGTTTGCATGGCTTCTTATAACATGGATTAAGCAATGCCAAGGGTTGTAATCTAGAAGAATTTTAATAAGTACACATGGCGTGCAAATTTAGGGATAAAGGAAGCTGTCGAGTGGCTGTGCCTCTGAGTGGTTTTCATCTGTGCCACCAGCTCAAACACATGTGCTTAGCCATAATAATGATGGTGCTGGAGGGCTTTCAATTTTGAGAAATTCCGGATAGCAGAAGGGGGGAAAAGCTTCACAGGCAGGGCTAATTGAGAGTACATGTACAAGATTTATATATAATTATTATTATTATATATATATATAAAAAAATTTCAATAGAGATGCGCCAATAATACATTTCTTTGCTTATATTGATAGTCGATTATTCAGAATGATATCTGATATAACTTTCCTGAGGTAAATGCAAGGTTAAGTGACATTGATCTCAATCTGTTTTACTGACCTCTTTCCACGGTTTAAACACGGAGCGATTACATGAGTTATGATACATATCAGTAAGTTGTACTGTATCTTTTAACATACCTTTTTATGTTCATACATGTTTTTTTGTGCTATAACTTATATTAAAATGGAAAAGACTCGTGCTCCGCACTGCCGCTTGAACCGAGGCACATTTAAGAGTGTCAAAACACCATTTATTGTTTGAATAATATTGGTGTAGGGAAAAACTGCAGACCTGGCAACCTTGGCTTGAACAACGATTCATAGGCTCAATAGAGCCTGCTTTAAAGTCATTATTTTTTAACTGTCAATGCGTTATTGTCACGTTAATTTGCCATAAATTAAACACAAGAGACATATCCTTTACACAGTGAGTTGCAGTCAGACACTTTTAAGACCTGATCATCAGCTGTTTTTAAACAATTGGCCGACGGTCGATATATAGTAAAAAAAATAATTGCCTTTGTTAGCCAGTACTGATTATTGGCCAATACATCAGTGCATCCCTCATTTTTTTTTATTTTTTTTTTTTTATTGTGGTTTTAAAGTAGTATTTTACAAGCTCTGTTATGAACTTCTGAAATTTTAGTAACTTGACAATATGGCTGTGCGATTAATCGTAATTGATTTTTCAATTCTGATTTTGGCTTCCAATGATTATGAAAACAAGATAATCAATGTAAAACAATTATTGTGCCGCTGCCACATTCTGTCCAACGCACCATCCTTTCCTTCACAGCAGTGTGCTTTCGCTCCTTCCTAAGCCAAACTCAACATCCAAATCAGCCAAATAGGTGAGTGTTGTAAAATGCAGTCTACTGTTGCTAAACGTGCCTGATATTAAACAGTGTTATTAAAAGCCCATTAAGCCGCGAAAGAGATACTGTTCCATAGACGGCTCTCTGTGTGGGCACTCCAAGACGGGGCAGAACACACATAAGCAAAGTATACTGTGATATGCACCGAAACAGTCAAAAAGCCTACAGACAAAAATGTTGAAATACTGTTTTGGTAAGTATCCTTGTAAACACAGTCGGTAATGTCTTAAATTCATGTAAACAGTTGAGAAATAAAACGCATTTGTAACAGTATATTGGATCTGTGCAGCTCTTAAAGTGACAGCAGCCTAACAAATCTGCTGCAGTGATTATGTCATGTTGTTAATCAAACAACAAAAGACAAAGACAAAAATAATTCACTGCTCTTGAATGAATAATTTTTGTAGTTTTAATAAGGATTAGTCTATATTTAATGTATACAGCAGTATTATTTTACATTTGATTTCTGTTGTCTATATCTAAATACCATCTTAATGTAAAAACCTAAAGCACTTTTTGTTTAATTTGTATTTTTGTTCTGTTGTATTTATTTGTTAGTTTTGTTTGTAATTAGTTTCTTTGTTCTTATTGTATTGCTGACAGTTTACTTATCTTCTGTAACAGTTTTGAGGACATTTTACTTACATTTGTTAACATAGTACTAGTTTTTGTTGAAGCATCGATAATTGTAAAATTTCACTGTTATTTAAAATTACTCATATCATGAAATAAGACTGTGATCATATCACCCATTAATAATCGTGTTAAATAATCGTGATTTCAATATTTACCAAAATAATTGTGATTCTGATTTTTGCCATAATCGAGCAGCCCTACTTGACAACATTATGTTGTGTGAATTATCACTGTGCTACCAGTGATCTCAAAGGATGGAGCAACAAAGTGTTGTTCAACAGGAAGGCAAAGAATGGCAGGATGTTTTTTCCAACTATTGATGGTCCTGTACACCCATTAAGAAGGTGAAAAGTATCAATGAACAACAGAAACTCACTTTTTTGTCTTTATTTCTTACAGTAAAGTGGTTTCTATAAGACAAGGAAAAATCTGACTCTATTCACTAAAGTGGTCTTTGCCCTTTATACACAACAAAAACACTGAACCACTCCCCTTTCTGTTGCCTGGTAGAACAGTCCGAGTGCTTTCCACTGCATTAAAGCAGCTGTTTTTTAATGTTCTCCTACATACACAGGTTCCTGCTTGTAGCATTCCTCTTCCTCCTCTGATCTACCTCATGATACAGTGCAATTCTCTGTTGATCCCAGTTGTGAGCCTTGACATGACCTCAGGTTGGACAGTTAAAAACACCACTATCATCTCACGAGCTATAACAATGAACATGTTTCACTATTTTCTATTCATATAACATGTTAAGTCTGATTTGTTAAATAAGTTTCAGTGATTTGCTGGAGAAAAAAAAAAGACCGATCTGATCATTTGGGTTCATAAGTTTATTGATCACATTTAACATCTGCAAATAACAAAGAGGTGTTTGTGATGTGTTTTGGACTGATTGGTGGAACTAAGGCGGTGCCATAAGATTTCAAGGCTTGTAAATGAATCAGTAATTTCCTGTCATTTATGATTGCAGAGTGCAGTGGCATGTGCACTTTTTTCATGCCTAATTTGCACATCTGATACCGATGATAAAGACACCGAGAGGAAACAACATCTAAATCACACAAAAATCATCTGGTCCTCATGTCAGTGCTTATTTACTCTCAGTTTGCCAGTGCGCTACAACTGATAACTGATATGATGGCCAATATTTTAAATATAAATTACTAAAATTATTCAAATGTGGATACACCTGTGAGCACAAAATTAGTCATCAATATTTTCCTGGAAGAGGAAGACTTTAAAAGTTCTGTCAACTAATAAGAGTGCACAAGCTTATCGATGGCCTCAAAGCTAAGGCCTCGTTTTAATTTCATGGAGTTTTAAATGATCCAGTTCAGTGGAGACCAATGAACTCCCATAAAATAAGGGTTGAGCACAGCAGATTGAGAAAAACTACAAAAAAAAAAAAAAAAAAAACACTTTGCTGTGTTACTAATTGCATACAGTGGAGGGACGATGTTCCTAATTTCTTCCTAGAGACAGCACTTTCTCTACATTACCCAGCCTCATGTGCATCTCTCTGCCTCCATTTCATCCTATGAGAACAACAATTTATCATTGCTTCTAAAATCAATGCTAGCAGTGTTTTTGGCCACGTCAAATCAGTGTTTTTTAATAAATACACATTGAATGCATTCACACTGAGCACAAACATGATTTATCAAATCTTTAGGACTGACTGTCAATGTCATTTTTACATCAAGTGATGAAATCATCAACTGAGCAGATGTCTGCGTGGAAATAGACGGGAGAGAGCGAATGTTAATATGTGAATATGAAAATCTGATTTTAATTGGATAATTTAATTTAATTTAATTTAATTTAATTTAATCGGAAACCACACAAACACACTTGATCAGATGGCCATGACCTGATAAATGATAGTTCTGCATAATGACGTGACTAAGAGACATCATCTTTTCCTTTTGCTTCACTGTCTATTGGCGCTCTAGATGAAACCCTTCATCAAGTGCACAGAAGCAATTTCCCAGTTATAGATTCACCATGTCATAAAGGCTAGGAGTTAAAGGATAATCCAAATGCTCTCTAATGAACTAAGACAAAACTATTCAAGGCTATGTCAACTGAGGACACTCTCCATAACTTGATGAGCAGACTACCTTACAACATTGCAAACTAATTGGTGAGCATATCTGGCACCATCCTCTATTGATGCAGATGCTACACCAATCAGACAGAAAGCTCTCCAGTCCTGACAGCAATGTAAACAGGCTCACAGTACAGCACTGGCTTATTTTAGCCCTCATTTCAGTGTAAGAGTTAAGCATAGAGCTTACATACCAAAAGGGAATTAGTCTTCAGTAACATCAACAACATGCTGTAACCCCTTTTTCCATTATCTAACCAAGTCCGGTTATGTCAGTTCATCTCTCAAATTATCAAAAAAATGTATGCAAGTATATGCAAGGATGAAAAGCTGATTTGGGTTGGGAGTTGCTTATGTAACAGCTTTTTGCACCAGTCCAAACCATCTGTGCTGGTCAAAGAACTTTTACAACATAACTCAACGACTACCGGGGAGAGGAACTCCTAAAAAAAAAAAAAAAGCTGAATCCCACAGATGTTTAGCTCACCACTGAAAGGTTATAAGAGGGAAAAACTGAGCCCATGAAAAAACAGGAGCCAAACCTCTTAAGATGTGCATTCCAATTGTGAATTATAGTAAATAGGATTGGATAAAATGTTTTACTGCACATGGAGAGCATTCATAAAAAAAATAATCAAAAGGGTGCTGTGGAGTTCATGGCAATACCAATACTTTGAACAGTGGACCCTCTTGTTAGCACTAAATGCACTGCAATTGTAATCACAATTTATAATTCAGTTGCAAACTTCCATAAACCTAAAGCATGGACTAATTTCTTTTGTTAAATATATTGAAGAAGATTTTCTTTCAGGTGTCATTTTCACATTCTGGCATGTTGGAAATCAAATGTTTATTGCAGGATCATTAATATGCATCAGTAGAAACATTTTCCCCCAAAAAAATCTCACACTTGCATGCAAGAATAGCCTACTTGTCAGGTTTGTTGTACTCTACATACACCATGTCTTGCAACCCAAAGCACTTGCACTTTTGGACAAAAAGTCATGCAACACATGGAAAAAAATCGATTTTACTTCACTCTGGGTCACTCTGCCAACTGGGTCAGGTTAGAAAGAAGACTAATGGCTCACCTGAACTACGCCACGCCCTTTATGATCTCATCAGGCAAAACACTGAATAACTTTAAACACTGAATCACAACAATAAATTTGACTTCCTCTTAGCATAGCCACTACAATGTGACTGGTATATGGCAAAACGTGCTAAAATACTAGAGTGAACATGAGCCAGACATTTTGATAGTTCAAAAACAACAACAAAAATGCTTGACCAGACTGATGCTCATTAAAGACAGGAATAAGATCAGCCAGTGCTTACGTTCAAGAAATTTGGATATATGGAAAACTAATGTGTAAAAAAACAACTCAAACTATGATCTCACTATTTCTCACTTTAATCTAGACTATACTTCTCTGAACTATCTCAGAACAATATATCACATCACTTCTCATTTCACACCCTCGCGGAGTCGCTAGGATGAAATACTTACATATATAATTGCTCATTATATTAGAGACACACAGCCACTTTGATAAAAGCATCTGCTAGTGCTAAATTATTAAATGTATATTTAAATAATTCTGATGAAATTTCCTATTTGAAAGTGTTTTCTTATTTGAATGTATGAATGCATTATATACAGTCAAACCAAAAATTATTCAGACATTTTTTATATATTTTTATTAGTGGGTGCAGGACACTATATTTTATTTATGTAAGTGAGGATAGCAAAATAAAGTAAACTGTGACATATTATACCCAAAATTTCTTCATACAGTGGACTATCAGTAAAATAGTGAATAAACTGTATTAATGAATGAAATGTTCAAGGTGTCTGAATAAATTTTGGTTTGACTGTATATTCAACTTAATTATTAGACATTGTGAAACTGTGAAAATAAGAAAATTAATTCAAATAATACATTTTTAAATAAACAAGACAATTTCATCAGAATGGTTTTGCATTTATTGCCAAAATTAGGAAGCACTACTAAACTTGTGCATGATTCACAAAGTATGTGTATGCTTCTTTTATTTCTTTCCAATGTCACTCTGTCCTATCCCCAACAATGATAACACAAGACTCACATTGTCAGAAAACAAGGAGCCAATAAAACTCTTGCAAAATAAATAAAAGTCCCATAAACTTAGTCGAATAAGTGTACAGAGCTAATTATACACAATGCAAAAACACACAAAACCCAGTGTGCATGATGTCTAGGGTGTGTATCGTTTTTAATAATATTCCATCAGTCTGGGATATACTGTAATGCAACTAAATAACAAACTAGTCTTATATAATAATTTAAACAAAATAAAGAAAATTAATTCATCATCAATTGAGTGCTATGCAAGCTAAGAATACACAAGCAAAGGATCTTACACTTATCTGGATATTCCTTCTTTCACTTTACCACTTGATAAGGGATTTTTTGCAAGAAAAGCTTGAATGTCATGATGTACTTGATCTGTAAGCACTGATTCTTTATGGATGGACTGAATGGATGCACTGCGCTCATTCTGCAGGGCAGCTGCGTCACATGCAGCACCAGTATCTAGGGACTGCATTTGTATTGTGTTACGTTCACCTTGCATTTTGAAATAAACATGCAATGTATTTGTGTTAAAACGCGTCAACTTTTCAGTGCAAGATCACTCACCTCGTCTTTTCCTTCAGTGCTGCTCTCCCGCTGCTCAGAGGTGCAGAGTTTCCTTTTGTTTTTGCTCTCAGTTCCCTTCATTCTGATGAATGGAGGTTGAATAATACTCTACAATCGTAATGTATAGATGAATCCGGTGGTCAGTGCATTTAGATGGTGAAACAGGTCTTGTTCTGATACATGGTGAGCAAACGTCTCCTCAACTTTGGTCCACAAACACAGAATCAATGGTGAGAGCTGGTTCGACACCGTGGCTTTTGTGTTGATCTATCGACCTTAAGTTACAACCCGAGTTGCCATGACAGCCCGTCAGTTTTCCCTTCCAATACTGTTTTGTCTTCAGTTTTATATGAACCGTGCGACTTTAGCGCGGCAAATCAGCCGGCGGAACTCGCTAGCTCGCTAGCTGTTTGCTGATGAAGTTTGCCAACATCGGCAAAATAAACGTCTTTCGGGTTTACAAAAATGAAGTGACTATTTAAAAAACAATGTGTAAATAAACTCGCCGAGCTTGTGTCTGTCAATGTGAGATTATAACGACAGGTCACCATTACGTTGAATAACGCCGCATTTCCAACGTGCTTGCTGCAGTTTCAAGTGACCCAGCGGATTTTCCCTTCTCTGTAAACTAATACTTTAGCATTCCGCAGTTATCACAGCCATAACAAAAACCTAAAAAAAAAACGCGATTTTTTTTCATCCAGTCAACCGCCTGATTGACGAGATACTTTGCCGCGGAGCCACAACACAGCGCGAGCTCAACTGTTCATCATGTCTCGTGAGTCAGGTCTAGAGCACGGGCTCTGTTTTGACATGTATCATTATATCATTTGGGCACGAAGCTCGGCTTTTTTGTCCTCCAACTTCACTCTTCTTCAAACGTCAACCCGGCCGTTGCGGCCGTCGGTGGCAAACATAATTGCTAATCAGAACCGGTCCATGTCGTTGCGTTTCTCCGAGGAGGAAATCTAGCAGCTTCCTGAAGCTCGGATCGAGTGAACCGACCGTGGGTGCGTGCCAAATGCTGATCTGAGCTCAGTCTGTACGAGCAGAGTCTAAGTGGGGTCTCTCGCAAATACACTGGAGCGCTGATCTACGTTCAGTCTGTATGAGCAGAGCCAAGTGGGGGAGTCTAGCATTGCATACACCGGAGGGCTGATCATCCAATGGTTTAGAAGGAGCAAGTAAAAAGATCGGTTTTCGGTGAAATACGACTTCACTTAATCTTTGCTGCCATCTGCTGAGACTAAAGTGCTGCTTTTTGATAACAAGTATTACATTTTCCTTCGGCATAAAACAACTGAATGTATTTTATTGAGATACACTGAGAAAAAAGAAGGCTCAGCAAATATGAACAGCAAACTTAATTTCTTCATTTTTATTATTATGAAATTTATTAACTGAAATTTGAATTATAATTCAATTATACTCAATGACAAGTTCGCCATGTGTGTTATGGAGAATTATGTAAATAAAATGAGATGACGGGGAAATATTTGCAAGTTATATTTAGGGAGCCCTGAATACTGAGTTGGTGAACAGAGAGCCATATGCCAGGTTTTTGGTTTGTATCAAAAATTGTGATGTAGGAGGGGCGTGGGGTACTTCAAAAAGAAACATGAAAGAAACAATAAATTGGAATAGCATGAAGCAACCTGGTCTATATTTTGGTGAATCTTACTTGAAAGGTGGATCAGGATCTTAGTCTTAGTTTATTTTTTATTTATTGTAGTAAAATTTAATCATGGTCAACAAATAGTGTACTGTAAGATAATGAGCTAAAGCATTAAAAAAAAAAAAAACTTTCAGCAGCATAAAACCCAACAAGTTTTTAGGGTAACTGATAGCCATAACTTAAATCGTTTAAGTTTAAAAATGAATATAAGTACTGTAAAGTTATTCCATTTGAGTCCACCTAGTATTAATATATAATTCCACTTTGCATTAAAATCAGAACCTTTAAATTAGCTCAGATCTTTTACTACTAATTAACAATAACACAAGTGCACCCCCCCCCCCCCCCCCAAAAAAAAAAAAAAAACATTAAACACTAACTGATCACCCCATCTTTTAATATTGATCAAAACACATAAAATAACACTTAATTTTAAAATGTACTCCCCTTTAACAGTTTAACTGGAAATCTGCTGTAACTCATTCCATTTGAGTTCTACTTAATATAATCAGTTATTGAGTTCACATAACTTGTTTTCTATTAAGTACAATTAACTTCAAGTAATATTTGAAATTAAGTACACAGAATTTTATGTTATTGCTAAAATCATAAAAAAAAGATAGTTAAACAAGACAACAAAGACAAATAATCAGAGTAATGTTGGGAACTGAAAGTTTACTTGTTCAGTACAATACAGTTTTTCTATTTCGAACCTTTTAGCATTTGCACTGCTTTTTGTTCAATATCACTTAGAATATCGAACACTGTGGTAAGTATGCATTTCTCTTTTAATTTCACTGGATGTATATTTGACTTCTCACAATCTAACTGATGCAGTATGTCAAGTTATATTAAAAGTCAGGAAAATCGGTCCATAGTCATTTGAATTCACTACTGCAATTTAATATCCGTTTGGCCGATAACCGTCAACAATAGGAAGCCAAATGGATATTTTATAAAAAGGAAGAGAATGGAGTTAGAAATGAAAACAGAGAAAGATTCAGAATCAACATGGTATAGAATATGGTTTAACACATTATCAGTGATTAAAATTTTAACATATTTAATATCAATGGATTGACATTACAAATATGCATAAATCATTTATCAGTGAAATACTTCTTCTCAGGATAAAACTGCTTAATGACAACAGTGCCTATCAAGGAGAAAAAGGCTACAGCTGTGAGGATTGTCCTCAGTGCTTTAAACCAGCTGGGGTATGTGGGCAGGAGGGACAAGTCATAATGCAATGCTATCCCAAGCCCCATTATCACAAGCACAGCAGACTGTGTAATATCATGGCAAAAAAGGAGTGCTGTCCAAGCAATCAAAGAGGGAACTACACTGTTGGCTAAATTGAGCCAGTCAGGTTTTGCTGGACTCCCGGCAGGCAAGGCGAAACCCCAGCGTACCCCACCAAGAAAAGAAACAATGCACGCTCCATATGCAACTTGAGCAAATGCGACTTCGGGAAGATACAGTTCTGTGACAGCCATAAGTAGAGGAGCGGATACAAAAGGTATGAGACCAGATAATCCGAGATAGAGGGCCGGCTTTGGAGCTTTCTTTAGGTCTCTCATGTCATAACGAAGCAAATCAAGTTCTCTTGTTGGACTCTCTTCCTGAGGCCGTTTCTTCAGTCTCTGACCAGACCAGTGAAATGACTGGCCTCCCAGAACAGAACCAGCAACATGTCTTGGGGGCAACTGTCCATATAAACCTCTAGTAAACAGTGTTGAACAATGAGTGGTCCGCTGCCCTAAACAGGTAAACTTACTGGACACCTGAAGAACAAATGTGAATTAAAACAATTGCTTCCGTCTTGATGAGAATTCTTCTCATAAACAATGAAAAAATAAAATACATAACGTGTTGGAGGTCTATTTCCATTAGATAACACTAGAGTGTATCAGAATTTGAGTGACGGCAAAAAAATCTGACAGGTAAAATGTTTAACTCACCCCAAAGTTACCAAGGATGTGACGTCCGATTATCCTGGCCAACATTTTACCTGCAGTTCAAATATTATGAAAACGTTAATAATTCATTTAAGGACAGTAACTGCAGTACTGTCTGAATCGGAATCGGATGTCAAGTTGCTGAACTGAATTACATTATAAAAGCTAACACACGAACAGTGCACAAGCAGTTTTTATGTCTTATGTCAGAAACATGGTTCGATAAAACTTATTAAAACATACATACCTTGATTTCATATCATAACGTCCTAAAATAAAACGTAGATTGAACGTTAGTCAGCAGAAGGTCATTACAGCGTGCATGGAATTGTGAAGCCAGACACGTCAGAATACGCAAAATGCCTGGAAAGTTCTTATAAAAGTCCTACGGAAGTGCCCGGATCATGTATTTAAATTACAATTAAACACAGTAATTACTTTTAAAACAACATTATAGACTTTTATGGATGGCATGGAGAATGGAGTGTAGACAAAACAAGTGCTGTTAAAAACTTATCTAAATTTAATTAATATAAATGTGTTACTTATAAAATTATAAATGCAAATATATTATTTTATAAAAATATAGATTTATTATTATTATTATTATTATAAAAAAATATATATATATACGTTTTCTGATTAGATAAGATCATATCATATGTGATTATTCAAAAATTATGCAAATCTGATCAAATAATGTTTGATCAACAAAGAAAAGCACAAACATATAAAGTTTTTGTTTAATTATTATTATATCCAATTATTCTTTTTCAAATTAAAAGATTTTTCAGATATGTTTGAGCATTATTTACTAAATGACACCTCGTGCTGTTTGTGCAAAAGAGGAATGTGCTGTTTCTGTGATACCTGATATTGCATTTCAACTTCCCACAGTAAAAACACGATTCACCTATTTGGTCTGCATACTGTATGTTATGCACCAAGGTCATGTTTTGTTTTGTTTTGTTTTTTTTGTTTTTTTGTTTTTTCCTGAAAAGGCAGCTAGTGCAATGTTATATAATATGAAAAGTTGTCACCAAAACCTATCCCTGTTCAGATTTTGGTAATAACTTAGTGCATTCTGTCATTGTATGCAATATATAGGCCAGCGCATTTGTGGTTATTTTTCGTTACTTCACGTGTAGTAAAGCCTGTGAAATCAGACACCGTGGGCTCAAGGAATGCTTTCTAGTAGAGCTCATTTGCATTTGCGCCCATTCTGCCATGTTGTTCACGTTATTTTTTGTAACAATTTAACTTAATATATTTCACGAGTAGTGCAAACTTTATAAATCCGCGCTCTGTGTGACTAATTCCTTCAGCTGGCTTGAGCTGAGGGAGAATGTTATGACGCGTCGAGAGCTCTGTGCTCTGCGATCGATTAGCTCGTCTGTTCAGAAGTAGACAGGAACAAGCTAGATGGATTGGCGAAGTCGGAACGAGTGTGATTAAAAAACACAAACAAAATACAGAATCAGAAATACGACAACCTCTAAACTGTCAAATTGACTTGACAAGCGGCGCATCATTGTCTTCGATTAACTTATTGGGATAGACAAGGGATCAAACGGTAGGTGTATGTCGAAATGTTTATTCGGTTGGTTTGGTGTCGAGAGGGAGCCATTTTACAACACTTTATTTCTGCTCTGAATGCTAGCTTAGCTTAGTTCGCGCCGTGGCTAAAACAACACGCATTCCGTCACGACACAAGTCACAGTCGTTATAATTCACCATTATGTAGCCGTCTAATGATGCCTAAAAGTTTCTTTGCCCTGAAAAGTTTAAGTTTAACCAGTCAACGTGGATTAAAAGGTTTATGCACACATTGAATGGCCTACTATGCTAACTGCCGTACTAGCGAGTGTTCAGCAAGTAGAAAGGCGAGTTAGTTTTTACTCGTAGTTTGCGATATTTTCTAGTTATGTTTAATTACTGTATGCGCCAGAACGTTTGGATGAGCATATTAAATATTAGTTTGCTATTAACACAAATATATTTCAAAGTCAATTCTAGTTCATATCCTGGAGCTAACTCTTTTGGTAGTTTTAAGCCTGCTTTTAGTTTTCCTGCACTTTCTAACTGTTTTACATTATACAAACAAATTGTTTATCTTACTATAACGTTAGCTAGAAAATGCATGGCCGTGGACATATATATTTTATCTAAAATCCCCTGGCAAGGAGATGATTAGTCATGTAGTTCACTCAAAAATGACATTTATTGTCATAATTTTCTCTCTCTCTCTCCCTCTCTCTCTCTCTCTCTCTCCCTCTCTCCCTCTCTCTCTCTCTCTCTCTCTCTCGTGTTGTTCCAAACTTGTATGGTTTAGGATCAGATTTTTTTTTTTGACAGAATAGTAGACTGACAGACTCAGTCATCATTTACTTTCACTCTTTTTCCGTGTAGTGAAAGTCAGTTGTGACAGGAGATGGCATTCTGCCTATTATCTTGCATTTTCCTCTGAGGGAGAAAAACATACGTGTTTGGAACAACATGTGGACAAGTAGATAATGAGCAGAATGTTTATTTCCCTTTAAAGTAGTTGCGGTAGCACATTTGTAATCTGTCAAGGCAGCTTAGTGTGCTCACAAACTTTCTATGTTTTCGTTTCTGAGCCAGCATTTGGGACATGGACATTAACAATTCTTTAATTCAGCTTCAAGATTTGGGGATTAAAATGGTTGAATGTGAAAATGTATAGGTTCCACAACTTCCACTTAAGTAGTACTGCATTGTGACTTGTTATAAAGTTCAAATATTTCCTATAGTCACTCAATTAGAGGTGATAGAAACTGCATGAATAATAATTATTTAAGATTGGGAAAACATTAAAAAAGTTCTGACATATTAAAATATTATATTATTCTCGTGATATGATAAATTTCACACAGAATATGTATTATGTATATTAGGGGTGTTGACGGTACACAAGCGTAAAGGTTCGGTACGTGCCTCAGTACTAAAGTCAGGGGGAGAAAACTAAACATAATATTGCTTCTTTTTTCTTTCTTTTTTTTTTTTTTTAACTTGAACAATGTTTTATTGAACAAATTGTGTGTCTCTGTCTTTAAATAAATTAAATTATAATTAACATTTCTATAAGGATAAAGACAAATTTATGTCAGCTAATGCTGTAAACTACAGGGATCCATTTCTTGCACATTACTATAAAATTAAAGGTTAAAATTAACAGAGCTCAAACTATTACATTCAGTTGCTATTTCTTTTTAGATATAATATTTAACACTCAATTGGAAGGAAACATGTAAATTGCGCACGGCAGGTTTTGCATTAACTTCTAAATCTAATTATAAAATTATTTTTCTTCTCCAACTCATTTTTGAAATATCATTTACACCCTTACTGTCATAACTTGTTTTCATGACAAATTAATTTAAACATATATTAAATAATTAAGACATTACTAACAGGTAAAGTAAATATAATAAATATTTAAACTTATGTAGTACATAGTGAAATTCTCCCCTCTAGAGTTAATTTCTCTAGTGCACTAACATGCTGTAAACAATAAATGACTTGCCTGAGGTAAATAATTACATTAATTAATTGCCACATTGTGTAATTAATTAGATTAAGAAATTAAATTGCTTGACAGATCTTTATATTTAAATATATATATATATAAATTGATCTAAATATTGCATGTTATTTTACAGAGTTGGTCTGCAGATTAATTGTGAAGATCTGGAGGAAAAACGACCTGTTGGATTTGTGACTGCAGGATTTTTAGAGACCCAAGATCTCCCAACATGCAATAATACAATCTGGAGTACACCTGTTGTTTCACAGTGAATGTTCAAGGTTTGCTTACACTTGGACGCTTGTGTTTTGTCATTGAGTTTCATTGAATCACCAATGCACAGTACATCGTGTTTAACAAGAATCTGTGCAAATTGGCTTCAAGTTACTCACCTGTGGAAGCTTCTTCTAATTTGATGAACTGGAAGATCGGAAGTGTTGTTAGGAGGCAAATCATATTTACTTTAAATTTTTTCGGTAGCCTAACCTGATATTGGTTCACCAGCCATTTATCAGCCATGTGGGTCGAGAATTAAAGATGTCAAGTTTTCATTGTTTGGTTCACTGAATCATCCAAATTATGAGCTGTTGAAGGTTAAAGCAATTCTCATGACTTTATAACATAAAGCACTTCTAGCTATTGTGATGTGACAAATCAGCCCCCCTCCCCTTTTCGCTCTGACGTAGCACCTTCGCTGTTTTGATGAGGTGAATATATTCAGATCACCACTTTCCGCAAAACAGCATTGTGTGGTACAAACCCACTCTCAGTTTTTTTTTTTTTTTTTTTTTTTTTTGTCGCTGTGTGTGTCTTCAGCCGAAAATGAGTTCGTAAAGGAGCTTCTGAGTGTCAGAGCAGGCACAACGTGCTGCTACCACAAGCCTCCAGAATAAGAGACTGGACTTGTATTCGGTTGTCCTGAATGCACACAGTCATCGTCGGTGAACTAAGGGTGTCGTGGAGAGTCACTCTGGCATTACAGATCAAACACATCCGCTACTCTTCCACAGCTACACGCCATTGATCAAAAACAACACGTCACCATCATCATCTTACAATATCACCTTGGGCTGCACAAGTTTCACTTCCATCCCCTTGTTTGCTTAATCCTGGAAACTGGAGTTTGCCTGTGGCAGGAGCTGCGGTTGTCCTGAGGCTTCAAAGCCTGTGAAAGTGCGTTGGTTGGGCCCTCTACACAGACACAGCCAAGGACAGGGCCATCGAACTACAGAGCCTTTGTCTCTGGGGTAAGAAGCCACAACATTTAGCTGGAATGTTCCTTGGTATTGTTTATTTTGCACTCTGAATTAGTTACATCTTACAGTATGTAATGAAATGTGATATTTGGCATTCTGTTGAATTATTTTTAAAGTTGGTTTTCTTTAAGTCTAAACAAATAGGCAATCATATCAAGGCCAAGAGAGCAATAAAACAGAAGTTAGTGTTTTTTGTTTTAATGATTAACCCAGAAAATGCTAGCTTGTCTTTAAAAAAAAAAAAAAAAAAAGAATCGGCATCTGCATTTTTTTTATTTTTTTTTGCCTTAATGTTTAAATCAGAATGTTGTAACTCGATATTCCTGTGACAATGACAGACTTGCCTCTGGTGATGTATGTTAGGCTTCTTCAATCATTTAGTCCACTTAAACCCTACCCCTCCACTCCAAAGTGGTTTTTTGATAGGTTCAAATATGTGAGCCAGCTCCTTCAATAACATCTGTCAAGTTGGGCATATTTTATGCATGATATTCCAAAAATCATTTGTAGCACCTTTAAAATGCAGATACAACTGTAAGCAAGCCATTTGTAGGTTGATTTCTACAAAAAGTGTAAACCCTTTGGTGTTTTCAAAGCATTTCTCTTTCTTTGAGTATTCTCTTCAGCCTGACTCAGCAACATTGGCTCAACCAATGACATGGGTTTCAGGTCAAGACTGTCTGTTTGCCTGACCTTTGGCTGATGGGGGAACATCGAAAACTTGTTTGAAAACAGTCATTATTTTTGCATTTGTTGTTGCTTTTACCTTTAAAAAAATACCATGAAATCAAAGATAAAAATTCTTGTTTTTTTAATGAAATATTGTAGTACCTAAATGATTTATCTGTGCATATAATTTTTTCGTGTGCCCTTGTAATCTTTTATCAAAAACATGTCGCATCCTTGCAACAAAATCAAGAATGATAATGTGTACACTGGCGTGAATACTAGGCAATAAGATTAACAAATGACAAGGATCCAGTCAAAATCAAGTCCCACCCTACATTTTTTTTTAAAGTTAAAGAAGCCGTTTCACTTAGATATACGTCACAAATAGGGAAAAAACACGATTGCAATTTCCATTTCATGCTGACTTTAAATGTATTTGCTATCCTGGGAGGTATTTGTTGTAGTAGATTATAGTCACATGATGTTTGTTACTTGCATTGACAGTTCAGGCCATGAGGTTTGATGCCTCCATCCACTGACGGGAGACACTGGACCTAAATGGCGCAGCATGACTTTGTTCCTGCCTGGCTTAACTTCTCCACGCCTCAGCCCGCCAAGGTATTGTAATGGATTGTTGACTTTATATTGACTTTGTGCATTTAAAAAAAAAAAAAAAAAAAATCAGGACAGCATAACTCAACTGATTTTTAGGTCTCTTGAGCCTAATCATTCTTTTCTTAAAAAAAAAAAAAAAAAAAGCTTTTTAAAGCTGAAGCTATCTGTGTGATTTTTCAGTCCCCTGCTGCCCCCCTTGAGAAGCATGGAGAGCACTTTCCCCGCGGAGACAGCCGGCCGGGAGTAAACCGTCGCAGACACAACTCCTCTGATGGCTTCTTCAACAATGACCCACTAAGAGCCCCTGGAGGTTGCTGAACATGCATTTAAATTCCTCCTCATGTAGAGTTAACCTGCTTTTTGACCTTCCCTCTGTAATAGCTATTCATTTTCTCTTCAGGTGATGGGTGGCAGCAGCCATCTCTGTTGAGGCATGACTCTGTTGACTCTGGTGTTGCGAAGGGGAGTCAGGGGGGATTGGGAGGCGGAACAGGGTGGAAGGAGACCCCCAGCTGGCATGGGGTACAGAGGGGCCAGGAAGGCCCTCACCACCACCATGCTCGGCATATCAAACGTGGTGGAGGTGAAAGGGACCGACAAGGGGGCCACCGACAACGTAATGGAAACTTTCATCCACGCAAAGTTGGCTCTTATCAGGACAGATATTCTGATGAGGAGCGCAACGATGACAAGCTCAAGTTTGTTGATGAGGATTTTGTAAGTATTTTTTTTTTTCTCTTGAGTTTGTTTACCTGTGTAGTGAGGTCACACCCCTACCAGGCATGAGTTAACTGGTTATGTCATTAAAGAGGTTTAGTTCTGTCATTTTTTACATTCCTTGTAATGAACTGACTGCATAGTTAGTTTGCATTCATGCTTTCTGTTTTCATGTGAATTTCAGCCCTCCTTGAACCCAGAGACAACTGGAAAGCCAGCAAGTCAGCCTCGTGCTGTCGGGACTCCGGCAGGAGTATGGGGTAAAGTTGCTTTTGTTTATCGAGTCACCATGTTCCACCTGCATAGTATTCAAATATTATGTTACACTTATTGGTTTGTTCTGAAAGGTTTTTTTGTTTGTTTTGTTTTTTGCTTGCAACTTCTGTTACAGAGAACCCCCCTAGTGCTAAGCAGGCTATGTCTAAGATGCTGGTCATTAAGAAAGTGTCTAAGGAGGACCCCAGTGCTGCATTTTCGGCTGGCTTTGCCAGCGCTGGCCCTCTGCCCGCCAATGGTTCAAAAGTCCCCATCACTGGACCCAGTGTCTACAAGAATCTGGTGCCCAAACCTGCCACTGCCCCCACCAAGGTACTGAGTTAGTGGATCTGAAAATAGTACTTGTGTGCAGTTTGTGATTTGTTATACCAGCTTATTTAATCACATCACTTATGGTTAAAGCCATGTTTTTTCTTAATAAAATTTTATTGTATTAGGGCAATTGTGTTGTTTTCGTGTAATAAATAAAAACCTTTTTTTATAGTCTGGCCCATGGAAACCCAATGGAAGGGAAACTAAAGTGGGTTTGCATTTCTCTGGACGGGATTCAGCCTTCACCAGCCCTGTGTCTGTGACCAAACCTTTGACACCTGTCAGTGCACCTGCCCATGGCACTTCTAAAGAGGTAAAATGACAAAGTCAGGCATGGAGGCTGGGCTTTTTTTATTAGTTGGTTGTAATTAAACCAAGCTATTGTCATTTTAAAATGTCAGAGCTGATTATTAGGATTATAACATTTTCCAAATGTTTTATATTTCCCCCATTGTTTTTATCAGCGACTATGTATAGTACAACATGGGGAGCTTCTTTCTTAAAACTCTTGTCAGGTTCAGACTACATTTTATTTTTGTCTCTTATGATAGTCACTGTGTCAGAGTATGCGATTTTGACTCCTAAGTTGTTGTTGTGTCATGGACAAGAAACATGTCAGGCTACACATTGCTTCCCGAACAGTCATCGCTTACCGTCTTTAACAACGTGTGTGATGTCATCAAGAAGGTGGAACTAGCGACTAATTTCCGGGAAAAAAGAGCAGTAAACAAACAATGGCTACGTGCCGTGTTTTGTACTGGCTGTCGTTGCCAGAAAAAGCCAAAGAAAAAAAGATAGAAAACCCAACAGTGAACATGTTCTTGTGCTATAGCTCCACAAACCTTTCCTTCATTGCATAATTCAACCTAGCAGCACCGATACCATTGTCGCTCTTTTGTTTCACCATGTTTAAAAGCTTTGTATGAAAGAGCTTCTATTCTCCTATTGGTCAACATCACAGATGTGATGGAACCCGTCGTGGAGGACTGGAAAAAAAATGAATCATGTTAGTCTTTCTGTCCAGGATGTCGTGAAGCATCACAGATGTGGTGTCGGTTGTTGTTGTCCACTATGACCCACTGTACAAGATTAACCTTTTGATTCTAGCATCCCAACGGCCATTGTAATTTACAAATCACCACGACACTTTACGTCAAACGGATCATAAAATTGGCTCTGATATTGTGTAGTCTGAACCTGGCATTAAAGGAACTACATTTCAGACCATTTACTGTTCAGTAGACACCTTTTTCCAAATTAATAGAAGTCTGATTGTATAGGTTTAATGTATTAAGTCCATTTACTCCATATTCTTAAAGCTTCTTCTGTCTGTGTCTTTAAAGATCCCATCACATAGATGGGTCCAGCTTTAACCATTTTCTTGTAATTGCCCTTTTGCTATAGCTGCCTGGAGAATTAACATCAGTTTCTTATCTTTGTTGTTCCACTCATTAAATTAAATAATATCCAAATATAAAAATTTACAATTACATTGATTTGCTACACCAAAAACATTTTCTAAGTTCCTTTTAATCTCTTGCCAATAAGGAACTAGTACCCGACATTCCTAAAAAAATGATAGTGGTTGGCTTAATTTCAACAAATCCTTTCGTTATATCTTTGTACTATGTGGCCATATGCCAAACACACAATTGCGGTTGATCAAAAAATGTTTACAACATCTTCTCTGCACTTCTCTATTCTCCATTATTCAATAAACATCAGAATGTTATCATGTTTATCCAAAGGAGAAAATCAATAATCAACATGCTTACCCAGCATTTCATATTTATCTTTCTGTCTCTTTCTCCCTCTCTCTCTCTCTCCCTCCCTCTATAGCCACCCTCCAGCACCACCCCTCCGATAGACATCACCCCCTCACGGCTAAAACTGATGCGCCGCAGCACAGACCGTAAGAGTGAGTTCTTGCGTGGACTAAAGGATGAGAGGAACGGGGATATGAGTGACTGCCACAGCCCAGGAGCTCCAGCAGAGGTGCAGATTAATTAATCTCTGATCTGCAGATTCATTTGCCTTCATTTGCTCATTTTAAGATTATCAGCATTGGCTCAGATTTTTGCCCTTACATCAGTTACAATTTTTTGTTTTTTTGGCATTATGTTTTTGGCCATCAGCCACTAGTTTTTGACTTGAACAGTTGTTCACTATGAAAGATTTGTCAACTTAAATATGATGCATTTAGTTTTTGCTTATTTTCATGATTTAAGTTTGTGTTCGCTAAGACCGCTTCATTTTAGTATTATTATTTTTATTTTATTTTTTTTACTTCAACAAACTCATTTCAGTTATCATTTGTTTTAGTTTATCTAATTTAAAATGTATTTTATCTCAATTAACGAAAACCTTTTAATAGTGAAAAAATAAAATATCCAAGAACACATCTGATGCTCAAAAAAATAATAAAAACTATGGGTGCTCTGGAAAGGGTACAAGATACAAAAATATATTAGTGGATATTACCATGCAAAATGAGAGCTTACTTCCAGGCACTTTCATAGATTTTGGTGTTAAAAAGCCTTTATTAGAGGGGCTACCTCTTTAAAAACACCAACGCACATTGGCCCAAACAGGCCTTTTTAGTTTTACTTAACAGTAACAGCCCTGCAATAAGCAGTTGATAGATTTTGTTTTGCCTCATATTTGTGTTTGCTAAAGCCTTCATTTGTGATTTATCTCTTTGTTTAGGGAGAGGGAAGCACCCCTGAACCAAAAGAGTTTGGAGAGAGTCATGAGAACGGCATCTCCCACTCTCTCAGTGACTCAGACCCAGAGCACTTGTCCAGCTCTCTGGAGGCGGAACACAGGTCAGAAAAACCACATACACAAACACTTCAACGCATTCTCCTCTATCAGACACATATAAGCTCAATTCCAAAATCTAGTGTTCCACCTACGTGGGCAAATGCCTTCTAGTAGCTTAAATGGTATGTCGCAAGTGACTGATTTGGAATGCTTTACATGGGCACTGGGCAGCAACTACGGCTCTGTTTCCACCTTGTATTAAGATGCATTTTGGTTGTTCGGATCACAAGTGGATGACGCTAAATTCAGGTGTAAACTGGGTGCAAAGCGTTTTTAGCTTGTCCACTTTCGACCACTTCCAGAGTTAGTCGAAAACCCATTTTGAAGACCGGATTGCTTTCGTAGTGGAAACGCTCATGTGGGCGAATGTGTTCAAATAGCCACTAAAGACCACCTACTGACCTAACACATAAACATTATGGGAATCGCACTAGCCAGATGGGATTTAAACTTTGCTGGCTGAAGACCCAAGTTTGGTTTGAAGATGAAAAACGTACCAAGCACAATGTCTCACCATTCCTGTTTTCTAACACGCACTCACCGCGTTCGGTGTGGTCTTGCGGCTGTCAGACCAGAAACGAATGCTGGTACTGTCCATATGTTTTTCCTTTGTCTCCTGGCACGTTCATATGTAAATTGTCCAAGCCTATTTTGTCCATTAGATCGAAAGATCATACATTTACACGCTCATAGACCCCTCCCTTGAAGAAACCAGGACAGAAGTGGTTGTGAAAGTGGACAAAAGAGATCCGATCGACCAAAACGCATCTTAATGCCAGCTAGAAACAGGGCCTACATGTATCATACAATTAGCACTTCTTGTGCATATGGAAGACAATTGAGTTCATGAGCTTGCTCATTAGCATATTGGTTGGTGGAATATTCAAAGCATAAAAATACAGTTTTAATTAAACTTGTATTTTATGATAATAGAATACGTTTTTACTTTTTGATAATGGAATAAATATATATTTTATTTATCTTAATGCATTTAATTTTTTTAAATGCATTTTTTAAAAATAATTTAAATTAGGTTATTTGCAAGCAAATAAATAATCGATTTATTTTTTCACTGAGTTCATCACAGTTTATCTGAGCTTGCTTTCTTCATGAAGGATACATGCAATGCCACATTATAATTTTCCCAAAACTAGGTGTCTTTGATAGCTTGGAGGCACACTTACAGAAATGTTGTGGCAATCATTTTCAAAAGCTTTCCATGCATGTAGATTTTATTTAAATTAAATTAGCTTATTTGCAAGCAAATTTCCCTTTGTTCAATCACCTATAATTTTTTTTTTTTTTTTTTTTTTTCTCCACTGAGTTCGTAGTTTATCTGAGATTGCTTTCCTCATGAAGGATACTTGCAATGCCACCTGATTTTTTTTATTTTTTTTTTTATAAACTATGTATCTGTGATATTTTGGAGGCACACTTAAAGATTTAACGCTACCTCCCTAGGCAGCACACTAGGCTTTTGAACAGAGCCACACATTGATCTGCCCACAAAGGCAGCATCCATAATCCACATACTCACACATGTGGATCCTCTCTGACAGGTTGCTGAAGGCTATGGGATGGCAAGAATACCCAGAAAATGATGACAACTTCCAGCCCCTCACTGAAGACGAACTCAAAGAGTTTCAAGCTAAAACTGAACAGGTATGGGAAATGCATGCATGCATATAGTGTCTATTTTATTTTTAGTTTATTCTTTGTTTAAAATTAGGTGCATCATGGACACTTATAGTTAATTTCCTGAGTGACTGACTATATATGTGTGTGTGTTTTGTGTCAGATGAAGAAGATTGGTCTTGGGCGTAATGGTGTGCTCTTGAAGCCACGCAGTGTGGCCCTGCTAACCTGGAGGAACACCTCAAACCCTGGCCTGGAAGAGGGCTCTGAGTCTGAGACGAGCAGTAGCAGCCAGACCTCCGATGATGACGATACCTAATGTGGCTTTAAACACCACTCTCACATTTCCCTTTCTCTCTTTCTCTTAATCTGTCTCCTCCATCACATCCATTTATTTCAAACTTTAAAAGAAGAAGAGAGGAAAGATTCTTTTTATGGACAAGAAACATCTGTCATATCCCAGGCGGAGAGAAAAATAATTCACTTGTCACCTCATAGGCAATGTCTTTGTTTGAATTTTTTTTTTTCTTCTTCTTTTCTTTTTCCCGCTCTTCTCTCTTGTCTGCTTTTTGTTCTTTATCCTGAACTAGAAATGTCAAAGAAAGCCACATGCACCCCTCCACCAGATCTTTTTTTGTTTTGCTTGGGAAAAAGACTAATTCATAATAATAACACCACCAATTATAACCGTGATTTAACGTGAAATATGACATCATTCTGAATGTTCTATAAAATGGCTTTGACACCTTTCAGAAAGATTTTTTTCCTTTTCGCGAAAACAATTCGTAGCATTAGTGTTAAGATGAAACAATCATTGTGAACCGCTGACTGCGACGTTGCTCCCAGTCCCTCATAGAAATGAACTCAAGGCAGTCATCCCTGCAGCAAGGAAGAACTAAAGCAACACCGAATGGACTGTCACATGCAGTCTGGCAGCTAGAACATCAGTCCGTTTCTGGCTCCAGTTACAGCAAACCCTGCACATTTTCACTATTTTCATTCTGCAGAATCATACTAATATATCTGATTTCATGTCTCCCAAGTACACGTGAGAAAACCTTAAAGGTTCAAGTTGAAACCTAGCTTGCGGAAGAGTTTGTCGGGAACTGGTTTTTGAAAAAAGGTCAAGTTTGAATGGAAGGGTCTTTGTTTTATATGTTGCGTTCTGGTAAGCCAGACGAACATACAGATGTTCAGTTCACTTGGGTTAGGTTCTGTTCAAAACCTTAAAAAAAAAAATCATAAACAGACTGCTGTCTTCTTTCTTGACCATATATGGTATAAAGCAGTTTTTTTTTTTTTTCCTGAGTAACCTAAAAGCTGATTTAAACCATATTGAAATCCTGAACATTTCAGAGTTATTCTATAAAAAGCATTCTCATGCTTACAGAAATAATGCTGTGGCAATCATTTTCAAAAGCTTTACATTCATTGCATGTGGATTGATAAAGGGGTATTCAATAAACACAAGAAAGGTTTGATGAACTTATTCCCTCACAAATCCCAAATAAAATCTACCCAATGGAATAGAAAGCATTAAACATTATTTGGTTTATGTAATGGTTATAATGCAGGAATTGATCCAGTGTCTATGGTTTGTAATGACTGTGAACATTGAGCGATTCAGTAAGATGGCTTGCACGCTTTGTTTTGCTATGTTGTTCCTTAAACAGTTAATTTGAGGTTCATTTTGGGCGCCGAGTTCTATCCCTGCTGCTGGCAGTGAAGTAGAGATCCATCTTGATTCTTTAAAACTTCTTTATTTCTTGAGGGACTGCTGGTGTAAATTGTGCATCTCCTTTTTTGTACCTTGTTTTTGCTGATGGGGTATAAAAATTGCTTTATCACAGATTTAAGTTTCTTTTTTAATTTTGGTACAGCTGTAAAAATTCCCACATAGTTTTTTTTTTTTTTTTTTTTTTCTCTCTTCTTTTGTTTGCATTATATTGTTTCTGCAGCCTTGATATTCAGGGTGGATTGTAAAAAAATATAAGAATAAAAAATTGTGAGTTTTGGAAGATTAAGATTATTTTGATAACATTATTTACAGATTTGAGAAGATAAAAGGTGTCCGGTATGGGTTTATCTGTATGAGACAAAGCAGATATAAACTACTGCATCACAATGAAAAGATCGGAGAAAAAATTGTAATAAATATTTTGCATCAGTTTGCCAAATATGTCCAGCCTTTCGTTTTCTGCTGAAACACTTGGGGAAACATTTTTCATGTTTTAGGAGGGCAAATGTTTAAAATATGCATGGAAAAGATAAAAATAATAAGCAAAAAAATATTCAAGGGTTTGATTCCTCTTGCTCTAATTTCCATTCTTCACCACTCCCTTTTTCCAAGGTGATTGTAACCAACAAACAAACCTTCAATCAACAAATGCAGTACATTTCACTTGAGGCAGACGTTCCAACATACATATATTCCTTTTTTTTTTTTTAAGAATCAACCTATTTGGGTCTAGATTTAGTTTCAAGGTTAAATAGAGAGTAATTGTTGGAGAGATGGAAGGTTTGGGGGAGTTAATTTGTCGGAATTGTAACATGGCATTCTATTCTGCTGGACTCTTGGATAAACACAAGGCCAAATTCTGCATTGGCACAGACCTAAAAGACACAATAGCTCTATGGAGGGGACAAAGAGGATTCATACAAACAGAAAACACAGCTGTGAAAACAGTGCATCCCACAAGGGCAAAGACACCTGATTTGATCATTGTAAGTAGTTTTCAACAAAAAAACAAACCTGCAGTTAAACAATGTATTAATAAAATATATAATGTATTATTAGAAAATATAATTTAAACAATTCTATATTGTTTTCCATTTCATTGTGTCCTTTTATACACTACCGTTCAAAAGTTTTGGGTCAAGATTTTTATGAAAGAAATACTCAAATTATTTAGAAAGGATGCATTAAATTGTAATAAATGCTGTTCTTTTGAACTTTCTGTTCCTCAAAAAATCCTTAAAAAAAAAAAAGCAGCACAACTGTTTTCAATATTAATAAGAATAACAATTTTTTCTTGAGCACCAAATCAGCATATTAGAATGATTTCTGAAAGATCACGTGACACTGAAGACTGCAGAAAATTAATAACCCTCTGCTGCACACATGTTGATGGCACGTTAAAAAAAAATAAATTCCAAAAGTATTTTTTGGTTCATTTGGGAACATTTTATTGCTTAAAAAACATTTTTGGACCCCCACCCTCCCTCCACCCCAATATATTTGTATGTACAGTTCATGTCATTTTAAATAAGATTACTAAAGCAAATGATCTTGCCTTCTCACATTCTCACACCATGTGCTCCTGTGACCATGTGTCAGAATAGGACGTCCCACCTTTAAATGGTGCCTGATATTGACTTCCACACCTTACTAGACTGTTCTTTGGTACTTTCTCAACATTTCCAATTGGTTGTAATAATTTAAAGAAAAATGTACTAAACATAGGGCTTAAGAAAACTTTCCGTTGCCTGAGGGCAACGCTGTGCTGTAGAGGGTTTAGCTTTGCCATCAGGACTAAATTACATTTTAAATATATTAAAATAGAAAAATTGTACCTACTCCAAACTTTTGAACAGTAGTGCAAGTAATACTGTCTGTTTGGCTGTTACATTGGCCAGCTGAAGGAACAGAGAAACCGCCAAGTGGATCAAAGAGAGAGTTCACAGGGAAATACTGCTCTAAACAAACTCACTGAAGAGGTACAGGACCTCATACTAAGATAATAAATCTTGAGTTCAAAGAGGTTTTACACAGCATCTAATAATCTTCTGTTTTAGTTTCAAAAACTCAGGATCTCATTTGAACAAAACCTGCCCAGAACACAGACAAAGGTCAGATTCTTAGTTCTTTAAATCTGTTTATATTGTGAATAGTTTGTTTGTATGTGTTTTATTGTCTGTATTGGACACTGTGTAAGTGTCCTTCAGGTATTTGAGGAGCAGAGCTCACTCCAGCAGAAGGCTGATGAGCAGAGGGCTCTTGACTTATATAAAGATCATGAGCAGAGGCTGGCTGAGATCAGGACACGCAACCATCAGCTGGAGAAGGAAAGAGAGGGTACGCTTCTCCTAAATGGCTGGGGAACATTGGGAAGTATTTAATACTTTTAAGAAGAAAGCTGTTATTGGCATTTATGCTTCCATGAAGAACCTTTAAGATCCATGGAACCTTCCCATTGTGCAAAAAGGTTCTTTATAGTGGAAAAAGGTTCTTTAGATTATTGAAATGTTCTTCATACTTAGGCAAAAGTAAAGTTCTTTTAAGAAATGTTCATTGAAAGGTTCTTTGGGGAACCCAAATGGTTTTTTGTTGTTTTAATATGGTTTGCTGTAAAACCCCCCTTTTGAAACCTTTATTTTTACCATGTTTAGATGTACATAATTGTAGTGGAGTGCTCAACCTCCAGCACTTAAGTCACAGGAGTTTATTTTTTATTTTATTACAAAAACTTTTGCTCATTTTGCTATACGAAGATCATATTGAGCTTTATATCCTGCCTTCATAATTTAGTTACTTTTCAATATGAAAATCAATTATATTACCTTATATTTACATTATACTAACATATTGCACACATTGCAATCAAACTGCCAATTTAATACAATGTGCAAAAAGTGTGAAAAAATATTATTAAAATGTGTATTTAGCATGCATTAAATGCTAAAAATGAAATTGGCCACAAAGTCAGCCATTTTGTTCCAAATATGTTTAAAATGTTAATTCCACCGCAAAATGCTATTAAACATCATCATTTGAGAAACAAATGACAGAATTCTTCTGTGATGCTTGGATATTGTTTGAAAAAAAGCTAAATAAACTAGTTGTGTGAAAAGTGTGTTTAAAGGGAGAATGTTTTCTAAAAGTCTACAGGCTCAAAATGAACCCCAAAATGCTGTCACACTGTTTCACTTAGCAACTACAAACTCATGCTGTGATTGGTTGAAACACCTCAAGTATTTTAAAGGCAAATGAATGTGTTAATTTATTCTGCACTACTCTTTGTCATAATAAAAAGATATGTTTCTTGAGCACCAAATCAGTATATCAGAATGATTTCTGAAGGATCCTGTGACACTGAATTCAGCTTTGCCATTTCAGGAATAAATTCCATTTTAAAATATATTAAAATAGAAAACAGTTATGAACATGTTAATGTTCATTTGTTCTGCTCTACTCTATTGATGATGCGTTTATCCCAGATATCGATCAGAGGCTTGCCGAGCTAGGAGGGCGGGAGAGGACGGCTCATCTAGAGGAAGTGCTGCAAGAGCTGAGGTGTCAGGAACAGAGGAACGAGGCAGTGCTGCATCAGCTCAGCTCTCACATCAACTCAATGAAGGGGTAAGGGAGTGGGGGAAACAAAGTGTGCCAAGAAGCTATCAATCACTTTATGCATGTTTATACTGTGCTAATGTTGTAGGCTTAAACCAAATGAAGTCCAATCAAACCCACCAGAGGAAAAGAAGACACGTGTCTTGATCTATTCTGTGGATGGGCCCCTCTCTGCTCAGATAAGGTCTTCTTTAACAAGCATGCAAGCCATGTCTAGGGACAATAATATCATTAAGTCTTGGGAGTGGGCTGTTTTGACTGGGGCCAGTTAGGAACTGCCTAGAAATCACTTACTGTAACTGCCTATCAGTCACCATAAAACCATTTAGTGCCACCTTAGCAACCATTCTGAACACACTAGTACTGTGGTGCATTTTATTTTGTAACAGAGCTTTGCGTCTGGCATACATTCAGTCTGGTGGTCATGATCCAGAGGTTCTGGCCCACATGCATGACCTTCAAGCAGAGGCTCTTACACTGGAGCAGGAAAGACCTAGAGCTGATGGCAAGACAAAAGGAAGAAGTGAGTAGTAAAGACACTGAACTGTGGCTGCAACTAGTATATGGACTTACACTGCTGTTTAAAAGTATGTTTTTTTAAAAAGAAATTAATACTTCTATTTAGCAAGGATGCATTAAATTGATCAGCAGCGACTGTAAAGACATTCATATTGTTACTCTTTCAAATCAGTATTGTTCTTTTGAAATCACAGTTTCCACAAAAATATCAAGCAGCTCATCAACACTGATAATAATAAAATCCACATATTAGAATTATTTCAGACACTGAAGACTGGCGTAATGGCTGCCAAAAATTATTTCTTCCATCACAGGAATAAATTACATTTAAAAATATATCAAAATATAAAACAAATAAATGCATCTTGGTAAGCATAAGAGACTTCTTTCAAAAACATTACAACATCTTACCAACCCCAAACTTTTGTCAACTGTAAAGTCAAGTCAAGTCACCTTTAATTATATAGCGCTTTTTACAATGCAGATTGTGTCAAAGCAGCTTTACAGTGATAACTGGTATATAATTTTGGCTGCACAGCAGCTCTTAAAGAAAATGGTGTCAATGCAGGCAGATGCAAAGCACTGTTGAATATCAAATGTCAAGTGTCCCCAACTAAGCAAGTCAAAGGCGACAGCAGCAAGGAACTCCAACAGGTGGCAAACAGGTGTTAAAATGGAGAAAAAAACCTTGGGAGAAACCAGGCTTAGTCGGGGGGCCAGTTCTCCTCTGGCAAACAGTGCTTTGTTACGATTCAAGTAAAGTGTCCAAATAGTCTTAATTTTGAACAATGTATTATATTTTAAAATCTAATGCTATTACATTAATACATTTTTAAGTGTGGCTTAAGTGTCTGCATACTTTTTTGGGTCATTGTACACTATTCTTTCAGTCATTTCTTGTTTCTGTCCCAACCAGGGATGAAGTCTCCTCACAGAATGTTGGACCCTGATGTTCTTGCTGTGGAGCAGGAGAACCAAAGGCTTGAAGAGGAAATCTTCAGAATCCAGCTGGCCAGAGAGAGGCAAAAAAGAGAACATGGTATTTCTGTTCCTCAAAGATCTGACATCTTGAGCATCACATGATAAAAAAGAAAACGTTCATAGAAAACGTTATTTTTTATACGTGTTCTGTCTCATTTGCATGCTTAAACTATGTACTAAAAGCATATTAATATTTGATTTGTAAAAGTATATTAATATTTGATTGATTTGAATAATTTTAACGTATTTGAATACTTAAATATATTATTTGAATATTTGATTTGATATTATCTGGATCAGGGCTCATTGATATCCAGAAAGACCACATCCATCAAATGGCTAGCCTCCAAGCTGAGATCACCTTTATAAAAAGAGAAATAGAGAAGGGGCGAGACAGAAGACCACCCAATCCTCAGCCTCCCCTGCCTATTTTTCCTGAATCTTCTATGACCCTAACACACTCTGCTCTGACACAGGTGGGCTGACAATTAGCCAAAGCTTAATTCATTGTGTTAATGAGAAATAATGTAATCTATGTTGAGTTAATGTGGTATTTAAGGATGCACAAAATTGTCTGATACTATTTCAGTGCTATGTCTATAACCGATAAATGGCTGATATTAAAATTCTATATTGTATTAAATAAATCTAAGTCCTGCAAGTGAATTTAGGCATCACAACAGTAAAAATGTATAGTATGAAAATTGGATATTAATTTTGGAATTGGCTAAAGATTACATTTAACACTGTTATTAAACTATTAGTGTTTTTAAAGATTAACTTTAGGCGAGTGGTATAGATGATGGCAAAGTATCCAATATCTAACAAATTGATTATCAGCCAATTTGGCACCTCTTTCCTAATGATAATTACCATTCAAAAGTTTGGGGCTAGTAGACTTTTGAAAGATGTCTCTTGTGCTCATCACGGCTGCATTTATTTGATCAATAATACAGTAAAAACAATAATATTCTGAAATATTATTACAATTTACTGTTTTCTATTTTAATATATTAGTGTAGTGTATATGTAATTATTATATTAGTGTATATTATATGTAGTTTATTCTTGTGATGGCAAAGCTGAATATCTTCTTCAGTGTCATGTTCCTTCAGAAACCATACAAATTTCTTATTATTATCAGTTAAAAACACTTTTTGGACCTTTTTTGACACCATGATAATTTAGTTTTTTCTTAATTCTTTGATCAATAGAAATGTGTTTTGTTCAAAAGAATAGCATTTATTTAAAACAGAAATATTTTGTAACATTATAAATGTCTTTCTTTACTGCATTCTTTTTTTATTTAATGCATCCTTGCTAAATTTAAAGTATTAAAAAACCTTACAGACTTTTGAATGGTAGTGTATACATTTTTGTTTGTTTGTTTGTTTTTTTGTTTTTGCATAAATATTGCAGGATCAGTGTTCAAAACAGCATTCATCAATGGGTTCCCATGTAACTGATCTGATGGAAGCTCTTGGTCCTGCTCCTTATGATCCTGTGTAAGACAAATTCTCTCTCAAGTTACTTTTTCTCGTTTAGTCCCTAAAGATGAATGCACGTCAAACTAAATGCATTACAATATGATTTAAACCTAGCTATATCTGAATGTGTGTACAGGGCTGGTTTTGTGATCTTCTATGACCTGGTGATGGGTTTAGAATCTACTATGGGATCGATGCGTTTGTTGGCAGGGTTATATTGTAATGGGGAAAAGTTGGGACAGACCACCCCAATGCCACCTGTGCAGTGCCAACCATTACTCTCCACCAAGAGTCCTGGAAACTATGCCATACTGGCTTTTAAGCAGCCTGTACCAAGGTAGTTTGGTTGAGACATAAGTATGGACACAGAGCTGATATGTGTTTACATGTTTACTGAATTTGTACTTCATTTCAGAGTACAGCCATCTCCAAATGTCTCTTTGGTCTTGGAGATCCAGACTTCTAGAGGCCTCCATTTGTACAACCATGAAGTTAAGGACTTGGTTACTTGTGGCTGGGCTAAACTTGAACTTTTTGACCAGCACAACCAGGTTTATAGCGGTCACTGGAGGCTTCCTTTCCGTTTTCTCCCAGTTCAAGCATCCCTAAATCCAGTTCAGCTGAATTCTGTCCCACAAGTATGTTCACCAAATACCAAGAGCTTAAGAACCTTACTATACTTTTGAAGTCTTTAGATGCACCTGATGTTAAATACGCCTATTTCTACATAAATCTCTCCTAAGAAGTCACTTCTGGGTTAAATGCCCATAGACCTCAAAATTACTCAGTTAAATCAGACTAAACTGTTTCTTTCTTTCTAAGCTGGGTAACATGGAACTTTGTCTTCGGGTAGCAAACGCTCGTCATGGAGATGTACAGACTCTTGCAAAGATTGACATCAACAACACCGACCAATACAAGTACCCATCAACGGTATGCAAAATATTTATCAAGGTATTTACTATCTAAAGATGCTTTTTAATAGCAAAGCTTATAATGGTTTTGATGAGCCTATACAGCAGGGGTGTCCAATCCTGCTCCTAGAGCCACTGTCCTGCAGAGTTCAGCTCTAACTTCAATCAAACACATCTGAAACTAAGTCTTACTAGGCATACTAGAAACTTCTAGACAGGTGTGTTGAAGCAAGTTGGAGCTAAACTCTGCAGGACAGTGGGCATTTAGGACTGTGTTTGGCCTATAGCTTGGCCTACAGCTTAATAAGTTTGTCTTGTTTAGGTGGTGTCAAACACATCTGCAATCCTGGCAACCCAAGTACCATCTCACACATTACAAACCTTATCCAATCCATTACCTTCACCACTGCCCAGGACAGATCATGTGGAGGAGTCCAATTAGATTTGAATGACTGAATAATTCAACCTGAATTTGATTACTGTACAAATAAATCCTGTTGTAAATTCAAAAAAAAAAAAAAAAAAAAGTATTTCATGTGACTATGAACAGATCTTCTCTCACACATATTTTGATCTACAAACAATTATGCATTTATAGGGGCTGGACAATGAATTGGTTTAGGGCCTCCTTTTGCAGCTAATACAGCATCAGTTCATCTTGGGAATGACAGATACTTCACAGTGGCCAGAGGGATTTGAGCCATTCCTCTTCCAGAACAGTGGCCAGGTCATTATGTGATCCAAAACACAAAGTGGCTAAAAAATATTTTGATCTGTAGACAGTGCAGGGGAGATGTTCAAATTCCATTTCATGTTCATCAAACCATTGTCACATTCTGTTTGTGGCTTGAATAAAAAGGCTTTATATAGAGAAATAAAAGATCACACTTTCTCTTTCCATTTGCAGTTTTTTCAGATACCTTAATTCAAACTCATTGACGCCACTTTTGCCTGTATTGTGATTAGATTCACTGTTTTGGACTGGTGCCTTGAACACAACATAATACTTTTAAGTAGAACACATACAGAATGATGCAACAGCACTTCCCATCTTGTCTGCTGTGCAACCAGAGCCCTACAAAGACATGAGGCCACTTTATTCAACCTGTTCTCACAAGTGCTGCATGTCCAAGACTTTTGGGCAAAAAAAACAACAAAAAAAACAAAAACAAACACACCCTAGCGTCTTCATTGTATACGTGCAGGTAAACTTGTGCCAATTATAAGGGGTCAAATTTTATTTTTTTAATTTCCACTGTATCCGCAAAGTGATTTACTATCGTAAAGCTGAAAGCAATACAATGATTCAGAATTAAATTAGGGCCCAGTTTCACAAAGATGACTAAGCCAGGATTAGGCCTTAGTTCAACTAGGTTATTTAAGTAACTTTTAAAAACATACTCTAGAAATAAAAACATTACTGGTGTACATCTTGAGACAAAACAATGGCTCTGACATACTTTAAAGATGTCAGTGCAAGTTAACATAGGTGTCATGCATTTTAGTGTAGGACTAGCTTAAGCAGGGTCTGTGAAACTGGGGGAAATATTTAAATCTAAGCTGTGACTTAAGTTCTGAATGGCTGGTAACTATGTAATAGTCAAATTGGCTGGTGAGTGAAAGTTAATTTTAAACCCTGCCTGTATGTAAAGGCTTTAGTTAAGATAAAAATACCCTTGTGAACTAGCACATCTTATAGCTAATAAGTTAGCTGTTGACTTTTCAGCCCTATTAAAATTATGATTCTATGGGAACTCTGGTTGTATTTAGAGCAGGAAATTCTGTAAAAACAAAAGGGTAAAGAATTAAGAGCCCACATGTTCACATATGCAAATATCCTTTATTGAAAGTTTACTACAATTATACAAAAGGTGGACAAAGAAAACCGGTTATTTACAGAACAAAGAGAAAAGTTGTTCATGGAGTATGAGGCAGACATGCTCTGCTGGTTGGAAGGTAAGTGGTCAATCAGAGGATGTCCATCACGCAGAGGTCTCCACAGAAGAAGTATTGGCTGACTACAAGAGAAAAATCAAAACCATTAATACACAAGCCGTGTCATTTTAAGCAGTTTAAAAAAAGCCCAAACTAATTGATGCTGGACAAAAGGATAAAACCCAAAGACAATTCTCCAACAAACATTAAGTTCTAGTATCCACTAGTATTTGTACATGAATATGCACCCAGATGAATTAGTCTAAAAGTTTGACTCTTGTAACCTTGTAATTTAATAAGGTTACAACACCATTTTGGATTAGGAAACTTCACAATTTCAGTCTTGATACCACAGCAAACACTAATACCAACCTACCTAATATAAGAGTTAAGTTATTAAAAGTAACCAGCAAGATTAAAAACAAGTTATAAGCAATAGCACATTAATACAAAAGATACAAATGAGATGCCTAAGTTTTTCCAGGTAGGTAGTAATATTCAATTAAGAAACAGCCTACTACAGAAGTTATGTAATCAGTGTACAATAAACACTGCATAGTATTCACTGTATTAAAAACACTGACTCTTAAAGCTACAGAAGCCAGTCAAAAGCACTGCACAAGATGCAAAAGAACTTGTATTTGTTGCGCATGTGCAAACAAACCATTAGACTGTGCGAGTACAGAAAGTTCACGTCTTGAGCATAAATGGCTTAATCACTTAATTGGCAAGACTCAAACATGTGAAAAGGATCAACTTTTAATGCAGCAGTGACAGTTTCTGTCCACAGCATCTTTCACGCTGGCCCCGGGCCATCAAACAGTCCTGGTCGTGAAGCCCTGTAACCCTATTAGAGGAAACAGCAAGCCTATCAACTCGCCTCCTGCTCCATTTTCTCCTGGACTCCATTGCCGTTGTGGGCGGAGTCATCGCTGCCATTAACTGAGGTCTCCTGTTTAGTCTTTTTAGCATCACTGTCCTTTTTTGGACTCTCCTCGTCTGGTTTCCTCTGTGCAGGAACAAAGCAGGACAGAACACGTACTTTATTTTTTGCGCTGAACACCTATTCTCTACATGCTACTCAAGCACACATGGCCACTTCAACACCACGCCACAACTACAATATGCCAAGCCACAAAATTGAAGCACAGTCACCACAGAAGCACCGAGCAACACCAAATCTAGTTGGCAAATTCAGTTCATGACCCAGCATGCAAAGTTGCAATCAGCTAAGGGAAGGGGGCAATGCAGATGCCCCTTCGGAGGCCTCATGTAATCCAGTTGTGATTCACTTTAAGCATGCCAGTTTTTCCCCACCTCTACTGCAAAAGGTGGAAGATACTAACCTTTTTGCGGACAAGGTGAGAAATATCAGATGCAGATTTTGAGGAAGATGCACCTTCAGTAGGCCCTGCAGGAATCTGAAATAAAACAGACAAGTTTATTAAATTAACTGGTGAGGAAAAAAAAGAAGAGAAAAAAAAACCCAACTATGCCTGTGACCGACTATTAGTGTCTTTTGCAACTGGTATTGAGCGGTTACTCTGTTAAATCATGTAGTAGGACAGTCATTAATAAGCCACATTTGTGTGGTAGTGTCCATGTTTTGCACTGGAAAAATAAAGCAGAGTACTGACACGTAACCTGGCAAGTATCTTCAGTCACAAACTTGCAACACGGACCACCTTGCTAAAACCTATGTAGGGGATGTGGAATGGATGGGTTTTTTTCCAAAATAAAAAAAGGACTTAGCCCAAATAAGCCCATTAATGGCATGGTTGAGTCATGCTCTTAACGAGCTTTCATTCCCTGTTTCCATATTGTGAATAAATGTGCATCAATTTAATATACGGTCAGTTTGCTGCATTCAGTGTAGACTGCACCACAACAGCTAAAAGCAACGCAGAAAGTCATCTGGTCATTGTGATATTAGACAGCACCACAAGACAAAAAGATCCATTTCAAAACCAACAGCTATCAAAAATCTGGCTGCGGGCGCGGGTCAGGTATTATTGCTGGCGGGCCAGTTTTGGCCCACAGGCTGCCTGTTGCCGACCATTGTACTAAAGCAATGCCTGACACACCAAGCATGCGCACAAAGCCAAACAGCCTTGGACGGTGTGTGATTCCGAATTCAGTTCTTTCATGGCTTATTGCACTTGAAATAGTTATGCCAAAACGCCTGTCTTGGCAAGTATTAGTGTAAACACAGTCAAGCCTTAAGGGAACAGTTGGAAAAGAAATCGGATGAGTCAATAGGAGCCGTACATTAGCTTTTAAAGTGACAGCAACATACAGTATACCTGCTGCTGTCTGTCAAAACAACAAGAGATGAGAAGTCACTCACTGCTCTTGACTGAATATCTTTTGTAGCTTTAATAGGAATCCAAGTACATTTAAATTTGTGAAAACTATGCAGAGTATTTTTTTTCATTGTTTTACATTTGATTCAGTTTGTTTTTTTCTTGAATGCTATGGTTAAATAGATCTAATGTAGGCCTACCTGAAAAACTTAAAGCACATGAGAATGAACCTCATTGGTTATGCAGCACGTTTGAGCTTCCGGAAAGCGTTTGCTCTTGTGCGTTATTCAAGTTAAGCAGAAGCTATACTTAGGTTCGCTGATCAATGTTTACATGCGAGTAAAAGCCTAAAGTTAAATATCATAAGCGATCAATTCTCTTCAGAATTCAAATTTAAACCGCTCTATTCATATGGATTCGTTTTCCAGCATCAGCATTCGGTCATCAAAAAGATCTTTATTTGACTTCTGAAGATTACTGAAAGTTTTATGGGTGTGGAACATGAGGGTGAGTAATGACGATTTTCATTTTGGGGTGAACCAACCCTTTAACATTCTCTACTGCCCCCCTAAGAGTAAACAACAGAGCATCAACACACCTGACTAGCGGTAGATGAAGATGGGCCACCATTTTCAGCTGGAAAAGCAGATGAAGTGGATGCTCCTGCCTGTAACAAGCACAAATTCCAAATTATACATTGCCTCTAACTTATTTTGCCATCTTTACAGCATCCTGGATGATACACATTCCCTACTTGATCTCTTTTTTTTTTTCCCCTCCATACTAAGAGCAACATTAAGGGTGCATGATATCAGTATCATTATTGGACAACTTAAATTATCAGTACTGGGCAATGTATAATACAAGCTGATATTGGATTTCATTATCAGAAATCCATCATCAGCCATTGAGAATCACTGAACAAACCTGCATTAGGGCAATAATGTAAGTGCATGAAGCAACTCACAAGGGTCTGATGGATGGCCTCAGAAGCTGCAGCAGCCGTCCTCTGGCTCTCCTTCGCATCTTCAATCTTCTCAGTTATTTCTGGCAGTAACTGTTTCAACTCCTCAAGCTCATTCTTCTCCTCCTTTGCTGCCTCTGCACCTTCCGCTTTGTCGATCACCTCCTGAAGCATAGCTGGAGGAACAGATGTGGTAATCAATTAAGTGTACCATGCTTGTTCACAGCAACTAATGTTATCAGCAAGCATATATTCAGTTAAAAGTACATAAAGACCAGCAAAAGCCTGCTGCAAAAAAAAAAAAAAAAGTTCCTACCAAGACGGCTCTCTATGACTTTGATGGAGTTGGAGAAGTGCTCGATGGCTTGGCTGTACTGGGCTGTGTAGCTGTAAGTTGTGCCCAACTGGTAATGAGTCTCAGCCAAAAGACGACTATGAGAGGGAAGGTGTTTCAGCTGCAAGTTTAAACACTCATTGAAGTCCTCCAGAGCCTGGCTGTAGTTACCTACATTAATCAAAATGGAGACTTAGTGAAAGATGAATGACTGAAGTAGTGAAATTTCTCACTTTTAAATGGTGGCTTGTGGTATCCAAAAGGATGTTGTCAACTACTGTCTACATACACACCTGATTCAGCTCCAACTTCTCCAAGTTTCAGGTAAATTTGTGCTGCCATTAGCTGATCTTCTTTGCAGTCTTTTCTACAAATAAAAAAAGTGCTTTAAGAGAGGCTTAATCAAATACTATCAAAATCGCTAGAGGTAGACATACCTTTTATAAATCACCTTTGCAACCTCAAGCATCTCCCAGGCCAACTGCAGGTTTCCAACTTCATCCTCCTCACTTTCCTAAAAGCACAGACACATGATAAGCCACTAAATCAATAAGGAACAAAGGGGATGAGAACAAAAACCCAAAAACAGGATTACAAACCTTATCCTTTGTATCACCCTCGGCATCCTCATCGTCATCATCGTCATCATCCTCATCTGAAACAGAAAGATGTTAACTTGCTGACAATGATTTAACGTGAAACCCCATCACCATGAACACCCTTAGTAGCGCTGCAGTTTAAATCTAAACATTCTGTGGATCCACCAGCATTTAGAAGTAAATTCACCAGGTGAAACTTAATTTAACTCAAATCTCGTGCTCCCCGGACTACCACACTTCACTACCTCCACCATCCTCTTCCATGGGTTCTTCAGGATCTTCATTTCCATTTTTCTCCTCTTCAGCCTTTTGTGTTACTCCATTAGACACGGTGATATCCTTTTTAGATGCATCTTCATCCACACCATTTGACTTCTCACCTTTTTCAGCTGGTTTTGCCTCATTTTCAGCTGGTTTTGCCTCATTTTCAGCTGGTTTTGCCTCATTTTCAGCTGGTTTCTCAGTTTTAGGAGATGCTGCAACCACTTCCTTCGGCACTTCAACTTCCTTCTGATTTTCCTTATCGTCCTCTTGGTTCTTCTGCTCCCCTTCCCCCACCTCCGTTCCTACCTCTGACTGAGTTTTGTTGTCCTCTGACATGGCATCATAAACCTGTGCTCGAAGCTCATCTCTGGTTCTCTCTGAATCAGTACAAATGGAGGAAAGTTTCTAGGTTACAGCTAACATCCCTCTTAACTGGAACAAATTTGTGCTTTCTTTGTCAATATATGCTGGCTTGTGTGGAAGACTTTGAAAACTGCCCATGTGGAGGTTCTTTGAAAACATGCTTTTTGCAGATGTGTTGTCTAGCCTTGAGCATGTATGAAAAAGAAAAAGTGATCAGTTTTAAAACAAAGCTTTTTAGATACAAACCATCCAAGTTGTCAGCGCTTTCAATCTTAGAGTCATTCTGTTTCTCGCCCTCTTCAGAGGATTCTTCTGGGACTCCCTCTAAAGCATTACCGAGCACTGTATTCTCCATCCTAGAGAAATCATCATTACAAAAAGTTAAGGAAAAAAAAAAAAAAAAAAAAGAAAAAAAAAAAAAAAAGAGAAACCCTGATCCAGATACCTGGCAAGCTCCAGAAGGGCCTTTCCACACAAGAAAAAAGCTTCTCCACATTCATCAGCAGTGTCTCCGTATCTCTCGGCTCTTAGAAGGGGAAAAGCAGCAATTTATACATCAAATCTAATATTAAACAGTATCTTGTATTAGAACATGTCATCCGTTCAAAGTGTACATGCATTATCTCCCTTCATTACTCACAGCATGGCACAAGCCTCCTGGAACACACTGACTGCAGACACAACATCACCCATCACTAAGTGCCGGTTGCCTGTGCCAATCAGCTTCTTTGCTTCCTCAGTAACATCGACGGAGCTGCAAAGTTCACGAATGTGTGAGTGTAACGAACCTCAATAGTTACTTTATTGAAATTAGCAATTTAATAACATGAATAATCCCAGATACCAACTCACCTGTCTGCAGCGCTCGAGGAGCAAGGTTTCTCCTCCATACTACAAAGACAAACGATACAAGGAGTCATACAGCTATTAAAAACACGGGAAAATAACGGGAGTAAAACTGCACTAAAGTTTGTTTACAAAAACAAAAAAACAAAGTTCACGTGCGGAGGACCAAATTTAGCGCGATGCTACGAATGGTATTTATCGACAGAGAGCTAACATCTACACGCGGACATGAGTGACACTTAACATGACCGTTTAATAGCAGTATAATAAACAAAGTGTGTAATTTAAAGTGTTATTGGTGTTGTTACCGCCACCTTTCAAACTTAACTCTCGACTTTAGCGCGCGTGCAGCCATTTCATTGCAGCGCCAAGCTCACTGACTGACCATTCACTACTGTTCGTGAACAAAGCGGGAATTTCCTCGTTTAGGATGTATAAACAAGCTAACCGTTCATATTAATCCTTCTCCCGCCAACAGAAAGCAGCCAAACACATCACGGCAACGGGAATCAACGGTGATGCCATCCCGTCGCGTGCGACAATGTCCGGGCGCGGGAGAAAAGCGAATTGAAGCACGAGCGCGAGACATTTTTCCTGACAAGAATGCTGCTACTGCAGCTTGGTTATCAAACGAAACCAACCAAAACCTCTCACTTTGACTTCCTTTAACTTATCTGGTTACTTCCCATGCTTGGGAACTTGAAAATGATATTTTACCTTTCGGCAGTTGAAGCAGCTGCTGTTTCCTCGGGCATTTTAATGCTTTAAATAAACTAAGCCGTAATGTACTATTGGATGATGTATGTGTGAAGATGGCAGGTTTGTGAAGCTGCTCCTGAATTAGTCTTTGTTGGCGCCTTTAAATACGGATACAAGCTGTACTTCCGCTGAACTACGACCCTATCACAAAAACGCGGGAGAATACATTTAAAGGGCAAGTATCCGTATTACGCCACCGCTACCATAGACATTATCGCTACACCCACAGGCACGATATATTAATAATATGTCTCACTGGACAAGATAAATGAAAAGTCTATTTTTATCCAGATTTGGTGAGTCTCATAAAATTAAGAAATTATATTTTGCACTCAAGGTCAACTTGAAATTAAAATAGATTATTCACTTTCTTCAAGTACGGTCCTAGTGTTATTGTGAATAAAATATAAGTTAGTTTATTTTATTATTATATAATATTATATATTCTATTAATATATTATATAAAAAAAAATTCTTTTTATAATCCAATAAGATTTTGTTGTTGTTGTTGTTATTGTCATGATTACACTTTCCTCACAGTCTTTTTTATTGTAATGGGTGTCTAAATGTATTATTATTTTAATTTTAAATTTAAATTTACATTTTGCATTGTGGTAACGAGAATCTGCTTGATTGTCATGAAAAAGTCAAAATGCAAATAAATAACATAAAAAGGTCTATATAACCTTAAAGGTACACATCACACATTTTTGCAGTCTATGGTACACACACACACACGCATATAATTTTTATTAAGCAAATCTATATTTGTTAATTTTGGGGGTAATAATCCAGACATATTCTTGACAGGTTTCGTAAAATTGACCCTTAAACATGAAGTAAGCTTTTTCATAAAGTTCCTTTCCATGCTTGTCAAAAACAAACAAGCACACATTTCGATATGTAACAAATTTTTTTATTGTGTTTATAAGTACACAGAGTAATGAATAGACATTAGTTACAAGGCACAGAATCTTGCAGAAGTGCGCATTAATAGGGGTCATTAAAAGGGTAGTGAGGATGTCCTGCATCCCGGGGTACAGACTTACCATCGACCTACAAAAAATAAAAAGACAACAACACTCAATTAAAAATAGATGCAAAAACATAAATAGTGTTGGACTGCATGTGATTTGGCAGTCTTAAACGCAGCAGATTCAGCATCAGATTTACTTCTGAAGTAACCACTGTGAAATTTAGTGCTATGTTGTGGCTTACAGTAATGTAACTTACAGTAATGGTTGGTACAATGTAACGCCAGCCTCTGTGCAATGCTGTCACTTGACTCATTTCCTCAGGTTCAAGAGTAAAATCAAACACCTGTAAATGAGCAGAGTAAATTCATTGCATTGTCACACAACAATGTCATAAAGAAAAAGATGGAAGAATCAAGAAAAAACATGCAGAAACCTGGATATTCTCTTTGATCCGAGACTGTGTAACGCTCTTTGGGATAGTCACTACTCCTCGTTGAGTTTGCCACCTGCCAAAATATCAATGAAGAATACTATATAATAATCGGTGAAGAAATATGATACGCATCTAGTGCAAAAGCATGAATTTACCTGATGATAATTTGCGCAGGAGTCTTGTTGTATTTCTTGGCTAGCGCAGCAATGGCTGGCTCCTCCAACAGCACAGGCTCCTCTGGATGCTTCCAGGCTCGGTCAGGAGATCCTAGCGGACTGTAGGCAGTCATCACTAAACCCCGATCCCGGCAGTGAGCCAACAGCTCAACCTGTGCAAGGTATGGATGGGACTCCACCTGCAAAACACTATTGTTACTCTACAAACTGATATAATAGACTAAATAGATTACGACATCACATTTTCTTCTGACCTGCAAAACGGAGGGTTTGATGCTTGCAACTGATAAGATGTCATCGATTTGTCTGCTGTTGAAGTTTGAGAGTCCAATGGCCCTGACAAGCCCCTTTCCCACAAGTTTTTCCATAGCAGCCCATGTATGCTTGTAGTCTATATCATCATACAGCAAGGTTCCATCCTCCTTCCTGGGAAAAGAGGTATCACCTCGTCTGGACAAAAATAAGAGCGTAATAAGAGGAAAAATAAATTCATTTATCATATTTAATTTTGTATATATATATATATATATATATACACACACACTGAACAAAATTATAAATGCAACACTTGTTTTTGCCCCCATTTTTCATGAGTTAAACTCAAAGATCTAAGACTTTTTCTATGTACACAAAAGGCCTATTTCTCTCAAATATTGTTCACAAATCTGTCTAAATCTGTGTTAGTGAGCACTTCTCCTTTGCCGAGATAATCCATCCACCTCACAGGTGTGGCATATCAAGATGCTGATTAGACAGCATGATTATTGCACAGGTGTGCCTTAGGCTGGCCACAATAAAAGGCCACTCTAAAATGTGCAGTTTTATCACACAGCACAATGCCACAGATGTTGCAAGTTTTGAGGGAGCATGCAATTGGCATGCTGACTGCAGGAATGTCCACGAGAGCTGTTGCCCGTGAATTGAATGTTTATTTCTCTACCATAAGCCATCTCCAAAGGCATTTAAGAGAATTTGGCAGTACATCCAACCGGCCTCACAACCGCACACCACGTGTAACATTGTGTGGGTGAGCGGTTTGCTGATGTCAGCGTTGTGGATCGAGTGGCCCATGGTGGCAGTGGGGTTATGGTACGGTCAGGCGTATGTTATGGACAACGAACACAGGTGCATTTTACTGATGGCATTTTGAATGCACAGAGATACCGTGACGAGATCCTGAGGCCCATTGTTGTGCCATTCATCCACGACCATCACCTCATGTTGCAGCATGATAATGCACGGCCCCATGTTGCAAGGATCTGTACACAATTCCTGGAAGCTGAAAACATCCCAGTTCTTGCATGGCCAGCATACTCACCAGACATGTCACCCATTGAGCATGTTTGGGATGCTCTGGATCGGCGTAAACGACAGCATGTTCCAGTTCCTGCCAATATCCAGCAACTTCGCACAGCCATTGAAGAGGAGTGGACCAACATTCCACAGGCTACAATCAACCTGATCAACTCTATGCGAAGGAGATGTGTTGCACTGCGTGAGGCAAATGGTGGTCACACCAGATACTGACTGGTTTTCAGACCCCCCCCCAATACAGTAAAACTGCACATTTTAGAGTGGCCTTTTATTATGGCCAGCCTAAGGCACACCTGTGCAATAATCATGCTATCTAATCAGCATCTTGATATGCCACACCTGTGAGGTGGATGGATTATCTCAGCAAAGGAGAAGTGCTCACTAACACAGATTTAGACAGATTTGTGAACAATATTTGAGAGAAATAGGCCTTTTGTGTACATAGAAAAAGTCTTAGATCTTTGAGTTTAGCTCATAAAAAATGGGGGCAAAAACAAAAGTGTTGCGTTTATCATTTTTTTCAGTGTATATATATATATACTGGGGGCTTACTGGAAGGCATATGGCCAATGGATGAGGTAGAGGTCCAGGTACTCCAGCTTCAGATCTTTCAAGGTCTTTAATAGAGATGGCTCCACATCATCTGGGTGGTGTTTTGTGTTCCACAGTTTGGAGGTCACAAATACATCCTCTCGCCTTATTCCCTAAAAAGGACAGAGGTTGTAAAGCACACATGATTCCTTTATATATAAATGTGTAGGTATATTTCATATATGTATTCATTGAACTTAGTTGACCTACTTTTTCAGGTCCCATCACTTCCTGGAAAGCTTCACCGATCTCTGGCTCATTCGCATAAATGGGAGCACAGTCAATATGCCGATAGCCAGTTTGCAATGCCCAAATGACTGCCTGTTTTACCTGCAGATGACAGCATATTTATTTAAAATGCTTATTCAATTCCTCATTTAAAGAAAACACAATAATTAATGCAAATGATTATTAAAGGACAATAATATATATATATAAAGATTCAAATTCTGTCATAATTACAGCTGAGCTGATACACTAAATAAACTCACCTGTCCAGGTTCACTCTTCCATGTCCCAAGTCCCACAAGGGGCACCTTTCGCCCAGTGCTGAGGACAGCAAAGTCATTCATACTAATCCTGTGTGCCTTCAGAGAAAAGAAAACAAAGAACACAATATGAACAGTCTTCAAACAGAAGAAATCATGGAATAGACTTTAGTATATTAACTTTAAGGTTTAATCTATGTAGTAGTAAATCAATTCAATCCCTAAACACTCACGGAAAGGCTGAAGAATGCGTAGGGTAAATGAATGCAAACTGTTCAGTGCTCAAAATTCAGGATCAGAATGAAAGGAAGTGTAACCTGCTGACTTATCAGCTGACTTCCACAGCAGCTCTAGCAGGATGTAAATATTCTAAAACACCCCATGGAATTTTGGGAAAAGCATATACTTTGGGTTCGCAAATTTTAGAAAAATAATAATAAGAATTTGTTTGAATCTTTGCATGTTTATATAAAGTGAGGTTGAATCATGCTGAAATCTCAATTCAATCTCATTCTTTACTGGCACACCCTTAGTCATTATTCTACATTAGTTTGCTCTAAATTTTCTAGTTAGTACAGTGAATCACACAGATATTTGGTTAACGTACCATTCTTCGACAGTATAACTTGTGAGAATGAATGACAAGACGAAGAGCACGCTGAATATGCTGCATTTCTCTGTAAAATCAGGTCAACTAGTGTCCCATGTGGCGTATCATAACAAGGATTGTCCGGGAATTAAAAAAAAAAAAAAATTAGTTTAGATACTTACTGTGTATGAATAGGATAAGAAAATTTCTCCACTATAAAGCTATCCAGGCTGATCATAAATTATTTGAATATTTTCTCATAACGTTGACGTATTTACTTCCTGTTCGATGTCTTGTAAAAACACCCGTCAAAATAGAGGTCTCCATAACAACACACAGAAAGAGTCTTTAAATTTGCATTTAAACAATTTTATCATCGAAAATTGCCTTTCCTAGTTTAGGTGTCAATGATTAAAAGTAAAATGAAGATCTGACCATCGTTATTTGCCAATTAAAAACAAAAAAATAAACAAACCAGTTATTATAGCTGTACTGTACAGTGAATGGTTGAGAAAAAAAAATTGCATGTCCTTTTAGTCACTGATCATATAAAAAAAATATTATTAATCTGAAACTCAACTACCATTTGTAGTCTTCTGCATGTCTTTTATTTTGAAAAGACGGACTTATATTTTGCTGATTACCCAATTTTATATTTAAAAGAAAATAAGTATTTCATCTCCCCCCTGAAATCAGGTGTAGTTTTGCCAACTCTATCCCAAAGCACTAAAATAGATTAAGAGTGGTGATGTGTAGATAATTCACTAATTTTAGAGACTGAAGTCATATACAAAATAACAATGAAAACAAATGTTCTTGTAGACAGTTTCAATCATTGTCTTTATAACAGGAGAAACTGAAACTACAATACATCAAATGTTTATTTTACATAGTACAGTTAATTCAGGATGAAAAAAAAAAACAAAAAACATTTATGGTTCCCAATTAAAAGTATAAAACAGCATCAAAAACTAAATTGGGCTTGGGTGATTTACACAGAATAAGGTCGAGCTTTTTATGACAGAAATTGCTCTGTTTCTCCATTTAATTCAGAGCACAAAAATATCTATAAAAAAAGAAAGAAAGAAAAAGAATATCACACAGAAAACTGAGATCACTCGTTTCCTCTTCGACTTCTCTTGTGACTCTTCTTTGACCGACTAGAACACAAAGAGAAAAATGCAGCATGAAACACAAAAACAAACATGTAACAATCATGAAACAAAAAAATACTAATGAAGATTATTTAACCATTTAAATTGAGCATTACCTTTCTGGGGACTTGGAGTGACTGCGATGCCGGTGACTTCTGTGGTGACCTGAAAAAAATATACCAATATTTTATTTCCTAATAAACAATATTTACTTCCTAATAATCAGTTTTGCAATTTACTATAATTATTTTTAAATAACATATAATGGGGTCTTAGTTTCTTCATATACTTCAAAACAGCATGACTGTACCTGGAGATTTGGAGCGATGCCTTCTGTCCCTGGATCTGCTGCGGTGTCTACGGGGGCTTTTGCTGCGGTGGCGGTCCCGGTCTCGATCACGTCTGGGTGATGGGCTGAATAAATAGAGTAATCAGACAAATTGTACTAAATTGTATAATCTCCTATAACAGGGTTTCTGCAGATCACATGAATGTAACTTTAAGACATATATATATATATAAAAATCCTGGAATAAATTGAAGGGAACTCAATATATTAATATGCTCTCTAAATGTAAAAGTCTAGGGAGAAACACAAAATTTTTTATTAGCAACATAGAGTTTGAAAATACAACTTTCATTAGATATCAATTACTTTTGAATTCATTTTACAAAAAAAACCTGCTTCAATCGCACTGCTCCAAACCACTAGAATATAGGAATATATTTTACTGTACCTAAATGTTCATCCGCAGTAGTTTTGCAAACATCTAAAGATTCTTAAACCAAGATGCATTTACTAGAGATAGAAAATGACAAAATATGAAGTCTTGAAATTGATCAAAATGAAGTGAGTTTATAATTAAAACAAAAATAAATGTCTGCCAATAAAGCTTAGAAAATCAACTTAATTGCAAAGTGAAGTTTTTATAACTCATTGACAGATATTTGCTCTTGTTTTAAGCATAAACTCACTTCATTTTGTTCAGTGTTTTAAGACTCCATTACATTTGCATCTCAAGTAAATGCATCTTGATTTAAAGATGTTTAGATACTTGTATTGGAAAACAGGACTAAAATAGTACCTTTTTTGTTTTTTGCAATTCATGCAAAATGTAATGACATGATTTTATGCTCTGATTTAAGACCTCCTTAATTTGTTTAAAGGCAGATTAAGACTTTTAAAGACATTTTTAAGACCCGCAGAAACCCTGTATAATAATGTGCCCAACCAATAAGAGTCTAAAATACATTGCCAACATTTGAATTGTAATTTAATTACATACCTTCGTCTTTTAGGTGATCTGCTTCGTCTAAAAATAATTTTTAAAGAAAGGAAGGAAAAAAAAAGAAGAAAAAAAAAAAACACAATCAGAACATGATTTATTCATCTGTTCAGTTAGTCAGCTATGAATTATATTATTAACCTGAAATAATATGATTTAAATGACTGCATTTAAATGACAATTAGCACCATCACTAACCTTCTGGGTGAGCGGCTGCGTCTGTAGCGTGGAGATGGAGACCTGCGTGGCCGGTCCACATCTCTGTAACTTCTTCTGTGTGGCTCTGGTGTCTGCACCCTCTCTGGCTGCAGTACACGAGAGGTTGTATAACCATTATATTCACAAGATATAATCAGATTTTGCTTATATTGTCAGAAATTGTGAGTTCCCTTTTACCTTCTCTTCTTCCTCGTCCTCCTCATCACTGGTCTCCACTTCATCCAGGTCTTCTTCCAGGGCACTAATACGAGCATCCAGTAGCTCAGCTTCCTCCAAAACCTGTCTCTTCTGTGAAAAAACAACAACAACCAAACATTTTATGAGATATTTGATTCCTTTGAAATTCACACTACACCACAAATAAAGTACATGTAACAAGTACAATGAACCTGAAGTCTGGGGAGTATGATATCACACATCCGCTCTGCATGAAGAAGCTCATCTATGAACTCATCGACATGTATCAACTCGAACTCTATGTAAAGAATAAACATTATTTGCATTTTTCTGCGAGGAGGAAACTTTAAGTGCAAATACACAATTTATATTGAGATTTATCTTTCAAGTAAATTGATCACCTCCATTTCTATTCTGGCTTTTGATTTTTCTGTAGTCATTGTATAATGGTTCTAAATACTTGTAGCAATCCACAGAAGTTCCAGTCAGGCGCATATACATCGCTCCAAGCAAACGGACATACCTGGAGTGGGGGGAAAAAGCAGTACAGTAATGCAAAAACAAACTTTCATGCAGTGTAAATGGCAAAATGACAAACTTCATACAGATAGAATAGTAAAATGCACACTAACTTAAAGTCCTCATTCTTAATGAATTCCACAATGATGTCTTTTTCAGGCTGAATCTGCAGCATCTTTAGTGTCAGACATAAGAATGGAGTAGGCTTGATGTTTCCTCCATATACACCACCAACAAACTTCAGCTCCATTGCTTTGTCCACGACAAGCTCAGCTACATTTTACAGAGGGGCAATAACAGTGACAATTAAAATGGTGCTTGGCACATTAATTCCACAAAACTGTACATATGGAAACATATCAGGTAAATGTTTTATAACAGACCATAACCCAATAAAGCCCACTGCATTGTATTTGATACATGAAATTTTAAGGCCTCTAAATTTTCAGTATGATCAAAACTTTGCTGCAAAATTGTTATTCTAATCGCCTTCTTCCCTTTGATTGACAGTTCACACTTTTTAGTAGGTAAGAGACTTTTTAGTATAATTCTAAAAATGTCCACCTATGGTACACGTGTTTTCATTTTCATGATTTTATAAAGTAAACATAAAAATAACTTTTTAATATTGTTAGTAATATTTCTAAACGAACATTTACAGGACTGAAGCAACTTAGGTTCACTTGATTATTCATATCTTTTTTTTTTTTTTTTTTTTTTAGAAAAAAAAATCATATTAAAATGTGAGTATCAAATATGATGAAACAGGCTTTTGATGAACACTTGTTTGTACACAACCTTCCACAAAACTACAGAGCTTTGAACATAAAAATAAGCATTTAAATATCATCTTACTAAGACATATTATTGGGAGATACAGAGTTACAACTAATATTTATATGCATTTCATGTAAGCGGTGTGCTCTACTATTATAATAAACATCTAACTGATAAACATTACAGGCTATCAGAATTTCATTTCATAAATACATCTGCACCAAATTACATGTTTTTACTCAGTTTGGGCCTCTCAATAAAATGTATGTAACTACTGTTGTTTACAATACCACATTAACAAATACAGTATGTAATCCAGTACACTTCTCTCACCTGTAAGTCCAAAACATTCCTCTTTCCAGTACTTGGACTCATATATACGTGTCCGTATAATCTTCTCGACAAGATACTGGGGATTTGTTCCATGTATACTATTGGCATCTTTTACCGTTCTATTAGCCATGGTGGTTTAAAATTATAAACGAACGAACGAACGAATCAACGGAACACTAATATGCCATGGAGAAATAGTGAAGAATGACTTCCGGGGAAAAGCGTGCGTCACATCCCTAAGGTCAAGTGGTATTTTGCTGTCCAATCAAAACCTCTTCATACATCATCTGCGCGCGAAAGAGTCGAGTGAGCTGGATGATTATGCTCTCTGTCTGCTGTGTTGTAAGATGTGTTTAACTTCATATATATTTGCATTATAATTTCTGAGTTTTTAAGTGAGACGGAGACGCAATAGTGTTTTTATTTATACGTTAAGCAAGAACGTTTGATACTGTTCCAAACATCAGCTGGTGAGTAAGAAAGAGGTGCTGGGATTTAAAGTTGTGTACATACTGAACGATTTTGCTATTTGATACCTTAAAATAAAAGATGATTTTAACAGTTTGAAATGTGTTTTTAACTTTTCCAGATGAGCACATGTATTTTGCCTTTTCTGGTTACAGCTGGAAACTACAGTCAAATTTTTTTAGTTTGTCAAGACTTAATCAAGTTATTTTCTTGATTTCAGGAATTTATGGGGAAATGTTGTACTTTAAATCATTGCATAAGTGTAATATAATAGTTCGAAATCCTGCAATTTTTAATATTATTTACTTGCATCGTGAATATAACTTAATTAATCTTGTTACATTTATAACAGTCCCTATATATATATATATATATATATATAATATAATATAATATAAAAAATGGGTCTAGTTGCCATTGTTACTGTTTTGACTTTAAAGTACATAATAATCAGGTCATTAACTGATGCTGTGCTTTACAGACCTTGTATCAGATCTGCACCATGAGCCGCTACATCACAAGACTGAAAATGAGAAGATCATACAAATGGAATGGGAGACCAGTTGGTGAAGACAGGAAGCTGAGAAGGCAATACTATGAGTATGTGCACTTATCATGTTTTCATCATCACTAAGACCCTGTTTACACCTGGTATTAAGATTGGTTTGAAAACAAAAAACGTACTAAGCACGATGTTCTCTCACCATTCCTGATTTCTAACACGCCTCACAGTGAAACGATAACTGCTGCTCTGCAGGCGCGTTCATATGTAAATTGCACAAGCTTATTTTTTCGTTAGATCCAATAGTACGAAAGATCTGGAAAAAAACAACAACAAATATTTACCTGACCATAGACCCTCACCTCAAAGAAATCAGGAAAGAAGTGGTTGAAATTAAACAAAAGAGATGTATTAAAATACCAGGTGTAAACGGGTATGTGTCTCCCTCGTCGTCTTGTGATCTGGTCGACCAAAACGCATCTTAATACCATGTGGAAACAGGGCCAATGAGAGTGATGTGCACAGATATGGAAATTCATTGATTAAAAGATGATATAACCCAGGATGTAACGGTAATAATACTTGCTTTGATCCCCACACAGATCCATGTCCATTTCTGTGGAGGGAAGGACTGAAGATGCAACAGTGTCTTTAGGCCAGTACATTTTGATTGAGGGTGATAATGATGACAGTCCCTTTGTGGCGCAACTTCTAAAACTGTACACTGATGGTAGGGACATGTCATGTCTTTATCCAAAATATGTATATTTGCCTGCTTTCTGAGTCTGACAATAATCTGTGTTGGTTGATTAACATTTGTCTTTAGATTCAGGAAAGAAGAAGACTGCTGTAGTGCAGTGGTTTGTGCGTATGTGTGAAGTTCCTCAGAACAAACGCAAGCTCTTGGGCAGAGACCCCCATCCACAGGAGATATTTTTCTACCAGGACCGCTCTTGTGATAATGAGGTGGATGGAGAGACAATTCTTGCAGCAGTACAGGTAAGCATGGTAGGGTTGTAGAATTCTGATTATAAAGGGATGGCTCATATTTTTGCATAATGAATGTGCAGTACACTAGTACAATCAAGAAGTTTTTGTATAGTTGTTTTTTAAATGATTCATCATCTAGAAATGTTTTCAATTTTTTATCTGGTGATAACATTTATAAATGGTTTATATACATTTGCAGTAAAAAGTTTGGAATAATTACGTTGTTTTTGAAAGAAGTCTCTTATGCTCACCACCAGGGCTGCATTTATTTGATGAAATGTCATTACAATTTAATTTATTTGAATTTATTTTAAAATATAATTTATTACTGTGAATGCAAAGCTGAATTTTCAGCAGCCATTACTCCAGTCTTCAGTGTCACATGACCCTGATTTGATGCTGATTTGGCGCTCAAGAAACCTTTATTATCAGTGTTGAAAATAGTTCTGGTGCTTAATATTTTTTGTGGAAACTCAAAACTGATACACTACCTTTTAAAAGCTTGGTAAGATCTTTATTTATTTATTTTTTTTAAATTATTACTTTTATTCAAATGCATTAAATTGATTCAAGTGAACAATAAGTTACAATAAGGTTTCATTTGTTATTATTAGATAACTAGTTAAATGAACTAACAATGAACAATACTTCTATAGCATTTATTAATCTTAGTTGATGTTCATTTTAACATTTATTAATACATTTTTAAAATAAAGTTTTATTTGTTAATCTTGATTAATGTACAGTGAACTAACATTAACAAAACAATGAACAACTGTATTCTTATTAAAGTGTTACAATAATAATTGATGATAATTGAGCATTAAATCAGCATATTAGAATGTTGTAAGATTGTGATGTTTCACGATATTAATGTTTTACTATATTTTTGATCAAATAATTTCAGCCTTGGTGAGTAGACTTCTTTCAAAAAAAAAAACAAAAAAAACATAATTATTCCAAACTTTTGACCACCAGTGTATTATTATTGTTATTTATTATTATTATACCCATCTAAAATGGCATTTATAGAATTAAATATTTAATTTAAAAAAATTCAGTAATAATTAATGTCAACTTTGATTCTAGATTGAGTATGTTCCAGCTGAGGATCCTTTCCCAGAGGGCAAGAGCAAAGACACGTTATTTGTCAAACTCTTGTGGGATACCAAGTCCTTCAGAGCGTTGGATCCTGAGCTGATGCAGCCTCCTCAGAGCCCCAAATCTCCCCCACCATCTTCCCGGGTCTCTCAGGCTCGTGCTCTTCCAACCCCAGACCCCTCAATAATGAAACGGGCCATGTCAGGCACCCTCACCCGTGGTAGCATGAGCACTGGCAAAATGAGCTCCAATGAGGCGGAGTCTCTTCACTCTGCCTCCAAACTCTCTGCAGCTAAAGCTCTTAGTGCAAAGAGGAGAAGCAGAGCTTCTTCTGGTCCACATGTTCGCAAGAAGCTGGACTTGTGCAGTGAGTGCCATGCATCCACATATATTATGCTTTTAATAGTTTTAATAGCACTAAACTGAATAACTGTGTTTATTTATATTATGGAAGGTCCAAATAAAAACATGTGTCGAGATGATGTTCTGGGCGAGATTCTTGATGAGCACACAGCTACAGAGAAAACACTGACGTCTAAGTTGAACATGTCTCCAACTGGCCGCATCTCCATTTCTATTAGACTGACTCCACTTAATCATAACGAGGAGGAGCAAATCTCTCCTCTGTCATCACAGAGTCCTGATAAACCCAGACTGACTGCATATGACAAAGACAATGCAACTAGGTACTTCTGCTTACATTTGAAAATTGTTCTATAGGCTTGGTACTTCATGTCTGTGATTATAATTTTAGTTAGAAATAAGCAAACTAATTTTGTACATTGAAGATGGTTTTAATTGTCCTATATAACTGAAAAAGTAAAGTCTGTTTATAATAGTCCTGTTGCCCTCCTAGTGCCTTTCTTGGGGTGCAGCCACTTGATGATCCAGAGTCAATAATAAGCACAGGCAGAACTCCACGGAAGAGAGAGGCAACCCCCAGGAGAGCAAGTCTTAGGGGCCTGAAGTGAGTCATGTTCCTCTATCTCTGCACAGACTTGTTTTTGACTTGGGGTTTGACTGTCTTTATTAAACACTAAGACATTATGTGGCTATTTCCATGCTTAATGTGCTGTTTAAGCACATAACTAAGTATGTTCACCCAGACCTATTGGTGGCTCCTGCTTGAATTTCTTCATGTCTTGATACGTTTAAATTGAGCTATAGAGTAACCATAATGTGTTTGTCTCTTTTCAAACCAGGGCAAGAACTCCATCCAACAGGAAAGATTCAACTACACTCAGAGAGCCAGCACTGGCTGCTTTGTAAGTGTTTGAATTGTCTGTCATCATATTGAATTTAAAAACTATTGAATTCACTGCATCTTTGACTTTCAGTTTTTACTTTTGTGTGCTGGTGTTTTTACAGGTGAAATTTTTTTTTTAAACAGTATACATATGTCAAATTCCCGTTTATTTAGCGCTTTATACAATACAGATTGTTTCAAAGCAGCTTTACAGTGTTAAACAGGAAACCGATTCAATGATGTAAACAGAATTCAATTCTGCTGTAAAGCAGCTCTAAAAAGACTAGTAAACATTCAGTTGTGTTTTAACTTTATGCACTGTTATTTTCATCACACAAGTTTTTTTGTTTTTTGTTTTTTTCAGTCTGTATTGTTGATTTACATTTTGCCTTATTACATTTTTGACCAGCGGGTGGCAGAATATAACGGTCAAGATTGTCTTATTAAACAATAAATCAGTAGTGTTTATCAAGCAGACAAATTTCCTCAAGAGCCACATTTAAAAATTCTCAGAACACACTGAACATTGTCTGCTTGATTTCACAATGTTTGTTTAAATTGTATACATTGTAAGGTGCAAGAATCACTTAAAATGGTTTTAAAAATTGTTGGAAAACTTTCAGCTGCATCACTGTTATTAAAGTGCTACTTGAGGCTCAAAAGCTGTTGGTCTGCAAAAGGCAGTCCTGGGTTTTAGGATTGAATAAATTGATAAATAATGTAGACACTTAATTGATGGCAAAAATATAATGAGAGAACTATTTATTTTCTGGGAAAAGATCACTTTTGCCTTGTGACCTGTAGTGAATAAGAGGCATGCACTGTGCAGTGTGTAAAACCGTGACCTGCTTTGGCTTTTAAGTTGCCTAAACCACCATTTGAACACTTTGACTTTATTTTCTAATCAATTGAAATGATCCAGACCAAGCTCTTATGATCTTACAGTAGTGAGCGAGCTATAGATTGTTGTTAAACCTGATATACATGCATACATACTACAGGTCACAGTTATTTTTAATTTTTAATCTTACTGTTTTTTTCTTTTCATATTTCTTTGAACAATCTAATAGAGCTGAAGAGGAGCATGAAGATTCACCTGTCCAGACTGCTGCCACTCCTCGCTCTAAAAGGAAGTCTGCTCAGCTTGTGTCTTCACGCATCAGAAAGCAACTGTAGGTATTTTACTTGATTGCCTAGGGCTGTCAAACAATGAATAAATCTAAGTAATGCTGATTTATCAAATTAATATAAATTTATTAAGTAGTCAGTATTTATTAATATATTTTCTTGCTGAGAAAAGCTGCCTAATGAAGATAATTTACAGGTTTACAGTTCACAGAAATCTATTTTGCAATCAAGTTTCTCAGTCAGCCTTGCACTTGCATTCTGGCTTCACTGTTTTTAATCGCATAATCTGGATATTGTTTTGCATTTATTAATGTATTTAATTAATATATCCATTTCAAGGATGCTTTTTGAAGTGATTATTTTAAAAGAATTATTGTTATTAAAGAAATTTGCTAGGCAACAAGGTTGACCTGCAGTCTGATGGTGAGGATGGCGGTGATGATGACTGCTTCGTACCTACTAAGATTGACCTGCAGAGTAGCAGCGATGAGGAAGAGGAGGCAAAGATCGACAGTGAAGATGAGCTTGTAGTGAAGAAGCGTAGAGGCTCCCGAACACCCCGGTCTACAGAGAAAACCCGTGTTTCTGCTAGGACCCCACGTAAAACACCCAGCAAGAAGGTGAAAAGCATTTTTTTGCTATGCTTAGTCTTCCTGCTAGCAGATAATGTGCCTTCACAGAACCCACCTGCATTTTACATAAAGATAACATTGCATTTTGCAAATAATTTATCTTTTATTTACTCCAGACTGCTCCAGCCACCCCACGTACACCACGTCGTGCCACTCCCAGCATACCCAGCAGGAGTGCGCCAGCCAGGAAGCCAGGGAATGTTCTGGAAGAAGCGCGGGCACGGTAGGCAACAGCACAGACAGAAGTACCACAAGGCTGCCTATCAAATTTAAACCAGCAGAGAGGAATAGAGAGAGACTACAATTCAAAAGCTTGGGGTCAATAGCATTTTCAAATAAATGCTGTTTTATTCAAACTTATTATTCATCAAAGAATTCTGGAAAAGTCATGGTTTCCACATTTCCACAAAAACATTAAGCTGTTTTCAACACTGATAATAAATGTTTCTTGAGCACCAAATCAGCATATTAGAATGATTCTGAAAGATTGTGTGACACTGAAAAATGAAAAATGGCTACTGAAAATTCAGCTTTGCCATCACAGGAATATGACATTTTTAAAATATATTGAAATAGAAAAAAGTTATTTCTATATTGTAATAAAATTTCACAGTATAACTCTTTTCACTGTTTTAATCAAATAAATACATCCTTGGTTAAGCATAAGAGACTTTTTCAAAAGCATTTAAAAAAAGTCTGACCACAAACTTTATATGTAAATGTTTTTGGGGTTTTTTTCTTTTCCCCACTAACAGGTTGCATGTTTCCTCTGTCCCCGAGTCTTTGCCGTGTCGAGAACAAGAGTTCCAGGACATCTACAACTTTGTGGAGAGTAAAGTCATTGATGGCACTGGAGGGTAAGATTCTATCATTCAGAATGAAAAAAATGTATCAAACACGAACTCAAAAAAAAAAAAAGAAAAAGGGGTCATACGGTTTGTTTTTCTTTTGCAGGTGTATGTATATCTCAGGTGTTCCTGGTACTGGTAAAACTGCCACAGTACATGAGGTGATCCGTTCCCTTCAGCAGTCCGCTGAACAAGACGAGATCCCTCACTTCCGCTTCATTGAAATCAATGGCATGAAAATGACAGACCCACACCAGGCTTATGTACAAATACTACAGGTATGTATGCTGCCTCCCCTGTAATTTTGACTGTAATTCTTTCCTCCTTTTTATAGTGTTATAGTGTTTTCTGTGAATTTGTGCTTTGATTCTGTTTTAGAAACTGACAGATCAAAAAGCAACACCTGATCATGCAGCCGCCCTACTGGAGAAACGCTTCAGTGCTCCCGCACCAAAAAAAGAGACAACTGTACTTCTTGTAGATGAGGTGAGACATTTGTTCCTGGTGATGTTAATATTCATAAACACCCCCTCCTTTATAGTGATTAGCTGGTCTAAATCACTTGAAATAAGGTTATCAACCTCTTAGACTCAAAAAGCACATAATACTCAAAGCACCCCCCCATAGGCTATAATATTTTCAGTTTTTCTTCTGTAGTTATGACAGCTTTTTTTTTTTTTTTTTTTTTTTTTTTTTTTTCAAACTAAAAAAAAAAAAAAATTGCATCTTTATTTGATGTGCTTTTTAGCATTTTAATATATTACTAATAATTTATTCATTTAAATATTTTAAAGGTCCCAAAAACCTGCTTGACCACTTAACTCCTATGAACGATTTTTCATAGTAGTACTGGAAAATCTTTTTATCATTCAGACATTGATCTTTACCATGACGTTGTCTGTAATTCTTCTCATTTCCTGTCAATAATTGGATAATTTGTACTTTGAAGATTAATATTGTCAATCTTCTATCTGAAAAAAATATTTTATCTCCCTTCCCTTCCCTTCCCTTCCCTTTTTTTTTTTTTTTTTTCAAGCTTGACCTCCTGTGGACCCGTAAACAGAATGTGATGTATAATTTGTTTGATTGGCCAACAAGGCGCAATGCTCGTCTGGTGGTTCTTACTATCGCAAACACTATGGACTTGCCTGAGAGAATCATGATTAACCGGGTTGCCAGTCGACTGGTAAGACCATTTCAGAACATTGAGATGCCATTCAATTATGATTGAAATGATGTTGGCCAATGCAAATAATGGAAATACAACATTAATGTTGTTTATTCACTTTCAGGGACTGACAAGAATGTCCTTCCAGCCATATACCTTTAAACAATTACAACAGATCATCACATCAAGGCTGAACAGAGTAAAGGCTTTTGAGGAAGATGCTCTCCAGCTAGTCTCAAGAAAGGTGGGAGCACTTACTTGTGAAGCCATGTTATCTTAGGCTACGTTCACACTGCGAGTCTTAGGGTGTGTTCACACTTGTCATGTTTGGTTCGATTAAAACGAACCCTGGTGTGGTTGCTCTGTTAGCGCGGTTCATTTGAACATACGTGAACGCTGCCATCCAAACCCTGGTGCCCACCAAACAAGCGGACAGAGACCGCTGAAAAGATGGGTCTCGTTCTGCTTCCAAATGAATTCTGGTGTGGTTCGAATGATATATGAATGCAACACAAACCAAAGACGTGTGTGCGTGCATGTGTGTGTGAGGGAGGGATCTGATTTTTTTTTTTTTTTTTTTGTATAGCTGTTTACATTGTTGCTTTAAATGTGGCCAATATCAGATTTTCAGTGTGAACAGGTCATGGTTCTGAACTGACCTGCATGCACGAAAGAACGATACAAATGGGGTTGCCAGGTTTTTACCACAAAATCCGCTCAATTGCTTCTCAAAACTAGTCCAAAACTAGCCTAATAGCATTCCAGGGGTTAAATATTGTGTTAGTGTGGTCGCTTCAACCCACTTAGTTACAAAACAACCTGCGGAAACAGTGAAAAAGTAGCCCAATTATGTGGGAAAATCACAGACTTGACAACACAAGTCTGTCATACGGAAGTACACACGGAGGGCATTAAAGTAAGCAATTACACATTTATCTATAGTGTGATCTGCTGCAGAAGCCAGCAAAATTATGCGCAGGCACTATGAAAAATAAAGACAATGTGTCAAAAGAGAGCAGGGTCATTCTGTGTCTAATCAACCAGAGGTCCCCGCCTCAAATTTTTGGTTTTGTTCATATTTTTTTCTGTTGAAAGACAAACATAAATAGTAAATATAGCAGCGATGGCAGGCCAAAGCTCGGTGGCTTCAGGGCAACTGTGCACGGCGGGCAATGGCCATTTAAAACCGTTACACATAAAAGCACTGTCAAATTCACACCACATTTACTGCAGCAGCTGATGCTCCTATGATCACAAACCACAACAGCCACTTCCATGAGATCGTTTAAAAGTAGATGAGTTTCATGTCATAGAATGTCATAGGTCGCTTTGAAATGAGAGAAAATGTCGAGCTGCAAAAGAAAACTTTGCAAAGTCTATGTTAATCTAAGTCCAGTATTTGTCTTAAGGTTTTTAATATATATTTTTCTAAACCATTAAAAGTGTCACTGACACCCCCCCACACCCACAGAGGCAGAATGAGATTTAAGAACCAGTTGGAGACTGACCAGTTAGTTGAGTCAGATTATTCAAAAACATTTTAAACAATAAGAATAAAATTATACTGTGACAGAAATTAGTACTTTATAATCTCTTAATATATACATTTAAATGTAATGCTAACCAAAACTATTTATAGTAAAATTATCATTCGCTGTTAAAAATATTATACATTCAGATGAATTTATTAAAGGTTTTATTAACAAAATGATTAAACTAATTATATAAAACTATATAGTCAGTGAACTACAAATAAACTGGTTCTTTGCCTTAATTTTGTTATACAAATTTATAGAAGAGAAGGCCTAAGACATTTCCTATCCTATAATGCAGAAAAAGGACCCCGTGATGAAGGGGTTAAACCTGCAAGACTGTAACACACAGAGAGAGAGTTACTGTTACTGTTTTATCAGTAAGTTGCTTCAGAAGATTCAACATTTTAAATAAAAATTAAAATCTATTAGTCTTTGATTTCTAAATATATGCATCAAAAGAAATTACCCACTGAATATGATTATACCTTTTAAACGGTTGAGAAAACAGAGTTCTTACAAAACTTTGTTTTTAAACACTGTTTAAAAATAAGTATTTGCTGCCCTCTCGTGCTATATATTCTATATATGACATTTGAATATTATTTGAATTATTTTAACCAAAGAGTTATCTGCCTAATTTTAACTTATACATACTTATTGAAATAAATTTGTATTAAAATGTGCTTATTTATAATATTTGTATTATTTTAATGCAAGATATCCTATAATTGTTTGCATTATAGCATCTTCAGTGTCTTGTCATCATGTTTAGAAAGTTTGGTGGCAATTGTATGAATCCCCTAAGAGGAGTAGTTAAAATTTCAGACCTTGTTTATTAAAAAATTCCACATTCAAACCAAAATAGCTGACTTCCTATTGGTCGGAGCTAGGTTAAACTAAAGGTGTCAAAAGGTGCTTCCCGCCCATTTCTAAGGCTTTGCCCATGTCTACTGGATGACGATATTGATGTGTCGAGTTTCATGCAATTTGAAGCATGTTAAGAGCCTCAAAAATACCCAAGAATATTATTAATGTTTGACTTGTTGCCATGGCAACAATATTTAAGATATCACACATACATTCACTGGTCTACATCTGCCATGTTTTGACATTATTCTCAACACTTGACCCAGTAATATAGCACTTTTTATTTATATTTTACTCTTTCTTTTTCAACTTTCTGTTCTTTCTCCATCTATTTGCGTAATATATTAAAAAAAAAAAAAAACCTTGCTACGAGCACTTTACTGATGAAACTGTGACTTGACACGGCACTTACGTACTGTTTTGTATTGTACTCATGTTGATTCGACTGCTTCTACTATTCTCATTTGTAAGTCGCTTTGGAGAAAAGCATCAGCTAAATGACTAAATGTAAATGTAAATTATTTTGATGAAGTTTGAAACAAATCGGATAAAAGTAAGAGGATGATCTCAAAGCATTTTGAAAGTGACACTTCCTGCTGCCAGTTGGTGGCGCTACAACTTTGACTCACAATAGTCACATCCATGTGATGCAGACGTTATAACACATTTCGTGTTTCCCTTTTCTCACCATAAATTCATTGCCTCGCCAAGGCCAAACCGTTCAAGATACCAAAAATCCGTTGGCAATTTTTCATCATCAATGTCTTGACTTCATGCTGACCGAGTTGGGTGGTGATCAGAATAATTGCCTAGGAGAAGTATATCAAATTCCAGCCACACCCAGGTACCAGCTTCTGCCCAGCCCTGATGGCCACGGGTTCCGATGTATGTGCAAAGTTTCATGAGTTTTCGAGCATGGTAAGGGCCCCAAAAGTGCCCGAATAGTTGGAGAAAAAAAAATAAAAATAATAATCCTAAAGAAAACAATAGGGCTTTCAGCCCTTTGGGCTTTGTCCCTAATAATCCTTAGAAAAACAATAGGGCCTTGCGCCTTAGTGGCTTGGGCCCTAATGAAAGCCAAAATATTAAATGTCACCGATGTGGATTACTCAGTAAATATACTATTTTGTAGAGCAGGGTCAAAATGACAATTTTCACCTGAGATTTGGAGCTAATTTACAGGGGTATAAAAAAATGACTTTAGAAAGATGGCAGCTTCATTATTTTATTTTTAAACAGAGATCAGTAGGTCTATTAGTAAAATCTGTTGACTTTAACAATCTTTGTTTCATTATATGCCAACAGTAACAGTTCAAAAATGGTAAAAAGCACTTCTTGTATTTTGTGCCTTAAGCTTACATGCCTGTAACTCAAGAAGTATTAAAGATATCTTAATATCCTTTCAGATTCTGGTTCTTGACTAACTTTCCTTTTGATATCTTCATTTTAAAGATATCTTGAATACTTTTAGAATAACAGGCATGACAACTTTAGAAAAAGAATATTTATGGCAATGGCACTCAGGCATGTTCTATGCATTTCAGGTGATAGAAAAAAATGAGATACATTTCTAGTTTTAACATTATTTGTTCTTCAGATATTCCACTGAAAATGTGTACATTTGACCAATTTACTCATGGAGCCGCATTGAGATCTCCATATCTCTGGGGTTGAACCATTGAGGGCCTTTAAAATGAAGATGCCAAAAGGAAAGTTTGTTAACCAGAATCTGAAAGGATATTAAGATATCTTTAATACTTCTTGAGTTACAGGCATGCAAACTTGAGGCAAAAAAAACACAAGAAGTGCTTTTCACCATTTTTGAACCGTTACTGTTGGCATATAATGAAACAAAGATTGTTAAAGTCAACAGATTTTACTAATAGACCTACCGATCTCTGTGTAAAAATAAAATAATAATGCTGCCATCTTTCTAAAGTCATTTTTACATCCCTCTAATTTGGCTCCGAATCTCAGGTGAAAATGGTGGGTTACTTCTTGAACACTCTAGTAGTTTCTGTACTGCTCTTTGGACAAGTTATTTGCAAAACCGCTTTAAAATTTAAACCTATATGTGGTCATGACATATCATTGTTTTGAATCAATAAGAGATTATTTGTGGTCTTCTAGGTGGCAGCGCTTTCGGGTGATGCACGACGTTGCCTTGATATCTGTCGACGGGCCACAGAGATTTGTGAGCACTCTGGAAGTAACAGTGGATTGGTTGGGATGAGTCATGTGATGGAGGCTTTGGATGAGATGTTTTCCTCTTCCTACGTCGCAGCCATCAGGTAAAATGAAAAGTGAAAGAATATGAACTTTCACCAGTTATGCCCACTGTTCCTTAAACTTAATGTAAAAAAAAGTTATAGAAATGTATTCATGCTATTCCAATTGTTTGATGATAAGAGAGACTGGTTTTATTCTGTTTTTCCCAATGTTATTGTAGGTGTGCGTCTGTTCAGGAGCAGCTTTTACTGAGGGCTGTTATTGCAGAGTTTCGTCGCCTCGGTCTGGAAGAGGCCACTTTCCAACAGGTAGCTAAACTATTAAATTAACTCTTTTATAACAGCCCTTATTCTAATCATGAACCTCATGAACATGCATTTCAGATAACGTTTTAATTCCTGAATTTTTTTTTTTTTTTGCTACAGGTGTTTGTTCAGCACCAGGCTCTGTGTCGTGTTGAGGGTTTGCATCCGGTGAGTGTGTCCGAAGGGCTGGCGGTCTGTCAGAGGCTGGGTTCCTGTCGCCTGCTCCTCCTAGAGGGAAGCCGCCTGGACCTGCTGCTCCGTATCAGACTTAATGTTAGTCAGGATGATGTGCTTTATGCCTTGAAGGCTGACTAAAACACAACACTACTGTGTCACATGCTCCAACTGGCAACCAGTGTGGATCCCCACAATGTCTGACCAATTTTTTTGGACATTCAGTGAGCAAGTTTTGATTGAGATCTTGCCTGGGGCATCACAGCTAAATTCTTATGAACGGAATGTGAGATATTGTATTGAATGTTTTGATTAAATTATCAATTTTAATGCTTAAAATTATATGTATATTTCTATAAGTGCGTTTTAAATGTGCATTTGTGTATTCTAATTATATCTTTTTGCTTATTTCAGTTTCAGTTCACTTTTTAATGTTTGTAGAACATTTGCATAAAGGCCTTATTCTAAAGCAGTTCTTATGTATTTTAGTGTAGGAGAGCAAGACTCCGACATGTCTTGTTTAGCATTTAATGACTCATTAAAATGTACAACTTTCATACAAAGCACCAAAATGTTGGATATTTGTCCGATTTTACCTGTGTAATGTCTTTATTACAATAAAGCTATTGACTGATCAGACCTGATAATAAGACATTAATTGCTTCTTGTTGTAATCAGTACAATATCTTACAACATATTACAAATATAACAAGCATAACTGCTAAAGAATGTTTATAACAAATATAGCCCACATTTATATCACATTTCCATTTATAAAATATCCAGGGTTAAATGGTGCTTAAGCTCTATATAAAATATTAGTCACATGCTAAATTACCAAAAAAAAAAAAAAAATGTATGTCTCAGTTTTTCTGAAGTATACCCATAACAATTACCCATCACGTTATCATGAGACTGGTGTGATGGATATGCTAACCAACTTTGTATGTACAAAGTGCAACCTTTAACCTCACCATATAACCTCACTGGAATTATTTGTATGGTGTGCATTTAAAGACTTCAAGAAAAAAATGATTTTCTGTCTGCAATAAACTTTACCCACAGGAATGATGACGCAACCAACTAGAAAAGTAGTCCCACAATGTTAAAGCTTAAATAGCACATATTTAACAGAAAAATCAATAGTTCCTGAATGTTGTGGTTTGAAGTATGATGATATGTCCTTATTCATGGGTAAGATTCATGCATTAAACAATCTCCACTTGGCATACCTGACTTCACAATGACTTCAACAAGTGCTCTGTACATTGAACCTTGTCTGTTGCTGAAGGTATCACAGGCCTCTTCTCTCATTCCACAGAAGATGAGATGTTTTTGAATTTGTGAGTATGGCTTCATCCAAAACTCTTAATACATACATGTTTGTGAGTTGAATTTATCAAAGGTTAAGCCTCACTCTACATTTGCTACACATGGTATTGCCGAGATCTCCATATTGGTGTACCGGCAACAGGCTGAGTGATACTCTTCAAGCTCAGACTGCTCTGCCAGAAGGAGATAGGAATGGTTGAGAATATTTGTGGTGCATTCTGGGAAAGCAGAAGAACGGGCACTGGGGCAGCATTGTAGTTTTTCATTAGTCACGTGAGATAAAGCAACATCCCTATACACATAGTCATTCCCTATAAAGCATGGAATTTTATCGTTGTTCAAAATCACATAATCTTGAGCCATCTCCAAATCCTCTCTGAAATTCTCCCCATTTTTCTCATCAGATAGGAAGTCACACTCAGAGAGTGAAAGACAGGTGGACTTCTTACAGGGTTTTACTGTAGTTTCCCTTTTGGGCAGAATCTCCACCACTGATGTAGCAGTGTCATCATCACATTGCTTAATGTTGAAGGATGGCTCCTGAATTGAAGACAGTATGACAGTAATATGAGAAAACCTATTTTTTTCTAGTTTTCACTTGCAATGCTTCAAATAGCCACAGAAAAAAAAGTTTTATATATAAAATGCTGATAATAAATAAATAATGATACATTTAAAAAATACACTGCAAATGCAACAAATGCTGGATTAAAAACAACCTAAGGTGGGTTGAAAATGGACAAACCCAGTGGGTTAAATGTTTGCCAAATGTGCTGGGCAGTTTTATTTAACCCAACTATTGTTTAAAAATTAGTATATGGCTGACTTAAAATGAACCCAAAATCAGACACATAATTACTAGAGGCAACAACAATAATCAAAAGGTTTAATTATCCTGTTTAATTATTATTCATTAAACTTATTAATAAATATTCATTTAATAAACACATTAATAAATGTTAATCTCCAACATACTTTGGGTTCAAACAACCTAATCATTTGTCCATTTTCAACCAAACTTGGGTTTTTTTTAACCCAGCAATTTTTAGAGTGTTTAAAAATCAGTTATTTAACACTCAGCAATTTAAACTTTCTCAAATTCAAAATGATAAAAGCTGATATCAATTACCCAGTGTGATCCATTGATATCAGTCAGGAAGCTTTCCAGCACCTTGTTGAGGTCTGGGACTGATGGCCACAAGGACTTCTTGACCTTACTAAATCAGAGAATATACCATATATTTTATATTTCTTTATATTTGCATTCTTTAGATATATTTGTTGTCATAGCTCACAGGTTGCATAAAAGTAGTGTTCTAAAATAATCAACAGTGAATTAGATTACCGGAAGTATCTAGAGAAGAAAGTAATCATTGTAGAAGCAATGATAAGCAGAGTCACTGGTATACAGACAATGAAGATCCACCCTGTGATAATAAAATAATCGGTTTAATCCAGTTTCAGAGTTGTAATGAATTGTGTTCATGACTGAGTCAGACATTTCTACCTTTGTCTAAAGGTAAGAGGACAGTGAGAGGTTTTGACCAGTCACTCCAGTCTCCACTGTACACGGATCCATTTGGTTGGGCTCGGACCTTGATGGTGTACTGGCTCCCTTGGTGCACATCCAGACAAGTGCTGGTCTTTGAACTGGGTGTTGTAAAATCCTACCATAGAATGTAGACATGTTTTATGCAGTCATTTAACACACATAATTCAAAGCAGAATAAAGAGAAAGACAATGAATAATTGCTATAAATGTGTTTATATCCATCTATCCACTTTAAATGCATGAAATTCATATGATTTAAACTCACCTTCCACTCACTCTCTCCTTGACGCTGATAACGGATCTGGTACTTTAGATACTGAGAGATCTTCAATAAGGGTGGATTCCATGTCAAACAAAGCCTTCCTTCCTCAGGTTTTGCTTTCAGACCACATGGAGGCCTCGTCTTGACTGTCAAAAACAGCAAAGAAACAGATCAATGGGACTTTGACTGTCATTGGCAGTATGATATAATGATGTCATTAGTAATTCAAGATTAATTAGTAACTAAAATGAGCATTTTTTTGGTAATATTACATATACAAAGAGTACTGTTGTACAATGCTCAAATGCTCTTGGTATATATGCTGATATACCAAGAGATGATTGCAACACTTGTGTGCTTTAGTTTCTGCAGCACTGTGGTTTTTTGAGTCATGTTTCTGAAACTTCTAAATATAATTTTCCCACGGTGATAACAGTTAAAATTACATTTACATTACATTTACATTTGGTCATTTAGCCGACGCTTTTCTCCAAAGCGACTTACAAATGAGAATAGTAGAAGCAGTCGAATCAACATGAGTACAATACAAAACAGTACGTAAGTGCCGTGTCAAGTCACAGTTTCATCAGTAAAGTGCTCGTAGCAAGGTGTTTTTTTTTTTTTAATATATACGCAAATAGATGGAGAAAGAATAGAAAGTTGAAAAAGAAAGAGTAAAATATAAATAAAAAGTGCTATATTACTGGGTCAAGTGTTGACGAAAAAGATATGTCTTTAGCAGTTTTTTGAAAATGGCTAAAGACTCAGCTGCTCGGATAGAGCGTGGTAGGTCATTCCACCATCCAGGAACAGACCTGGAGAAGGTCCGTGTGAGTGATTTTGTGCCCCTTTAGGATGGCACCACAAGACGCTGTTCACTTGCAGAACGCAAGCTTCTGGAGGGCGCATAGGTCTAAAGTAGTGAGTTTAGGTATAGTGGTGCAGAGCCAGTGGTTGTTCTGTAGGCAATCATCAGAGCCTTGAATTGGATGTGAGCAGCTATTGGCAGGCAATGCAATAGCTGCTCGCATCCAATTCAAGGCTCTGATGTTATACAACTTACCCCTAAACTAAATTAATGTCAAATACAAAGAGTGCTATTTTAACAGATGACCTCACTATCTGAGTTTAACAGTATAGGGCCACCTTAGGGTGGTGCAACTGGTGCGACTTCACTGGGCCCCATGCTTTAGGGAGCCCTACAGCGAAAGTGAACAGACCAAGGGGGACCCACGCCCAACCCCGACACAACCCCTCCTCCACCACCCCCATCCCCTAATGCTTGAGACTGCCCTGAAAGTACATGAAAACATTGACATCAATTTAAATTTTGTACATGTATGCTTCTTTTTTTTAAATCAACCACTATCCCCATTTAATTTGGAATAAACAAATAGGAAAGGTACCAGCATGTATTAGCATTGTAATGAACGTTTAAAATATTAAATACTTCGCTCAGTATAAATAATGTGTTTTAAAAATATTAAATATTGGAGATTGAAAAAACTTGGACAATATATGGTAGCTAACATGTCGTTCAGCCATTTCTTTCACACTCACTGCTGCTGTTCATACGGAAAGTCTCTGCATAAAACATTCGACCGAATGGTTGCAATCCAGCACTGAGGTAAAACTGATAGACACTGGACTCCTGCCCATTCAGGACACACTGATGGACAGCATTGTTGTCTTTGGAACACAACTTCCAAATGCCCCATGAACTTCTGAAACACCAGACAAGAAGGACTGCAGTTAATGAATCAAACAAACTGCCTTCCTTTGATTTTTGTAAGAGAGGACATTAAAAAAAACATGACACCTGTTTATTTGTCTGTAGTGGAAGCTGTATCTGCCGTCATCATATAATTCTCCTCTCCATTTGCATAATGCTTGATTCAGATCAGGAGTGTGGCACCGCAATTCTATGTCACCTGAAAATTAGCCAGATACTAAAAGGTGATTGAACGTCTGTTATTTTACCTAGGTAAGTTTCTCTGTTTGTAATTGTTAAAGGGATGAAAATGAGCATTCTATCCTAATTTACTTGCTCTCATGTTCCAAACCTGTATGACTTTCAGTGGAACACAAAAGGAGCTATTAAACAGAATGACAGTCTAGTCAGCATTCACTTTTATTATATGGGGAAAAGATGCAATGACAATCACAGAAACAAAGTCATACAGGTTTGGAACAAGATGAGAGTGAGCACATTAAATACTGTTCATTTTTGGGTGAAATAAAGGATTAGTTTACTTTCAAATTAAAATTAGTCCAAGCTTTACTCACCCTCGAGCCATCCTAGGTGTATATGACTTTCTTCTTTCTGATAAAAACAATCGGAGAAATAGTAATAAATATCCTGACGCATCCAAGCTTTATAATTGCAGTGAACAGGGGTCACTATATGAGCTGAAGAAAGTGCTTCCATCTACATCCATCCATCCATCATAAACGTGTACTCCACAAGGCTCCGGTTGGATGGGGGGGGGATAATACTTATTTTACTTTATAACTTGTTATGGATTTGTTTTATTTTACACAAACGCATCACTTCGCTTCGGAAGGCCTTTATTACCGCCTTCTGTAATCAACGTACAAAGAAAGTGTAAAACTCTTGAAGTTTAAAACGCTTATGCTACGTCCTACGCTTTCCCTATTCAACTTACGGAAAAAGTGTAACTGACTCGACGCCAGTTTACACTTTCTTTGTAACTTTGATACAGAAGGCGGTCTGGTGGAAGCTAGACATTTTACTTCATAACTTGTTCAATATGGATATATTTTTTTTTACACAAATGCATCGCTTCACTTTAGAAGGCCTTTATTAACCTAACAGAGCAGTGTGGAGTACACGTGGATGATGGATGGATGTAGACGGAAGCACTTTCTTCGTCTCATATAGTGACCCCTGTTCACTGCAATTATAAAGCTCGGATGCGTCAGGATATTTATTAAAATATATTTGATTGTGTTCATAAGAAAGTCATGGTGTAGTCTACGTGATACGCAGGTATACCCACTTAAAAAAGCGCGAGGGTACGTAACCATCCAATAAATCACAATAAGATTTGTTGTTTGTTGCTTTTGACATGAAACAAAGTCTCATATTTCAAATTCTGCCCATTTTACTACGAAATAAAAAAATATATATAAATACCGTTTGGCGCTCTTTAATGTGTCGTGTGTATGTCTTATGTATTCGCGTAATCAGTGTTTGAACCGCGGGAAGACGTTAATAAACAACAGCTTATAAACAATGTCAGGTAACGTCACATTTAGGCTAACGTTACCTCAGAACAGTGACCATAAACTCGTTAGTCAGCTAGAAAAATGAACTCTAGAGAGCAGCATTTAGCTAAATATATGCACCATATGACATATTAATTATAATTTTTAATGTTCTTAAATAGCCTTTATAATGCATGTTTGACAGCCACCATTTAAATGTTTATATTTAAAAAAACGAATTGGAGTAGAAATAATTTTAAAGTTAGTAGGCCTATTATAACTTTATTATTGCAAAAAAAAGTGTAGTTTAAATTCGTATGCAAATCATTTCATTTTAACCTTCAATATTAATGTAGTACCAACTGATTCCCATGTATATTTTACAGCATTAGTGGAGAGATTTTTTTGAGTACCGTACCTGATATACAGTATATCCAAAATAACTGATACTGAATCGAATTTCAAGTTAGTGAATTGAAATGCATGACAGACTGGCAGGAAATGGTACAAAACAGAAAACAAAGTCCAAACGGGGTGATACTGTGACATACTGATAATCCTCATCTTTCCATTATTGTTACACTCTAAAAAAAATGCTGGGTTAAAAACTATCTTAAATTGGGTTGAAAATGGACAAACCCAGCGATTGGGTTAAATGTTTGCCCAACCTGCTGGGTAGTTTTATTTAACTCAACTATTGTTTAAAAATGACTGTGGCTGGCCAAAATGAACCCAAAATAGGTTGGAAATTAAAAATCAGACACAATTACTAGAGGCAACAATAAAAATCAAAAGGTGATACTTTATTAATAAACAATTTAATAAATGCTTATTGTTTAATTGTTATATTTAATATTAATAAATGTTCATTTCCAACATATTTTGGGTTCATTTTAAGCAAGCAATACAGCAATTTTTACACAATAGTTGGGTTAAATAAAACTACCCTGCACGTTGGGAAAACATTTAACCCAACCGCTAGGTTAAAATAACCCAAGTTTGTCCATTTTCAAACCAACTTGGGTTGTTTTTAACCAAGCGTTTTGTAATAATAGTTGCAACTTGTACTCTTAAATGTGCATTGAAACTTGCCAGCTGATAAAACCTATGATCCAGAGACCATATTCATATAACATCTAAGGATAAATGTAGATCTTAACTGGCTGAGTTAGATTGACACTAAACAGTAGAAAATCAGTCAGTCTCTTCAGCTGTAAATATCATTGGATGTTAAAGTCTTGTGTTGCTTATAATAAATTGACATGTTGATAAAACACACATAAGCAGTTTTTCAGAATGCTCTCAATCACATGTACCCTAGATCAGATACATACTATATGCATTAGCGAGTGTCGTGGTGCTTATGGGGTGTTGCTCTGGGACGGGACGGTGAGTATGAGGTTGGGAGGGAAAAATCACAGTATACTCACTTAAAAAAAAACTAGACTACACCACTGCAATATACACCTAGGATGGCTTCAGGGTGAGTAAAGCTTGGGCTAATTTTCTTTTGAAAGTGAACTAATCCTTTAAGATTTGAATTAAGGAAAATAATTAAGGATTGTTTGACCAGGCTAAAGAGACTCTTTATTATTGCAATTATTAAATAGCCAACAGTGGCCAAAAAAAAGTATATGGATACTTAAGTTATGTTTAAAAATGTCATTGCATTATAAATCAAAATATCAAAACATTTTCAGGTAAACCCAAAGTGATTCTTGGACATATGACTTATAATTATGGCCTTGTTTATTTAACCCAAATATGTAACCCAAAACGAAAAATCACATCACCCCCATCCTGATTTCCTTGCACTGGATGGCAGTTAAATTTAGAGTGGAGTTCAAAATGTTAACATTGGTTTTTAAATAAGTGACACTGGTCTATTATATCTCTTTGAGCTGTTGTGTCCACACTCTACACAAGTCATTGAGACTATGGAGCCAGATTAGACTCATAAATAATTCGTGCAAAAAACATGATGCACACATGCCTAGCCAATTTCACATGCATAAAACATAATTCATGGGCACAAAAAACAAATCACGTGCATGAAAAAAATTAATTCACAAAAAGCAATTCACGTGCACAAAATAAAATATTCATATATTCATAAAATACATTTCACAAATGCAAAACACAATTCATAGATACTGTGCACAAAAAGTTTAGAATGTTTGAAATGTTCGATCTTATTTGAATTACCTTGGATTTGTGTGTGTTTAGCCATTCTTTAGCCATTCAGATTGAAGCTTATCAATCGACCAATCATTATCACGTGAGGGCGTGCCTACCTGGGTGTTACATCATCAGCTTTCGACCAGTTCAACTCATGCAGAGAAGCATGTGCAGTTTGATTGGTTCATTTCATTACTGTGTTTACTGAAGTAAACGGAGTTAGAGATCAGTTATAGTTTATTAACTTCTGTTTAATCCATGTGTGAACATAAACATTTCTTTTAAGTATTGATGGATTCTTATGTTTACTTCATAAAGAATTATTCATGTGCATACCATACAATGTTAGGATTTAAGATAAATAAACTCCACAGAATGCATAACAATGGTTTGACTGATGAGAGATGTTGTATATAGACAATTATGAAAATATAACGTTTTAAGATATTTTTCACACAGTCTCTTGTAGTATTATTTAATGAGGATAGGAAAGAGCAGTCACAGCAGTCTGTTTGTACCTGTATGTTATGTCCTGCCCACCACACATTCAACTGATGATGATAATGTATGTAATGACGTGCATACATTGGAGACCATTACGTTTCATCTTTTTTGTTTTTAGCTGCATATATATGTAGTTTTATTGTTTCAGATTTCCGAGGCAGATGATGAAGTTGCAGAGACAACCAGTACCTTGACCTACTGTAATGCTTCCAAAACAGTCATGTTGCAAGCCATCCAATTTGACAGTGTGGTTCAACAAGAGGTTGAAAGTCATGCATTGTTACTATTCATTTCATCCTGCTGACTATATGTACACGCTCAAGGAATAAAGCCCTGCTATGCATTGTTAAATGTTCTTGTTTTATGTCAAAATTAAAAGTTTCAAAGACATTTGCTACAGTTGATGTACAAGTTTTATTATTTTGAAAGTTTCTGAATCCTTTGGGAATAAAATCTGTATAAATTGACTTGGCCATGATTAATTATATTGTTCCTGTTACATATGAAGAACTGGCAATCTCAAGTATGAAGGAGCACAACATTCAGTACAGAGAAATATGTCTCTTCCATAGTTGTGAGATTGGCTGACTAAATTTTAATTTGACATGGACATCACAGTTACATTGGACGAACCATATGCACTTGCTTGTTTTTTAGCACATGCTGATTTTCAACACCAGTCCACGGGAGGCTTTTCAAAGAGCAAAAAAGAAAAAGAAAAAAACAGGAACAATAAGAATGCTAACAATGTTAACAATAAAAGTAATAATAACAGTACTAACCATAAAGAAAAAATGGAAAAGAAAAAATATGCCAAAAATGAAAAAAAAAAAAAAAAATATATATATATATATATATATACATAAAATTACATAAAAAAAAAAAAGAGGAAACAATACATTCAGAATTATTTACATACATAAGCTGTAGAGCTGAGGGCGGAAACTATGGTAATGCAGGACTGCTCAGAGGATCAAAACGGCTTGTCTAATGAGACTGCTTTGGTTTAATGGGGATTAAAAAAAGGAGTGGGTTGGTTTTTATCATTGTAGGGTGGTTGTGTTCACACACTGCCTACACACATTTATGTCCAAACACCATGTAAAAGTGGATTTTGCATAATAGGTGCCCTTTAAAGAACAATCTCGATGAGGCCAGTGCTAAGTGGGAGCTGGACTGGGTATTGGCCACCCACTTGATTGTTTTGCAATCTGTCTCAGTGGCCCTGTACCCGCAGCTAAAATACAACAAAACAAGCATAATTTCCTCTTCATTTTGGACAGAATATGGGACATCTGATTACTACTGCAGTTGCTTATATCTGTTATTCGTTAATAAACTATAGCTTCAACTGATCTCTATCTTTGTTTACTAAACACAAAAATGAACCGCTCAAACTGCACATACTTCTCTGACTTGAACTGGTCGAAAGCTGATGACGTAACACCCAGGTATGCGCGCCCTCACCTGATAATGATTGGTCGATTGATAAGCTTCAATCTGATTGCCTAAAGAGTACAAATGACCAGGGTGAGAGGTGTGCGCTGCCATGGAAGTCTCAAAAATACACACACAGAAATCTAAGGCGATTCACATGTGAATGTGAGGATAAACTCATACATTTTCAGCATTCTAAACTTTTTGTGCACAGTTGTATAACTATGAATTGTGTTTTGCATTTGTGAAATGTATTTTATAAATATGTAATTTCATTTTGTACACGTAAATTGCTTTTTCGTGCACATTAATTGTTTTTTGTGCATGTGAATTATGTTTCATGCATGTGAAATAGGCTACGCATGTGTGCATCATGTTTACCTAGGTAATCATCCGTGAATTATTTATGAGTCTAATATGGCTCCATATTTGAGACTGCTTAGATCTGGACACTTAGGAATGTTTTTTAGCGACAGGTCCAAACTGAAACATGTGAGATAAAAAAACTCTCAGATTTCATCAAAAATATTTTAATTTGTGTTCCGAAGATGAATGAAGGTCTTGCAGATTTGGAACGACATGAGGGTGAATAAATAATGACAGAAATTTCATTTTTGGGTGAACTAACCCTTTAACATGTGACTTTTTGCCACTAGGAAAGTTACTGATTAAAAGTAATTGCAAAAATAACAGAAGTTAGCTCTGAGAAAATTTCTTGCCAACTAATGCACTAAAATTTACACAAAGTCTTTGGGGTCGCTCACATCACACTTGCTCTTTTCAGCTCTCACCTGCTGTTTGTGGCACCATAGCTGTTACAGGACTTGACCAGTCACTCCAAAACTGTTTTGAATCACCTCCAGGCTTTACTCTCATTTGCACTGTGCAGTTTTCTCCTGCGACCAGAGAGACTAGCTTATGGGGGTGTTTTGATATCTATAAGGAGTAAGTGTAGATTGCATTTAGTAAATAAAGTGCTTCTATATATACTGCTCATACAGTAATATTTCAGTATTCTGGGTAATATTCTGGGTTTGTGTCAGACTCAAACTCACCGGTCCAACTGTGCTTGATGTGTTTTTGGAGCTGTAACGAATTTCACACTGTGGGTTCAATCCATGATTTTTTGGCCTTTTCCATTCAACTAACAATTGGCCCACCTCGCCAGTTGGATGAAGGGATATATTTGATGGAGGATACAGTAGATCTTGGAGGAAGATATAAGCAGATATGTTTAGTTCTATTTCATAAACTGTACAAGAATGAAAATTCTTAAGAGCTTCTGTGGCACTTACGCTGATCCTCCACACAGACAGTCCGATTGTAGACGGTTGTGTTGGTGTCTCTGTCTATCACTCTGAGGTGCATTTCAACAAACACATAGACATCAATCGATGGAAATGTGCAAATATACAGGTCCTTCTTCTCATGAGTTTGATGTTTCACATCACATCTTTTTCCTTCTGCTGATCTGTTTTGAAACAAAAATGTTTGCTTGAAGCAAGCCCACAGCCACCATAGAAATTAAAGTGGGACACATCCCCCATATTCCAGTATTTTTCAGAATATTGATCATTTGATATAGGGTTTTCAATGACAGATTCATTATTACAAATAAATATGCAATATTATACTTTATAAGTATTATGAAAAAAAATAATATATATATATATATATATGATAAACCTTATCATATATATATATAATGATTGTGTGAATTTAACAGTGAATCTATCAGTAAATGACCCATTAATCTGAGTTTAAGTTTAAATATAGTAGACAAAAATACTTAGAACTCTTACTGATCATTTATGTAGAGAAAATAATAGGACTTTCCTACAGGTGCTTCCCAAAAACAAGTGAAGTCTTCCTGTTCCCTGGTGAAACATTTTGGGTCCTTATCCATGGCCACGATAGCAAACTCTAAAAAGGAAAAACTCATTCCATGTAACTACAGTACTAATAAAATGCATAGATTTGATGCATGATGTAGCATTGCTCTTCTAAATACAACCTCAACATTCATGTGTTGCATTAACACTTGCTTTTCACAGCTAGAACACAACTAGAACAACTCTTGGCAAAATTAACTCAATAAAATATATAAGTGAAAAATCTCACTCTTACCTTGCTTTGATAGGAGAAGCTCTAAATGCACCTGCTTTATCAGACAGGAAAGGAGAATCCACCACGTGAGCACCAAATCCATTATGTACGCAGGGGGTCCATACAGAACACTTTTTTAAAAAAGTGTCTAGATATGTTTGTGTTATGTACTTAATGTTTTTATGAGAGGGCGGGGAGTTTGGTAGGTGGTCATCTCACGGGGCGCGATGAAATAGGAAGTGGTTGCACTGGGGATTGAGGCAGGCACCCGGACCGACAAAGTGCCTCCTTATACTCAAGCACTGGCACAACACTTTCAAAGAAACTCTATGTTCTCTTAATGTTCTTATATTAAGTTTAATTTCATACATATATTACTAATGATTTTTCCTTCTTTATTTCAATTGAATTATCTTTTAATTTATATATATATATATAAATACTATACTACAGAATAGAATGTGTTTAAAAAATTGTGAACATGTACTGATGCCTTTGTCATTCCATTTCTCATTTGTATACCAAGGGCAGTTTTAGTGCGATTCACACTAAAAGCTGGTTAACCACCAAAAATAATTAATTAAATAAGTAGATAAATTACTATTAAATGCAATACTTGACTGTGAAGTTTAAGAAAAGAAGTTTGTGTGTGTGTTTGTGTGTGTGTGTGTGTGTGTGTGTGAGTTGGAGGAAACTGAGTTACCCGTACCCTGACTGACAGCTCTTGGGCCTGTGGCAGAATAGGAGGAAATACCCTTGACAGATCAGCAAGTTGCAGCAGGGAAAGGGGCCTGACCTCAATCCCACCACTTAAAGAGAGCGAAAGAAAGAGTGAGTACTTTCTGTTCCTATCAGTGGATAGTCTACAGTTGTCTCCAAATGCCTCTGTGATGAGTCCAGTCACCACAATGATGCTTTATTTATCAAAGTAAACATTCTCTAACGTTTTTTAAATGGTTATAGGATGGATATAGAATGTCATACATATGTCATACGTAAAAAACATCATAAAAAAAGAGCTTAAAAATCTTGAGTGGCTTTTTACGGTCTGATAAACAACATAAACATTATGTACAGAATTCACTCAAGGTGAACAAATGACTTTCAATAAGGAAAATACATGGCTTTCTCAAGTGCTACATTGAATAATACTGGCGCTTTTGTCCATGGAATGAACTGCATTTGATGTATGTCCATTTCAACAACCTCACACAATGATTCTCCCAATAAAAAGATGGAAAAAGATGGTCCAGATCCCCACAGACCCAGTGTGCTAAATCTGTAGCTTATATTGTAGGTTCCACTTCCTCTTGAGTAATCCAAGGCCAACATGTCCTGAGATATGAATCCTTCCAGAATCTAGAGTCACAGCTCCTAAGAGTGTCCTTTCACAGTCTGTTCTCTATAGCCATGTGGTCTTGGTGGAGTGTCTCTTTGAACGATGGAACCTGGCCACAGGGGAGTGACAGTAACGCAAAGCCCTACTGTGATGAGCCTCCCTTGGGCTGTGAACCCTTCTTGGGTCTGGGGGGGCTGGTAGTCAGGCCTCTTCGGCTGTAGCATCTATTCCAGCATAAGTGAAGTTCTCAAAGAGAGCCATGTTGACATAGGCCTGGATGAAAGACAAGAGTTAGGGGTTGGTTTGTGGCTACATGCAGATACAACTGGACCTGAATTACCTAAATTAGTGCTCATATTTGTCCTATTGCCATGAAATATAAACCACTGTTCAAACGTTTGGGGTCAGAATTTTGTTTGAAAGTAATCAGTACTTTTATTCAGCAAGGACATATTAAACTGATCAACGGTGACAGAACATTTATAATGTTACAACAGATTTCTATTTCAAATAAATGGTGTTCTTTTGCACTATCTATTCAACAAAATATCCTGGGAAAAAAAAGTCATGGTTTCCACAAAAAATATTAAGCAGTTTTCAACATTTTATTGACAATAATACAAAGCGTTTATTAAGCACCAAATCAGCATATTAGAATGATTTCTGAAAGTGACACTAGCTGTCTCCATCCACCTATTTTTAAGCACTTTGAGATATCATATCCAATAAGAAGACATGCACAAAAAGTACGATGTAAACACATTTACAAAATAAATCCCTCGATGCGCAACAACAAACTCGCGTGACTTTGCCTCAACAGTGGATGCGATTGGATAACTGGACTAACCAGCAGACCAATTTCATGCCAAGAATCTCAAATGTTGGATTGATCATTCTGAAATGCCTGAGCCAAAGTCTGTTACCAGAATGATTTGGTATAATAACCTCCCAAATGTGTCTAACATGATTGTGTTCCCAAACACCAGGCATCGGAACGCAAGATAACATAACATCATTTATTGCATTTCGTCCGCAAGTTCTGAGATACAAGTCACAACACACAGGTGTCAAAAAGGGCAACTGACTTTCAAAAGAAAGTTTTTGTTTCAAAAGAAAGAAATGTTTTTAAGGCATGTTATCATAATATAGGCCTATGTGGTGTAATATATGTGAACTTATATTCAACATTCAAATTTATATGAATCATAGGATATCATAGGTCAATTTCAAATGAATGTAAAGATATCATTTGCAGCTCAAAATTTTCAATTAATACAAAAGTGTCAGTCATTGCCTTGGTAACGCCATGATTTACTGGTGATATGAGATGTAAATAATGAACACGTTATTGAGGATGATCAGATATTTCTCTTAATTTTATTATTAATTTGTGTTTACGTCACTCAAATAGAGCAACAGACATGTGAGTAGCGACGTCACTTCACGGATTCTACCAGCACGATTCAGTATGGTTAGACAACTGCGCTGAGAACTCCGGGCCGAGAACGGTTTGTAATTATTCCGTGCCGTACTAGGCTGAAGTGGAAAAGCGGCTAATTTGGTGCTTGGACCCCTAATAACAAAATATATATTATGTTGGCTACCTGGATAATATATAAATCACAAGTTTTAGCGCATCAATTTTAAGAGTAACAAAAACTTTAAATTGCAAGAAAGAGCAGTCAAAATATCAAGCACTGAGACTTAAGACTTCTGAGACTTCTTAACAGAGGTGGGAATTTTGGTATGTGGGCATTATGGAAGGTCACCCAGAACACACTACCCTAGCAACCACATAGCTACCACATAGCAACAACCTAGCAAAAGTTGAGCAACAACCCAGAACACCCAACTTCCTTTGTTTATCTATCATGAACTTTAATGTTCAAACTATTTTAAATTAAGAAAAGACCTTGTCAAGCCAAATAAAAGTTTTTTAAAAATGTCAATCTAGTTAAGATTTTTTCACAGTACATTTTATGTAATCACATTAAAGCACAAACACTGCATACATTTATTTATATTTTATACTGGAATAAATATTGGGTAGCAGATGGGGTGCTTTTTCTTGCCACCCTGGTAGATCAGCCCCTGATAAGAGACTTCTTTAAAAAACATAAAAAATCTTACTGACCCCATATCTTTTAGACGGCAGTCATGCAGCTCAGTGAGGAGAGTTATTAATATAAGTGGTATTAATTTTGTGATTGAAACCACCTAGCAACCACCCATAACCACACAGCAATGCCCTGGTAACCACCCCCAAAAATTCAGAGTTTTACATATGCAAGCATCAGCCTGTTTTTCCTTACCTTCCGTGCCTCTTGCATCCTATTGAGCTGGACAGATATTTGTGAAAATGGTGGACGCTCATAGGGTCTATCTCGCCAGCACTGTCTCATAAGTTCATACCTGTTTGGATAATTATATATCAAGAGTTAGAATTAGAATTATTACTACAACTACAGTTGATCAATATGGAAAGTGAATACATGAATGTCTGCGCTTACACTTCATCATCACAGTTCCTGGGCTGCTCCATTCTGTAGCCCTGAGGAAGCTTCTCATAGAGCTCAGCACAGGTCATCCCACAGTATGGAGTCCCACCTTCATAAAGAACAGATTCATAGAGTTCATCTTGCTGAAAGATCTTTATAATGCATCAAGGCAGTATATAATTTATTAAAACTATTATGAACAAACTTACCTAAGCTTACAATTTCCCACAGAAGAACTCCAAAAGACCACCTGAAAGCCCAAGACAGATATTTAAATGAAAGAGGACAGATTATGCCCCTTTTCACAAGATGTAATACAAGTTTCTGGTGTCCCCAGAATGTGTCTGTGAAGTTTCAGCTCAAAATACCCTACAGATAATTTATTATAACTTGTCAAATTTGCCCTTATTTGGGTGTGAGAAAAAACATGGCATTTTTGTGTCTGTCCCTTTAAATGCAAATGAACTGCTGCTCCTGGCCCTCTTTCCAGAAGTGGGCAGAGTTTTAACAGCTCGCGCCTTGGTTGCTTAGCAACAACAAAGCTGGCAGTAACAGTGTTTAGTCTAACATTGTTACAACTTTTAGAATGCATCTAGATGTTTCTTAATAAGTTAGTGGATAAATTTATGTAGTTGCTGTGGAGTTAATTTCAACTCATTGACTAGCATGTCAAGTCAAGTCAAGTCACCTTTATTTATATAGCGCTTTTTACAAGGTAGATTGTGTCAAAGCAGCTTTACAGCTTTACTGGTACATTATTTTGGCTGCACAGCAGCTCTTAAAGAATAGTGTCAATACAGGCAGATCAAAGCACTGTTGAATATCAAATGTCAAGTGTCCCCAACTAAGCAAGCCAAAGGCGACAGCGGCAAGGAACCCAAACTCCAACAGTTGACATCAGGTGGCAAACAGGTGTTAAAATGGAGAAAAAAACCTTGGGAGAAACCAGGCTTAGTCGGGGGGCCAGTTCTCCTCTGGCAAACAGTGCTTTGCTACGACTCTTTGCTATCATAAGTCCAATAGGATCGCAACATTCAAAGTGTTGCATGTGACGTCATGTTAATCTTTACTCGCCCACTATACATACAATAGCGTACCGTTTGTCAAACAGAGCTATACACATTTATGATTGCTATCAAATACTGTGAATGGTCTGATATTTTTTCCAAAATATCGCTCGGACAGAAACTTTCCTTTTTTAGCAATCGAGCTTGCCAGGGTCAACTTGCAGGCTATCCAAGCTAACGAGACTCTAAGTAGTGTTCTGTGCTCGTCTGTGTAGCCAACGACAGAACAGTTAACACACTTTGCTTGAACTTTTGCCCTGGCCTTAGAACTGGTACACCGTTTTCACTTGCGAAAACAAAATGATGGCACCGTCGGTGGAAACGTGCAGATTAAGGGGCAGTAATATTATATTAAGATCCCCTTCCTACGCCACAAGGGGAGTGAAATCTGAGTGGCTCGTTTTTTCACATGCTTGCAGAGAAAAGCTTGCCAAAACAAAGTTACTGGGTTTAGCACTTAAACACTTTTAAGATGCAAAATGTAAAATCTCTGATGGTGGAAAAAGACAAAGCTCTCGCAATATGTTTATTATTAAACGTTTAGCTGGTGACATGCCCTATACATCACTTCATGACTCCCCATAGATATGTATACATATCTATCTTGACTCTCCATCCCCGCGTCGCCCCGAAAACCCGATTTGATGTATGTTGGTTTCCTGATTTTTAGGCATAAGGGTACGTTTTGAGTGTATTTCAGGGTTTTAGGTGGGTTTCAGTGCAGTCTATATATAAGAAGTCATTGATAAAAAATTAGGTGTGAGGGTTAAGTCTTCTCAATGCTTAAAGTTAATGATGAAGCGCAATTTTCCCCCCAAACCACTTCACCAGAAATCCCGCCCTGCAGGTAATTTCATTGGTTACAGTGACAGGTAGGATTAGTGTTTGTATATTTTAATTTCTCACTATAAATGGCATCAGAAATGGAAAACGTTGGTCAAAAAGTACATTTACACACAAACTGACCACCAACCGCTACTTTCAGATGCATCTTTATTTTATTTTTTTAGCTCAGAATGGAACGCACAATATTATGGGATATCAAAGGCAGCGAAGGATAAATCTATGGTGCCTTCAAAAATGTTTCAGATGAAGGTATCTCAGGAGATAGGAAGTAAAGCTAACATTGGATTCGGATGTGCCTTGATGCCTTTACAAAAAATTGCATGCAGACTGCCACGCAAAACGGGGCCTCGCGCACTCAACGCGCAGGACCACCCACGTCGCGATGATGTCATTTTTGTCGTGCGCACCTTTTGCGCTCGTGCAGACGCAGCAAGTATAAACCAGGCTTTAGGCAGCATACTCTGCATATATACACGCTGTTTGTGTGGATACAGTCAGGTTTGACCGCAAAAGATGAGGTAATTTGATTGGATGTCATGTATTTGTCCTTTTTACGATACCACCATTTTCCTGTTTTTATTTTGTTATATTAGGGTGGGGTAGAATTAAGTGAATAGAAAAACTCCAAGCTTTGTGGGAAATCAATAACAAGCCTATCTAATGGAGAAAACTATGTGTGTATGTCATGCTGGTCATGTTATTTACAAAATGTTCAGTGTGCAATGTTCTTGAGTGGGTAAAAATAGGTTGTTTTGACAGAGGCACTGTGGTCTTGTGGAACATGCTACTCTAAATTTGAGCTTCCTGGTTTATGTTATCAGTTCCTTCCTGCTTATTTATCAGTTGCCCATTAAAATTGAGAAGGATGTTAATTTGGATTGAAACTTAGGGAATGATATAGCACTTGCTGTTTTAAATATTTAATAAACAGTGAATTTCTACGTGAATCTCACATTTTCTTAAGTAGAAATTAAAGTGTCAGACACTTACACATCACTCTTTGTGGTGTAGACACTGTAGTTAAGTGACTCGATGGCCATCCATCGCACAGGCAGTCTTCCCTGGGACAAAGAAGGAGCAACTTTCAACCAGTTTCATGAGTAATTTTGCATTTCAGTCAAATTATTTTATATTTAAGTCCACCAGAACACTATTTTAGAGTGAACCTGATTGGTAATGTAAAGGGTAGATACACTATGCATTGAAAAGGCTGAATAAGGAAGGACAAATGAGTTTTATCATCTCATATCATCTTATAGATATAGTCCTCACCATGGTCTTTTTGACATACACCTCCTCACCACGTGAGAGGCCAAAATCTGCGATTTTTGCAACTAGGTTCTCTCCCACAAGCACATTTCTGGCTGCCAAATCTCTGTGGATGAACTGTTCACACGCAAACAAGTAAACCAGACAGAATTAGAGTTACATATAACAAAAAAGAAAGAAAAGTGGCATAAAATCGACAATGGCCTCATTAGACTGAATGATACATTTAAAATATTTTTTTATTAAATAAAAAAGCTACTTATTATTAATAATAATTACTAATTTAGTAATGTATTTAAATTAAAAACTACTAAATAAACAAATGCAGCATTGCTGGCAATAAATATAATAAAATTACTTCGCCAGAATGTCAATTAATTTTGCCCATCCACATATGTATTCTTAATATACACCTCCTGAATATTAAACTTTTTTACCTGTTTGTCACTAAGGTAATGCATGCCAGTTGCTACGTCAGCAGCAAACTGCAAGAGCTGCTGGGAGGTGAGCGTGGAGGCAGTTCCGTGCTCCTTGGCAAAGGCAGGATCTGTCTCTAGGACACGACTCTTCCTCAGAAAGTCCAAAAGATTCCCATAAGGTGCATATTCAATGGCAATATAAAGATAACCTGTGGATAACAGAATCTGTCACATGTCTGCACTAGAGGAAAATTCATACATATGACATCTGAGCCTAATAAAGTACTTTGACAAAAGTGATATGATGAAGCCTTATTAACATTACTAACTATGACAAACGCTACTTTGAAGTTGTATATATTAAACTCTGTGAAACACATTTTTATTATCTGACCATAATTCTATGTAATACCAGTAGGTGGCGCACTCACCTCTGTTCTCACAGGCACCAATGAGATTTATTATGTTTGGATGCTGTCCCAATTTACACAGCACTTCTAATTCACCGGCAAAGTCTCGATGGTCATTCTCTGAGGCAAACTCTGCAGGTGCACAAAACGGACACACAAAATCACAATCATGTAAAAACAGACTTTGGCTAACAATGCTGTGTTGGCTTGTTTTCTTACCCTTGAGCATTTTAACCGCAGCACTCATTTTTATGCCATCTTTTTTGACCATGGCCTTGATGACCTGACCGAAATTCCCTTCTCCAATGACATCCTCAAACTTAATATCCTCCCACTCCAGTATGGGATAGGTGAGGGGCTCTGGGGAAGGCTTTGATCGTCGGGTCAGTGTGAGAGTCCCTGAGTTGAACTGTAAGATAGTCTCTTCTCCCTGAAATTGCACGTGTTGACATTTATAAGAAATTAAAAATGTTTTACTTGTTTTGTACTTATTATTGTTAGTACTTATTTTAGTTGAATCCCCTTGAAGTCATTAAATCTATTACTATATTACATGAAATATGTTATAGTCTAAAATATGATTGAAATATTACATGGTTTTTATATATATATATGCAGGGCTGTAGCTAGAGTATCAGGGGCCCGGTGCAGGAGGGGTTCCCCTCGATTGAAATTGTGCTCCCCTCGGTCCGTTCGTGTTTGTTTTCTGGGGGGCGGAGTGGGGGGAGGGGTGTTTACTGCTTAATATTTTTGTGGAAACCGTGATACATTTTTTTAACTTTCTCTTTTGATCAATTTAATTCATCCTTGCTAAATAAAAGTAGTAATTTAAAAGTAGTAATTCTCACTGTGATGAGGCATTAACATATTAAGGTTGTCAACACAGATTTCAACATTTATATGTTGAAGATTATACTGTCCAAAATATTTTGCTGTCATTGTACATACACAACAAGCATAAGAGTAAAATGAAAGAGTAAAAAAAAAAGTATATAGTAATAAAATAAAGTGTCCACTCACTGATCCAGACTGATAGGTGAATGTCCGTCTTCGTTTAAGGACAGATTTACGAATGCAGAAGAGAGCCAGGAGGGCCAGAAGAATGGTCACACATGTTACACCCACTGACCCAACCACAGCCCAAAGAAGCTGATGATCCTCAGCCATTGGCCGTCCAACATGCTGTGTGGTGGGAATAAAGCTGGAGAATCCTGAATGATATGAAATAAAATGCCTTTTTATAAGCGAGAACATTTTTAGAAAAGCATTTATTTTAGGCTTTCTCCCATTAAAAGGATTAGTTCACTCAAAAATGAAAATTATCCCATAATTTACACACCCTCAAGCCATACTAGGTGTATATGACTTTCTTCTTTCAGCCAAACACAATGGGAGTTATATTAAAAAATATCCTGGCTCTTCCAAGCTTTATAATGGGAGTGAATGGTAACCTTGATTTTTAAGCCCAAAATAGTGCATTCATCCATCATAAAAGTAACCCATATGACTCCAGGGGGTTAAAAAAAGCCTTCTGAAGCAAAGTGAAAAATATCCAAATTTATAACTTTATAAACTATAATCTATAAACTTTTACCGTCTTCACGTGTCCTGGCTTCAACGAACTTACTCCACTCCCCTGGCACCTTGGAGAAGGCCCTCACCCTGAACTGGTACAACGTGCTCACATTAAGGGATGTCACATCCTTCGTGGTTTTGTTGCCATCGTCTGTGTCCACCCAAGGGTGCAAGCTGCCCTGGCCCACTGGTTGGTACTCAATGCTATATTTCACAATGCCTCCATTGGGGTCCTCAGGAGGCTGCCAGTGAAGCCTGACTGCATTGATGGACAGGGCATCTGCCCGAACGTTCCGTGGGGAAGAAGGGCCTGGAGAGAGATCATACGCAATTTTACCTTTTCAATTTTATCTCACACTATGACACACTTATGAGTTTGTTCCTTTCAACCACACCCTGTCTAGTCTCTAACATTCATGTCCTATTCTATAGTCAGTCACCTACTTGCGCCTACTTGGGGACATGCAAGATTTCTGTTACCCTGCTTATAGATGTGAATATGGTGTGGCTTTGAAGGGGGCCCATGGCTGCCGCAGTTTACCAGCCGGACGACCGCTTGGTAGTCCTTGTGGTACTCCAGATTGTAGAGCTTGATGGAGAGCACATTAAGCAAGGTAGTTTCCTCCCACAGCTTCTCTCCATGTGGTCCGTAGAGCTGCACTAAAAAGCCAGTGGCCTTGTGGTACCTGCCAATCAGGGACCACCTGATGGTGACATTACGGCCCTCCAATGAGTTGGAATCAATCTCCGGCCTGACCGTGGGCTCTAGCGACACAGAATACGCAATCAGAAGCTGTGTGCCGCAGCTGAGCTACATAAAAACTAAAAACTACGTAAAAACCTAAAAACTAAGTCAGTGCTTCATTCAAAATAGACTGAAAATCAACAGTCATGATATTGTTTATCTATAGACCTGTTTTTAGTCTGTTTCTCCAGATTTTGACACATCCATATCAACATCATCCAAACCTCCATCTTCACCTGTTCTTCTCACTATAGGGTAAGACCGGGGAAGATGCCCCTACCTTTATTTATTCTTTTGCCTATAGGTGTCACTTAATCTCATCTGAACACATTTATTTGATGTTTTAGATGCTTATTAATCTTTTTATCTGAACATAAATTTATTCTATCTGAACAGTTTTGATTTGAAATGATCTAATAACTGTTTTCATTGGATAATAGTGATCTGTGAATTTAGATGGCCGTTTGCTAAAGGGAGTCTTGTGGACGTAGAAATTCATTTGAATTTGTACAATAACTTTTCACTTAAAAATAAGCATAATATTTGTTAGATTTGTAGTTAGACTCAGAATTGTTATTGTTAACTAAAACTATTAAAAATGGTTTTTGGAAATTAAAATAAAAGCAGAAATAGAATAAAATAAATTATAAATATTAGATAAGAAATGTTGCCTTGGCATCTTACTGAAATACGTTTTAAGTTGAAGTACAAAAACTAAAAATTAAAATTAATAAAAAAAAAAATAAATAAAAACGACAAAACTAAAAATAGCTTTTATTTTTAACTAAAAATAAAAGCTGATTCAAAATATTAATAAATACTACATTAGCTCTGGGGTAAGATGTCCCCCTCAGAAGTGGCATTTTGTTGCTTATGTTTTTATTATTTCATTAAATAATTATTATAATTCCATTCATTACATTTACATTCATCATGTATTTTATATATATATCAGATGTTTTTTACATTTATAGTTGGGAAAGGTTTACTAGAGGATTTTTGCCAGGGGGCCATCTTACACTTATAGTGGTCCTGTACATACTAAACTCATCTGTAAATATGTTATTAAGAGGGGCATTTCCCCTATCTTTCCCAACAACCAAGTCATTTTAGTTCTAGTTTGACTGATTCTCACCTGGACAGTCAGTCTCCAAGATTGCCTCTGGACCCAAAGGACCCTCTCCTCCGTCTCCTGGACGAGTGAGTTGTACACGAACATGGTATCTGGTTGAGGGCTTCAGGCTCGGCAATGTGATTTGATCGCTGCCATAGACTTGTTACAAAAAATTTGATTATACTGTATGTCTATGACTTGTATAGTATATTGATATGATTCTACATGAGTGTGAACCTAATGTAGGATTTCCTAAAAACAGACGTAATTTAAAATTCCTCACCTATGATGGAGGACCAGGAGTCTTCTGTATCCACTGGTTTGTAAAGCAGTCTAGTGGAAATAATGGGACCGTCACCCTTGTAAGTGTCCACTGGCTTTACAACCATCTGTTTGCTACTTCTCGACAGCAGTTTAGGAGCGGTGGTTGGGTAGGGTGGCTCTAGTTCATAACAAAGTGCAAATTGAATGGTCTTTCAGCTTGAGAGAATATCACTAGAACAAACCAATTTCTAAAATGAATCTCACCTTTCACAGTTAAGGTAAACTTGAAAGAATCCTGTCCACCATTGGTGGAGACTCGACATTCCCACAAACCATTATGCTCTGTAGACAGCCGCGGGATCTCAAAGTGAGCTGTGCTTTTTTTGGAGTCCATGGTAGTGTGGGAAGCCTGAGGAATCAGAAAAAACAGTCGGCAATCAAAAAGATTAGAAAGATAGACGCAACAGTACTTTTTAACTTTTCACTTCATAAACATTCCTTCTTTAAATTACCCATCTGGTAACATTTTACTTAAAGGGATAGGTCACCCTAAAAATGAAAATTCTATCATCAAATATTCACCCTCATGTCGTTCCAAACCCATAAGACTTTTGTTTATCTTCAGAACACAAATGAAGACCTTTTTTATGAAATCTGAGAGACTTCTGTCCCTCCATTGACAGCTACGCAACAGACACTTGACCCTTCAAAAAGATCATAAAGAAACTAAAATCTAATCTAATGAATTGAGTAGTTTAGTACAAATTTTCTGAAGAGACTCTAATTTATTTATAGATTTAATTTAGGCTTGTATTCACATATAAACATTGATCAGCTAACATAAAGCTCGACCGAACCTGCTTGACACGCAAACCTCTTGCGGAAGCTCAAATGTGCTGCTTTACACACGAGAATGAATCTTACTGGTTCTCGCACGTGTCAATCAAACATGTTTGAGTTTCTGTTTACCACAACTGATGTGTGAGTTGATTAATGTTTATATGCGAAAGCCTAAATTCAATCTGTTTATCATAAAGCGATCAAGTCTCTTCTGAAAATTTGGACTAAACCGTTCAATTCATATGGATTATTTTTACGATCTCTTCATACATTTTTTGAAGCGTCAAAGTGGTAGTTACGTAGCTGTCTATGGAGGGACAGACATCTCTTAGATTTCATCAAAAAGATCTTTATTTGTGTTCCGAAGACGAACAAAAGTCTTATGGGTTTGGAACGACATGAGGGTGAAGTTGTCACGGTCACCAGCTAGAATGCTTTTGATTGCCACCAGAGGGCACTCCAACACAGACTATTTTCATTCCCTCAAGAACTACATTTCCCATAACTCATTGCTCTGTCTCATCATCCCTGATTGCTTACAGCTGTGTCTCATTATCCTCATTAGCTCACCCTATATCAGCCTGTTCAATTCACTCCAGGGCTAAGTCTTGTATGTGTCTAAATGCATTTCTGAGACATTGAATCCTGTTTCTCCTGTGTCCTGGTTATTTTGATTGCCTCAGCCCTGAACTCAGTTATTGTTTGGATTGTTTGTTTATGTATGACCTTTGCCTGGATTTGGAATATGATTGTGGATTGCCCTTTTAATAAATACTGTATTGGATCCTCAACCCGTGTCTCGGAGCAGTATATGACAGAAGTATCCCTTTAAAGCCTTTATGTATAATGCATTATAAAATATTTATAATGCATTAATTATGCCTTGTAATGCACTTTATAATGCATTGTATGGTCTCATGAGTAACTGTAACCACAGTTATAATACAATATAATACTTATGTTATGCCTTTAGAACATAATGCATAATGCATTAAAACACATGACAAACAACCAGTTTCAGATGATACATGGAATCTGCAAATATTATAATGCATTTTACAATTATTAAAATTATTTACAATTATACATTACAATTATTTATGAATAAAATGCATTATAATGTACATTATGAATACCTTTATAATGCATTACACATAAAGGCTTTAAATAAAGTATTAGCAAGCTTATACTTTTGACTCCTTCACCTTAAGAACAGTGCTTTCCAGCTTGCGTAGCTCAATACTCATATGGCTAGGCAGCGGATGGCCTGTTGCAGAGCATGTGATCTTGTGGCTGGAGTTCAAGTTTCCCTCCAGGTTACTGGCCATGTCCAAAATCTCTGGTACACTATCTGAAAGAGGGATAACGTTAGAAAACGGCGCCAAGAGGAACAAACATTATAGTTTTCTGAGTAGATGGAAAAGTAGTCTTGAAGACTGACCTGATTTCTCACAGTATTGCCCTCTCCAGCCTGTAGGACATTGGCAGCCACTGAATCGATTACATTTGCCTTTGTTCTCACAGTTGCAACTTAAAAGACAGTCAGCGCCATACATTCCTTCAACACAGGCTATGAAAATAAGATGAAACCAGGCATCTTATAAGGATTCAATAAGACATTACACAAGTGTGTTTGGAAATGTTTTGTGTAATAACGGTATGGAAGCCTGTCTTTTTGTTTTGTTTTTGTGCAATCAAGACATAGTATCTGCAATATTATCACATCTGCAATATTATTTCTCACAGTTGCTACTTTTTATCTTAAAACTGCAACCTTGTTTCTCATAATTGTGACTTTATATCTCACATTATCTCACTTTATATTATGTTATTCTAACTTTATTTCTCTTCTAATTGCGCATTTTAATTTCACAGTTGCAGTTTTATTTCTGTTAATTGCGACTTTATTTTTCACAAGCACAACTTTCTTTTCTTGTATTTTACAATGTGACTGTACCACACAATCTGATTTTATATCAGATTATCAATCTGATATAATGGTCTGATATAATGCTCTGTTGTGATTTTATTTCTCATAATAGTGACTTTGTTTCCTGCAATTTGCTATTTTATATTTCACAATGTGACTTTATATCTTACAGTCTGACTTTATTTGTTATTTTAAACTTTATCTCACTCACTTTTTTACTCTGAGGTGAAAACTGGCTTCCACAAAGACTAGAACAAATGCACAGAGCAGTAAGAAATATTTATCTTGGTTCGTTTGATGGAAACTGAATTTTTACTGGCAGATTCCAGCAGCACCTGTTTAAAATTTAATGCAGAACTGAATCCTTTCTGCAGGGTCCAGATGATACATGGAGGGAACAGTTATTTTATAAAGGGATCTTATGTTAAACTCACGTTTACGACAGCGATCTCCATGCCAGCCGCTGGCACAAGAACAGCCGTAAGGGTCTGTGAGACAGAAACTCAAGCCCTGGCATCCACTGTCTGCCTTACAGGATTCCTGGCAGTTCCGACCAAACATTCCTTCACGACAGGCTGCAAAACCAAAATCACAAAAATGGATTTGTATGTTTAAGTTCTTAAATAGACAGTCTCTACAGACAATGATCAGTTTCATAGAAATGGTTTTCATTTACCTGTCTCACAGCGCATTCCCATAAACCCTGGAGGACAAACACAATCTCCATCTTTGTCATGGCACACGCCTCCATTAAAGCATTCGGGACAGTCCTTGTCACAGTCGGAGCCCCATTTGTTCTTTGGGCATTCTGGAAAATACATAGATGAGAAAAATCAAGCAATAGGATATAAAATCCAAAGTCCTGAATCTGTGATATGATACTAAATATGATACCACGAACGATGAGGCGCATCCAGGCACTATAAAGAGCACTGTCCCCAAGATAGTTAGCACTGTAAATCCCCGCATTGCTTTCATCAACTTTCTCCAGATCCAGAACTGCTGTGCTGTTCCGAACATCAGCACTAGGAGTCATGTAATGGTAGTTACCTAAAACAAATCAGAATTGACTTGCTTGTAAATTGTTTATCCATTTACTGATATGAAAAAAAACAACAAAAAAAAACTTGGTGGAAACATCCGCAACCTTTTTGTTTTTCCACATAACGTCCCCTTATGTGTGTGTATGTAATTGTGTGTGTGTATAACATTTAAAACATATTCTCATTAATTGCTGTACCAATATGCATAACATGTTGCATGCATATTCTTTAGAAATGTGTCTTGTGAAATTGTAAAGAATAAGATTAAAGCTGTACTGACCATTGAATTTCCACTGAATGTCTCGTCTTTCTGTCCGAATGACATCCATGATCAGAGGCACTGTGTCTCCTTTACTGGCTGTCACAGTGACCCTCACAGGTCTAAAGTAACCTAATAAGACATAATTATAATAGTACTCAGGTATGACATAACATTTTTTAAATCTTTTCTTCAGTCTGATTAGTCTGATTAAGTTTTAAAGGGATAGTTCATTAAAAAATGTCATTACCCACATTGCATTTACTTACCCTTTATTTACATAACAACATTACATTTACTCACTCTCATGTAGTTCCAGACCTATATGACTTACTTTCTTCTGAAGAAACAAGATTTTTTTTTTTTTAAATGTCTTAAGAGTTTTTGCTTTTTTGGTCCATACAGTCAGTCAGTGGGGTCCAGTGTTGTTTTGACTCTCATTATAAAGAAAAAAAAAACAGCTTAAATATTCTTTGAAATAAATTCTTTTGCGTATTCTTTTGAAAGAATTTTTATTTTTTGATAAACTATCCCTTTAAGTTAAGTATTTTTTACTCAGGTCGCAATACCTTTGCTGTAGTTGTTTATAAGTGTAACATTGGCAGGTTGGTCAGAGCCCCTTTTTGAGTGACAGTAGAAAATCCCACTGTGGTCAAAGCCTGTAAATCCAGTAGCCACCACTTCTTTAGTCTGTTTCCTCTGCACAATAAAATTAGGATTATCTGCACGAAGGACAATGCTGTTGTCCTTTTTGATGCTCAGTTGAATGCCGTCGGTGTCACGCTCTCCAGAAATGCAGGAGAGGCGGAAATGATGAGCAGATGTGGCCCCATTAGAGGTCATGGTGAGATCCATAACTGCATCTGGTGGAGAACGCATTTCATACAGATGAATACAATTTAATAAAATTGGAAAACAATTGCTAGATAGATGAAATGAAAATCATTAGAAAGTTAATATTCTCATCACTTAAGTATGAAAATTCTACTTATTCAGTACAGTTTCCTGCTTTACATTAAGATCACAAAATAACAGCAACAATGGAGCCACTATATAGTGGAACATCCGCATTCCTGCTTTGACACATTTCCCCCTGGCTTTCAGCCACTCTGTGCCCTTTCTGAAGACAAGAACAATATCAGGAAACAAAGAAGATCCAAAGCCATCATTCCACCACAAATACCATCATGATACCATCAGATCTTACATGCAAAATAATGAAAACATGTACAGAAGCCCGGAGCTAGTTGTCACACTTTATACTCTAGTGAATATATCTGCCTTAAAGTCTAAGCTACAAAAATAATTTAACATTTCCACTGTTATTGACTAAGAAAAAGGATTTATTAAAACATATTGACCTGCTATTTAAGCTGTTGCAATGTTACAATTTCTACAATTTAACATGCCAATAAACAGCCTATCATATGCTTTTAAGTAATTGAAACAGTAAAGCAAATATGAAGCATGCAAATGAAGCATACACAGGTAGCATAAAAAAAAAAAAAAATCAAATCAATGTTTTGACCAACAACTAGCTTATATAAATTCATAACATTTAAAATGTGACAATAAAAATAACAACTTGCCCTGACATTTCTATAAAAAAACCGTTCAAACTTTAATTTAAATCTACTTCATTATATACAATACTTGAACTTATATCAGTGCAGTTTTATTGTGTGTGTGCGCGCGCGTGTTGTATTGTGTATTTTGAGCATAGAATTGCCAAAAAATCTATATATGTTTTTGTGTTTTATAGTGTATTGTGAGGGTAGAATTGAACAAAATTATTCTATATAGGCCATAAAGCTTTTTTTGATTCTGTATATTCGAAACCAACAAAACAACTGCTAGTAAAAACAACCATAATGGCATAATTGAACTTTTGACTCAAAACCTTACAGTTACAGCTCTTGTGATTAGCTTTGTGACTTTGAGCCATAGGCTTCTCAATCAATAATTATTTTGCAATTAGGAAGTCACATGAACAGATTGTTAGAAATAACTATTCTGCTATATACACGCTATATTCCTTGAGATACATAAGCTACATACACCTTCATCTTTATACAAAACAGGACTATACCAAGTGAAGAAACTCCAGTAAATAACATGTATTACCATTTTCCACCATTTTATTATTGTATTAGCATCAACTTTTGTTAGCAAACTAATCAACAAAGATTTCCCACGATGGCCAAAATACTAAAGTATTAGGCCTATGACTGTGGTAACTTTTTAATTCACAATTCAAATTAACAGGTGATTTGATAAGGTATTTTAAAGAAAAACTATTTTTTAATTATAGTCATTTTTTGGTAAGGATTGGTACACTGATAACTCTGTGATTCTATGTGAACGCAAAAGGAGAGACGACACTTCTTGGTGTAGAGAAGAAACGTACAGCTACAATACTCACCAGAGATGTCGACGAGACAAAAGAGGCAGATTAAATGCAGCATGACTGTAGTCTTGTGTTCTCTCTCAGATAATCCGTTAGAAATTATCCAAATACAGGACCTGTCATTCCAAAGGGATCTTCCAGCTCGCCAGGCGTATCCACACGTTATTGTGCATTTCTACAATCACTGTGAATGTACGTGCACTGTAACTCTAAGCGTAGAAATCTGTGCTGTTCACATGCTGAAAACTCCACTCTTCTGCTTACTCCATAATCATACTTTAGGTGGGAAAGGAAGGAAGAGGCGTAGAGGATGAGAGAGAGCGAGAGAGAGAGAGAGAGAGGGAGGTTTGCACTATAAGTATTTTCACAGAATTTTACTTACACAATACTGCATGTGTCTGTTGATCTAAAGTCAGTGCATAAAGACCAGGGTTGTTCTTCAATTATATCCCTGCAAAAATATTAATATATATCCTGACGCATCCAAGCTTTATAATGACAGTGATAGGGATCAATAAGCTGAAGAAAGTGCTTCCATCAACATTCATCCATCATAAATATGTGCTCCACATGGCCCCGGGGGGTTAATAAAGGCCTTCTGAAGCGAATCGATGCATTTGTGTAAAAAATATCCATATTTAAACAAGTTATGAAGTAAAATATGTAGCTTTCTTCAACTCCCTATCACTGCCATTATAAAGCTTGGATGTGATATTTATTAATATTTCTGCAATTATGTTCAACAGAAAGAAGAAAATCATATACACCTAGGATGATTTGAGGGTGAGTAAAGCTTGGGCTAATTTTCATTTCAAAGAGAACTAATCTTTTAAAACAGTCGACGCGACTGCAGTGGTTCAACCGTAATTTTATAAAGTGAAAAGAATACTTTTTGTGCGCAAAAACAAAACAAAAATAATGACTTCATTCAACAATATCTTTTCTGTGTCATTCTCATCTGTGTCAGTTTACATCTAGCGCCTCCAAGTTCTTCGTCAGAACGGCAATTCATTATTGGCCGGCTCCTGCGTCTGAATCACACGCATGCGTCGTGCTGCTCACATGAGCAGCTTTGGCCAATACTGAGCTGGCATGAGGACGTAAACAATGAAGCCTTCACTGTGCTTACTGCGTCACCTGCGTATAGATAATGACAGGGAAGAGAAGAGATTGTTGATTAAAGTCATTATTTTTGTTTTGTTTTTGCGCACAAAAAGTATTCTTGTCGCTTCATAAAATTAAGGTTGAACCACTGCAGTCACATCGACTATTTTAACGATGCCTTTAGTACCTTTCTGGGCCTTGAAAGTGTTGATTATATTGCTGTGTATGGACGAGTCATATACCTCTCGGATTTCATCAAAAATATCTTAATTTGTGTTCCGAAGATGAACGAAGGTCTTACCCATGTGGAACAACATGAGGGAAAGTAATTAATGACAGAATTTTCATTTTTGGGTGAACTAACCCTTTAAGAGCACATAGGCCGAACAGGAAAATGAACAATTTTGGAAATGCATATGCAACAGGAGAAGCATCATAATTTTATTTTATTTCATAGCATTTTCTATTTTATTCTTCATGAACAGATCTATTACTTGTTATAGTACCATTACTAAACATTACTAAACTAAAGATGCATTTATTATTATTATTGAAAGGAGCAATTAACCCACATGGTTACACCATGGCACAGTGTCAAGACTTTTAATGCACATATAGATAGCTTTTTATATACAAATTGGTTGAGAAGGAAAGTCCACCCAAAGTACCGTTTCATGTCAGCTGATTTAGAGGAATCGGGTAATCTCACATAAAGTGACAAAAGTTAGATGTTCCCTGTCAACTGTTTTTTTCTTAGGCAGCTGAAGATCCAGTGGTACAGTCTGGATATATAGTATTTTATTATTCCCCATCTCTCAAGGCACCAAACCATCATAAAGAACAGAGATTACTGTCATACTCATGGTCATATTCGCCTACTGAATGAATAAGCTCCACGCTGCTATAGGCATCTTGTAACTGCTCACATTAGTCATAGCCAGGAAACGAGAAACAATCCCTGACTGCATGTTTTGTCTAAATGTTCAGTCATTTCATTTTTAATTGCAGAGGAAAAGAGGACCGCACGTCTACAGACCCATTTACACCGTCTTTGTACAACTTCACTAATTTGTGGATGGATGGTTTTTGAAATGAGCGCATATATGTTTTTTGTCTGTTTCTTGATAACATCACACAATTGAAGCTGACTCAGATTGACATTGTTCTGACTTTCCTGTTTTCCACTCTAAGAGCAAGGGACAGATAAAAAAATAATTTCTTTTTTTGCACGCAGATAATAAAACACTTTCTTTAGTTGTCGATTTGTTAGTGCTGCTTTAGACCAGACATATGTAATGTGTTACTGTGTTTAGAAGTGCTGTCCGAGGCGAAGGTCTTCTTGCTTTTGTGTGCACTGTCACCTTTGGTACACAGTATCTGTGAACTCTGCACTGCTCAGACACAAATAGCAGGTCACCTTCACAGGTCACACTCACATCCTGCCCATTTGCTCACAGCAGTGAAATCATCACATTTTCATTGCTCAGAATGGATAGATTCAATATACTGTGCAAAAGTCTTATGCAAGTTAGTATTTTCACATTAAAAAAATCCTTTTTCACATATCTTTTGCTGTAGTGTGCCACTTGCATGCACAGAACAGTTTTTTTTGCAGAATGTAATAGTATCAGTATTCATAATAATAGTAGAAAAACAATATTCTCTAAGTGCAAAAGTATTATTTGCATTGTTGCTTTCGTAGTTTCTTTACATCCTAATGTTGTGTCTTGGCTAGAATGTGTGTGTGTTTTTGTATTGGGGCGTATGTGTGTTTGTGTATACAAACTGGCTGATAAAGCACTGAAAGTGTTTGGATGAGGAAGCCGCATGGGAAAGTAGTGGACACTGTGTCAACATATTCTGTGGTTGTGTGGAGCCAGGGTGGAGAGAAACACTCACAAGAACAAGGTACTTAGAGGGACTAGATTTAACAACCACACTCCCCCCAGACTGCCGCCTATTGTCCCAGCTGCCTTTTGTAGTCCAGTAATAATTGCTTTATACCTTCTCTTTATTATGAAAGTGATGATGATGAATGCTGATTATTTTTTCTTGTCGCCAGACAAAGACTCAAAGCATTTGTCCTGCCTCATTTTCCACCCTGAGGTCAAGAGACAATGCACACATCGGCAGCCAGTACACATGTAAAGGAATCAAAACTCTTTATGTATCTTCAGTGAGCAGAAGTTTTTCCTGTGTAAAACACTGCACCACAACACTATAGTGGTTTATAGAATGTACTGGGCGGTTGCTAGACCGTTCCTAGGGTGTACTGGGTGGTTGCTAGGGTATTGCTAGGTGGTTTCTCACGATACCATTGCAAAATACCACCAAGTAAGAGCAATAACAGTGATACTTTCTTTAGCACTGGTAACTGGTAATTAATTAATAACTTTATAAAAGTCTATAATTTATTTTAAAGGGATAGTCCACCCAAAAATGAAAATTCTGTTGTCATTTGCTCACCCTCATGTCATTCCAAACCTGTATGACTTTCATTCTTCTGCAGAACTTAAAGAATTAAAATGAAAATTACCCCAAGATTTACTCACCCTCAACACCTAGGATGGCTTGAGGGTGAGTAAATCTTGGGGTAATTTTCATTTTAAAGTGAACTAATCCTTTAAATTAAGATATGTTGGTAAGCACACCTTACACAGTAACACAGTTCCCATTGACTTCTATTGTATAGGCAAAAAATACAATGGAAGTCAATGGGAACCAACATTCTTCAAAATTTCTTCCACAGAAGAAAGAAAGTCATACATGTTTGCAATGACATGAGGGTGTGTAAATAATGGCAGAATTTAAATTTTTTGGGTGGACTATCCCTTTAAGTAATTTCAGTTGTGGGAATCTCACGCATAAGAATAACTAAATCGTAAGTGTTATTGAGTAGGGAGGGGACAGCTATGAGTGTTATTAGATGCATTGTGGCTATGTGAGAAAGTTTGTATTAAATTCCCATTTCCACCCATTGTGATGGGAGCTGGCAGGACTCCACACGCACCGACTCACTGCTTGAGCACCGCTGCATTTAATGTGGAAGTGTGAGAGTGTGTGGTGGCGATACAGGAGCCAGTCTCATGGGCATCCAGCCCTGTTGAGGAAGCTCACCATGGGACCCAAACTGCTATAGGTGCTCCATTATACCCTTAGGTCACTGCCGGAAATCCTTGTGATAGCGGGGCAAAAATTACGGAATCAACCATAAAGGCTCTCCTTGAAAAATCCATCATTTATTCCCACACATCTTGAAGTGACACATCTTGAGCTCATGCAAATTCACCATAAGCCTGATGGAACAATCATGTAAAAAATTCCATCTGGCATGGAAGAGTTAACCATTCATATCCGTGAAATAATAAACACAGTGGTTTGAGGGAAAGATATCTTTGTGTTTTTACCTAGTCAGCCAGATGTAGAGTGATTGAGATAAGTGGATCTTTAACAGATAGGGTCAAGGATAGGAAAGCTGAAATAGGAGGATGTGGAGTGTGTAAGTACAAGAGAAAAAGAGAGAGAGTAAAAAACAAAGTACAAAGGAAGGGGAAAAGAGGTGAGAGGGTAAATCCGCTCCTCAGCTTTTGTCTCAAGAGTGTGCGTGTGCAGCCAGAGACATCTTCACCCTGCCACTGTTACACTCTCAATTCATATTTCCTTTCAATCTTTCACAAACAATCCAAACGTTCTTGTTAACCTCTCTAACCACTGAGCATCCATATCAAGCATTATCGAACTCTACTTTTCCATACTTTTCTTGTCTAAGAACTTGGATGACCTAGGAGATTGTTAATAAAATGTTTGTTAAGCTCATATTCATACATAATTGTAATTAAGTACGTAAACTAAATTTGTCAACTTAATTCAATATGACTGATTGATAAATAAATACATTTACAAATTTGATTAACAGTACAGCACTTAATGAAATCCCTTATATAAATTTAACAGAAAATAAAATATATACATATCGTTCAAATTTTTTTTCCTAATAAATTAATACTTCTGTTTAGCAAAAATATGACCAAAAGTGACAGTTTAAGACTTTTACATTGTTAAAAAAAAAAGTTCTTTTTCAAATAAATGCTGTTCTTTTGAATGTTGTGTTCATTAAAGAATTTTATAAAGAAAAGAAATCACGATTTTCACAAAATATTAAGCAGCTTAACTGTTTTCAACACTGACCATGATAAGAAATGTTTCTTGAGCACCAAATCAGTATATTAGAATGATTTCTGAAGAATCATGTGACACTGAAGACTGGAGTAATGATAACTCAGCATTGTCATCACAAGAATAAATAACATTTTAAAATATAAAAAATTTAAAACAGTAATTTGAAATTGTACATTTAAAAAATAAATAAATAAATGCAGCCTTGATGTGCATAAGATACTTTTTTTCAAAAGCATTAAAAAATCCATATTTAACACGTTATAAAGTAAAATATCTAGCTTCCGCCAGACCGCCTTCTGTATTCGTTGTGTCTTTTACGCTTTTTCCGTAAGTTGACTACAGAAGGCGTAGGATGTAGCATAAACATTTTAAACTGCGAGAGATATTTTACATTTTCTTCCTAATTTGAATATGGAAGGCGGTCTGGCAGAAGCTAAATATTTTACTTTATAACTTGTTAAATATGGATTTTCTTACACAAACACATCGCTTGACTTCAGAAGGCCTTTATTAACTGGAGTGTGTTTATGATGGATGGATGGATGCACTTTCTTCAGCTTCTTACTCGTTGGTCCCTTTCACTGCCATTATAAAGCTTGGATGCGTCAGGATATTTATTAATATAACTCAGATTGTGTTCATCAGAAAGAAGAAAGTCATATACACCTAGGATGGCTTGAGGGTGAGTAAATCTTGGGGTAATTTTCATTTTACGTTAAAGACGTATGTGTACCTGACCTTACCCTTAAATTTAGTTTTGTTGGTGTAACCTAATATATTTAGGTTGATTCAGTACCATTAAATAACTTCATTAAATAAACTCAATCAATTTATATATTTCCACACGAAGCACATTTTTTAGGTTACCATTTTGTTTCAGGGTAATTTATCAACAACCTACAGAATTTGCACATAAACCCTGAATTTGAACTCATAAATCTTTATGACTCCAGCTGTTCATTTACAGTATTGCTTACATGGTTAGCATTGTCATTTGAATTGTTAATTAATAAGACCTTATCTAAGAACAATAAACATCAGTCTAGCCTCTCATTTCCATGTTGGCTCAGGGTGTGGTAGTACAGTGGAAATCCATGTTCCGCACACAGCAGGGCATCTCGCCATGGGTCTAGCTCTTTCAGTGCCATTCAGATCCATGTAAAACATAGAATGGAGAGAGGCCGTGGAGCGGCGGAGGTCAGCGCAGGGTCACTTCACAGACTGAATTTGGAGAGCATGTTGGAGAGGATGGATAAAAGAAGCGGTGCTTCCTATAGATCTGCTGCTGTTAGATCTGTTACAGCTGTGTGTGTCGTTTTTAACAATGTGTAATGGAATGATTTAGACTGGCATATGCTTAAAGCGTAAAATCACAGAGGCAGCCAAAATGTGACTCTATTGTGTTCAACATCAACAAATAGATATGACCCCAGCTGAAAATTATGAGCGTGTACACGTTGTAGTTTTGGAAATGTTTGGTTGATAGGTGAACACATCTGACCCATTTTCCTCAATCAGTACAGAATGCAGTGTCTTTAAATCAGATCAAAGGTGAGGAAGTGATAATCAAAACAGGACTTTTGGTCAGTAGTGTAGTTTTGTATAGACCCCTGGAAGAATATTATTCCACAACTGTTTTTACACACCCACACAGACACACCCACACAGAGAGAAAGAGAGAGAGAGAGAGAGAGAGAGAGAATGATGAATACACTGTAAAATGATCTTGATTTCAAGACTGTAAAAATGCTATGGTAAAAAACTGTTAATTTGTTAACAAAGTTTCCGTACTATATACGGTGAATAACTGTAATAGATTACATTTAATGTAATTTTACAGTAACAAGAGAGAGATTGGCATGGTAATGGTCTGGAAATTTGGGCTGCTACGCTGCACTATGTAGATAATGAGCCCTGTCAGATCTGATTTGTGCCCCCTCAGTTTCAATTTGTGATTAGAATGTTCAGTATGTCATTGCTAAATTCAAAAGTGCTTTGGCACTGAGCCAGAGACAGATGCGCTCAGTGCTTGTCATATATCACAACTATTCAGTGTTTTCAACCACATCAGGTTTATTTTAGGTGTCAGACATTTAAATGAAGTACTAGGCTATGTAAAAAAGACATTTATAGTTTGTTAAATTCAAATTCCATACACTGACGTCTATTAAAGCTGCAATAATAATCCTTTCAATTATATTATTTGATGAAGTGTTTTATTCAGTTTAGTGTTTTATTTATTATTTATATCAGATACACATTGTGTATGAAACAATAAAGTTTACTCTATTTACTCTCCCAGTTCACCGGCCACTTACTTTTATGTATTTCGGGGAATATACTGTATCATATAATTCATGATATAGGCCTAGTTAACAAGTTTGTGAAAATTTTGCATAAAAAAGGAAAAAAATAAAATAAAATACAAATGCGATACCTACATATCTGTCAGCTGCATGATGTGACTCCAAGGAATTAATACTAAATACTAAAATCATTTTCTAAAATAACAATCACCTTAAACTCACGCTGGGGGCTCAGCTAGAATATAGAGCTCCCAGAATATAGATAAATTAGAATATAGATTTAGTTTGCAATTTGGATTATTTTTGGATCCCATGAGTCCTGATAAATGCAATTTCAACTTCGTAAGTGCTTGTTTTATAAAGACCACCCGCTTTCTCACATAATGAGTGAAGCAGCCCCTGCATAGAGTGAATTATCGATTCTCAAGCCATCGATATCAACCATCAGCACCACCGCCATGGACAACACATGGTAACGTCGCATTTAAAGGGGTCCTTGATTATGATTTAACTTTTTTAACTTGAGTTAGTGTGAAATGTTGCTGTTTGAGCATAAACAACATCTGCAAAGTTACGTTGCTCAAAGTTCAATGCAAAGGGAGATATTTTCTTTCCACAAAATTTCTACAGAAATTACTTTTTAAGGACTACAACAAATGGATACGCAACCAAGGGGGTTTCAACGCTGGATTTGCATAAGTGATTAATATGACGGCACATGCTAGACGATGTGTTGAATCAACTCCACAGCAACTACATATATTTATCCACTAACCGTTCAGAAACGTCCAGATGCATTCTAAAAGTTATAACTTCTTCCCCATCAGTGTCCAACTCCAGTTTGAAAAATTTAAGGCTGAACACCATTACTGAAAATCGTCATTTTGGCTGCGTGAGATTCTCCAGCTTTGTTGTTGTTGAGCAACCAAAGCGCGATCTGTTAAAGCTCCGCCCTCTTCTGGAAAGGGTGCCAGGAGCAGCAGCTCATTTACATTTAAAGGGACACACACAAAATGTGTTTTTGCTCACACCCAAATAAATATAATGAATGATCTGTGGGGTATTTTGAGCTGAAACTTCACAGACACATTCTGGGGACACCAGAGACTTATATTACATCTTGTAAAAGGGACATTATAAGTCCCCTTTAAGAAGGTATACCTTAAGCAACCTTCTAAAGTATAGTTTGGGGAACACGCCTAGAAAAGGTATAACTTTAGAGTCTTCGTAGTGTGATGAGACAACCTTATCGGGAAATCCAGCCGTGATCGCTATCAAATTGAGTTAAGGACCTATCAGGCTGCGCCATCTAGAGTTTCATGACCGAACTTGATATTTATTACTTCAATAACTACATGTAAAGTGTAATAAAGACACTAAAATAAAGTGTTTACCGAAGAGTGCATGAGCGTCACACAGAGCGTGTTTAGCAGCAGCAGTCAGTGGAGACTCTGTGAAAGGAAGCAGTGCTGCGGGAGCTGATATGTGACCAGGAAACTGGCAGGAATCAAACAGTAAGCATGCAGAAACAGAAACAGGAAGAACCGCTGGTCTCCTGTCTGCTGAGTGTTTGCTCAGCCCACCACCCGATTCCCATGAGTCCCTAGAAAACAGCTCGAGTAATGGACACTCGCCTCCGAAACAGCATGCACTGGGTACGAACCAAAACGTACAAATTTATTTTTGAGTTCCTGCTGGTACAGTGGTGAGCATGCACCGGTCAGTCCTAAAGAACACTTCTGCGCAATGGCTCTTAATGACGTCCCAAAGGCTGCTAAAATTACAGAATCAGTCATGAGAGTCCTAATGGTGATTTTAATGAATGAACTGTACTGATGGCCACTGCCATCAGTTTTATGTTTAAATGTAAGTTTGACACAGGTATTTTAAAACTGCACAAAGCAGTACTCACAGCGGTGGTATGTATAAGAATGTCCCCTGTTGTCCAGCATGTAGTTTCATTCCCAGAAATGATTATTGCAAGGAACTTTTACTGACAATAGAATCTCTGTTGTATTACTTACAATTGTATTTGAGTTGGATGATTCTGAAGCACATTTTTCTGTCTAAGAGCAACAGTTCCCTCTCATATCCCTCTCAACAGTTCCCTCCTTATTATTTGCCAAACCTCTTCAAATGTTTTTAAATTGATAAGCTTTTTATATAAATGGCTACTGCAAATTACAACAAATAAGTGCTGTTGGGCAAGATACTCAGAAATGTAGTTGGCTAAGTAAATAATCTACAAATTACTCTATATAAAAAAAATAATAAAAAAAATAAAAATTAAAGAAGAGAACAAATCGTCAAAAACTGAAATTTTCACTATTATTCATGTGTTATATATTAATAATAGTAAGCTGTAATTTCTTTAAATGCATGTGTACCAAGGAAATAATTGATTCAGTTTGTTATTTGAACAACTGAATCAGTGAGTCATTTATGCTGGAATCACAATCGATTCAAAAGCAAACTGATAATAACATTGCATGATTCCGACCAGTTCCACTGATTCATTGAAAAGAATCAGTTCAAAATATTAATTTCCCAACTGCATTGCTTGTTCTTGTTTAGCCAACAGACTGTATAGTACACATCTTTCTTCTTTTTTTTCTTTTTTTTTTGAAATATTGTCAGGAAAAATGTTGTGTTTTAGTGGTTCACAGATGTACCCAGCATTAAAAACAGTATCTTCACTAATGAAAAGATAAAATATGATAATACCAAAAAATGATGATACTAATTTTTTACTGAAATATACTGTAGATAAATATACTGTACATTTTAGTGGTGACCACCACTTTTTAAATGTTTTGTCTTAAGGTGTGGTCACATTAGTGAAATTTTGGGGACAAAAAAGGTCTATTGTCAAAAGTGTACTGATGTATAAGTACAGCTCACACAGAAGTGGAAGTGGAAATGTTCAAACACTTGATAAAATGAAGTGATAAAATCCTTGATTAACATTTGGACAAATCACTTCTCTTTTGCAGGGAACTAGGGTTTCAGCTCCCATTACCAAAGGAAATTTGTGTTTTTCAGATGCCAAAGAGGAGTGTGAGACCACCTAAGTGATCAGATGCACAGGCTTTCCTAGCTAAACAATAGGTCAGGACACAAGATTTCCTGGGCAAATTTCAAAAACACTGGGGTGGATTTGGGGCGAATTATAAAAGTTAACAAACATATAGGACAAAAACAATTGCATTTACATTGGGCAGATGCTTTTATCCAAAGCGACTTATATTCCATTCAAGGTATACATTTCATCAATTCATACAGTCCCCTGGGAATCAAACCAATGACCTTGGTGTTACAAGCACCATGCTCTACTGTTTGAGCTATAGTATAAAAAATGCATCAATCATAAACAAATTTTGTGATTTGTCTATGTTTTGTTGTGAGGGTCGAGAGAAAGCCTGTAAGAGAGAAAGAAAGTAAAATAATGGTGTTAAATGCCGGATGCTGACAGATGCTCTCATGCAAACAGCAATAACAGCAGTTTAAGTGCCAAACACAGACACCTTGACCGTTTGTGTCTCCTATAAGACAAAATGGCCATTGTTGTGGAGCTCAGGTTGTTTTTTCCTGTTAGACAGAGTGAAGGCATCGCAGCTGTACTCGTACTTGTAGAGTGCTGTGTTTCTCTATTCTTCCTTTCCTCTTTGTTTTTTTGCACACATACAATACTAAATCTTTATAATGGTATCAAAGTTGAGAGCTTTGACAATTTAAAAGCCTACTTATTACAAAATATAATTTTAATGAATAGCTACCCATTTGAAAATGTAGTTAAAAATACAATATACATTTTATAAATATTAGTATTATATAAATATTAAAATATAAATGTTAAATATAGTTAAAATATGTGTTTTATTTAATGAAATATACAGTATACATTATTTGGATAATGTAATATGAATAATTATAATGCATAAAGCATGATGTAAAAAAAAAAAAAAGATGTCTGTTTGATATATGATAAATAGATACTTACATGGGATATTTACATGGGGCCATATTCATAAAACATCTTCAAGAGATAGTTCACCCAAAAATGAAAATTCTGTCATAATTTACTCGTCCTCAAGTTGTTCCAAACCTGCATACATTTCTTTGTTCTGCTGAACACAAAGCAAGATATTTGGAAGAATGTTTGTAACCAAGCAGATCTCACCCCCCATTGACTACCATATTAGGGGGGGAAAATACTATGCCAGTCAATGGGGGGCGAGATCTGTTTTGCTTACGTTTGGGAGCAATTTAGCGATAAAGTGCACTGATTAAGAAGGAATCCCATTGCTATTCTGTATTAAAGGAAAACACAGTACATCCAGAAATTTTCTCATGGTTTAGGCTATTCATCTTTTTGCACCCGAACAACTGTCACCAGCGCCTGCATGAGAGTCGACTTTGCGTTCGACGAAGCATATTGTAGTGAGCAACGTGAAGCTTTCATTCCCAGAGATTATTTATTTTTCTAAAAACCTTTGTTAATCTTAAGAAGGAAAGTCGTATACATCTCAGATGGCATGAGGGTAAAAGATTAGTAAACGGTGAGCACATTTCCGGTTGTACTGTATTTTCTTTTAATACAGAATAGCAAATAAGATCTTAAGATTCATCAGTGGGAAGAAAGAAAAAGAAGAGGAACAAGAGGAGGAGGAAGCCAAAAAGAAACCAATAAGAAGTGTTGTAACTTAAAATCTGTTTTGAAATCAGTTGTTTTTCAAATAAAGGTTTCCAAGTGATATCAGATTGTTTGCGGGGTTTTTTTATTACTTACCCTGTAACTACATGAAACAAGAGTGTAACAAGCACCACTTTAATTTACAGCCCGCAATGTCATACTTACACTGTAACTACATGAAACAAAAGTATATTTCCCCATGTATTAAAAAAAGATTGCAATAGTTCTTTCTACTTGCCTTGAAACAACTTAATCAGTGCACTTTCTCGCTAAATTGCTCCCAAATGTAAGATTGTTGTCTATCATAATAGTATAAGTACCCCTTAGTTCTAAAATACTTACAGTATAAATAATTTGTTATTTTCCTGGTTGTTACCCCTTTATTCCCAAGACTTTACATATTGTTCCCCTATACTTACATGTCCTTACTTTATCGGTACACTATGATTATCAAAAGTTACGCTGTAAATTCGTTGTAATTACTTAAATATAAATTTGACAAGAAGCAGTGTGAACTAAACTGACCACCACCTGCACTGAACAATTCAGGTTAAGATCATTTATTTGTGCCATCAGTTCAAATGTCAACTGCAAGGTGAAAGAGAAGAAGCAGTGACCCATTCAACATTCAGTTACAAATTAACTTTCTCTGAGAATGGCATGCTAAAGACACACCTCACGCAACCTTTGCACAACCTACCTGCCATTTCCTTAATCTTGGAAATGGCTAACAAAAATGAACCTGTCTATGATAAAATGTGATGTCTGAAGAGCAAAAAACATCAGTTTTGACATATTCTTAATAACCGGAAGAACCAAATCTCAGGTAAGTTGCCTATGCACTTTTTCAGTGAATTCTGATGCTTACATTCATCACTATGTATGTACGTATATGTTTGTTGTATAGCTTGTAACATGACAAAAGTATTGCAAAGTCCCATATGTGCCAAATCTCTTTGGCACATATGAGCAGGAGGACAATATCTTAATAATAGTTTAATGTTTAATGATCACACATTCCTGTCAACCCTCATGTCATTTTACATTCTGTTGTCAACCACAACAAGCCAACTGCTAGGGAAAAGAAGGTAGACTATTATGGGAATCAATATAGTAAACCGCACTAGCCTGACGGATAAGACTTTATCTACTTTAAGACTTTAAAACTCGAAAAGGTAGGCCAACCAACTCCTATTCATTGTTATTTTGTGCATTGCACTAAAGTTAATTTAAAAAGATATATATCCTTCATACGTTTATCTTTATATATTAAGGATAAACATAAACATAGAAGTTTTAATTTCTTTTTAAGATTTCAGGAACTTCATGCAGGTAACAATTAAACTGATAAGTCAAAAGCTGTGTTGAACAGCTTAGTTTTCAGTTTCTTTTATGTGCTACAACTACAATGCAAAGTCCTTAGTGCCAATGTAATCAGTAACAAACAACGCAGGAGCAGAAGGGGAGGGTATGTATGTAGTGTATACATGATCTTGGGGAGGTCAAGCGAAAGACTCCCTTTTGTGCCGTATTTCCGCAGTGTGTTCGAACCCACAACAAGAGGTCTGGGAAAACATCTGGGGGCTGTTAATTTACAAGTAGCATAAGAAGATAAAGGACAACTCAGGTTCAGTTACTGTACTTCTACCATACCTTTTCTGAAGATATCTTTCTCACATTTATAATGATACGTACGTGCAGACACTTCCATTTGGCTGGCTCTTAGATCCTGCAGGTATGCTGTTACGGGGGCATCCTGAGACAGGAAGAGATAAAAGCAGCTCCTGAGGAGTGTTTACCGCCAGCAGTGCTGAAATGAATAGTGGGAGAGTGAGGGAGTGAGAGGAAGGGCCCCTATAAAAAAATTATTGAACCTTTTATGAAAAGTGGCCTCTATGGAAGTCACAAGGAGATAAGCAGGAAATGTTAAAGCATGTGAGGTGGACAAGTTGCACAAATTCATACAAAATCACCACCTTGTAAAATAGTTACGCTTTCTTATGAGATTGGGTTGTTTAGTCTTGTTCAGTACTTCACTTTTTTATTTTACTGTAAAATAAGACAAGCAGTCAATCATTCATTTCTAGTATTGAGTATTAAAAGTGCAGTTTCATGTCTATCCTTGTACTCTTAGAAAGTAATTAGTAATGCCATACTTTTTAGTGAGAGTAATTAGTACAGTAATCTAATTACACTGTTAAAGATGTAATTAGTAGCTAGTAATTAATTACTTTTTAGAGTAACTTACCCTACACAGTTTCCAGTAATTGTTTTAAGATAACAGTATTATTATTGGATTTATGATTTATTTTTGATCTAACATATTTGCAATCATTAACTACCCAGAAGTTATTTTTTAGGTTATTTAACTGGTCATGAACAAGGGCTTTAAAAAGCATTTTAGCAGCACACATTGACTTTATTGTTTTGTACTGCACTTTTTTGTACTTTATTACCCTTATTGCACCGTATTACGTGACTCTCTGGAATCTTGGATTCTGATTGGTCAGTTGCAGCATTCTGTGGTTAAATATGTTTTTATAATGATGACTAAACTGTATAATTGACCATTGTCCCATGGAGAGAATTTCCTAAATAGCTGGTGTTAGTTTCATGTCTCTGGGATCACTCTTTCTTCACATTGGAGTAAAACAATTGAAAGTGGGGGGTAAATCTCATTATGAAATAAATGTTTTTTTCTAGTTCATGTTGGCCACAATTATTGGCACCCAATTATTGCAACGTCCTTTCCCAAGGATAACAGATCTGAGTCTTCTTCTATAATGTCTGATGAGTTTGGAGAACACCTGACAAGAAATCAGAGACCATTCCTTCATGCAGAATCTCTATAGATCCTTCAGATTCCCAGCTCCATGTTGGTGCTTCTTCTCTTCAGTTCACTCCACTCATTTTCTGTAGGGTTCAGGTCAGGGAACTGGGACGGCCATGGCAGAAGCTTCATTTTGTGCACATTTTTATGTTGATTTTGATGTTTGTTTTGGATCATTGTCCTAATGGAAGATCCAACCACAGCCCATTATAAGATTTCTAGCAGAAGTGGTCAGGTTTCGATTTTTATCTGTGGGTAAACCCTATCTGGTGGGTTTGCTGCCAAAAAGCTATTTTTTTAGTTTCATCTGACCGTAGAAGCCGGTCCCTTTTGAAGTTCGAGTCGTGTCTGACAACTGAATATGCTGGAGTTTGTTTTTGGAGAGAGGAGGATTTTTCTTGAAACCATCCCAAACAGCTTGTGGTGATGTAGGTGCTGTTTTTTTGTTGTTGTTGTTGTTGTTGTTTTGTTTTTTGTTTTTTTGTGTGTTTTCTTTAGGCTTTCTGACCTAGTGACTCAACTATTTTCTGCAATTCTCCAGCTATGATCCTTGGAGAGTCTTTGGCCACTCAAAATCTCCTCCTCAGCACGCATTAGGACAATATAGACACGTCTTCTTCTAGGCAGATTTGTAACATCTTTAGTTGATTGAAACTTCTTAATTATTGCCCTGATAGTGGAAATGGGGATTTTCAATGCTTACAGCCACTTTCTATTTTGTGAAGCTCAACAATCTTTTGCTGCACATCAGAACTATATTCTTTGGTTTTACTCATTGTGATGAATGATTAAGGGAATTTGGATTTTGTTTCCTCATATTTGTACTCCTGTGGAACAAGAAGTCATGGCTGGATAATTTAATGCTCATGATCACCCTGGTTTGCTAAAAACAGCAGCAACAACAACAACAACAAAAAACATAAATATGAATGTGAATATACTTCAAAGATATTTTACTTTTTTCTAGGGGTGCCAATAATTGTGGGCAGCATACACTGGAGAAAAACATTTATTTCATAATGTGAGTTTCCCTCCACTTTCAATTGTTTTACTTCAATGAAAGGTTAGAATTTTGTGATTTTTTTAAATGAAAGATCAAAAGGATAAACAATGCAGATTTATTTTCACAGCCATCTTTGCTCATATTTACCAAGGGTGCCAATATGTCTGGAGTTGACTATTTATTTCTTTGTTAAAAAGTGAAATATTGTATTAAATATACCCCTTCAGGCTGATAAATATCTTCTCTGCTTTATGTTCTAAATGACATTTTCAGGGATTATTTGGCATAACTGACTGTCGATATTCCTTACATAGTGCTACACTGACTGTACAATGTCTTGTTGTTTACTTTGTATGTCTCATAAATATGATGTTGTTTGCAGTAGGGTGTATGCAGAGTCTTGTGGTGGGTTATTAACCGTGTTGGGGGTAATGCATTACCAGTAACTTGAAGTTACATAATCAGATTACTTTTTCAAGTAACTAGTAAAGTAACCCATTACTTTTTCAATTTACAACAAAATATCTAAGTTACTTTTTCAAACAAGTAACGCAAGTTACTTTTTCACATTTATTGACTGACAGCTCTCCTATCCCCATGTTGAGAGAAATAAAGTGCAGATGTGTTGTGTGCGCTCTGTGTAAACATGATGGTTATTGTAGTTCTAGACTAAATGTGATATATATTTATATATTTTTAAAGTTATATATTTATAAAGTTGCAGCAGAACTCAAACTCTCGCCGTACTCAAGGTCACTTCTCTGGTTGCCATTTATCATCTTTCTTTAATTGTGATTTCTACAGGAAGCAGGAAAACATGGGGTCTGCTACACACACAGTGTGTGTGCTCCTGTGTTTTTGGGTCTCAGGATCATGCTACACACTCCAGACCGTGAGTCCATGTACGGTCAACAGAGAGACGGTGAGGAAAAACAACACACACTCTGGCCTCTTTTGTTCCCCGAGCCAGAGCAAGTGCTGCTACATCAGAAGTATCCTGTTTGTAGGCATTTGTTTCCTGTTTTTGGTGACAGAGTTTTACCCAGTCTGGAAGTAGTTTATCTCGTGAGAAAATACAAGTGTTGTTATTTTTTTTAATTTGAAACGGCAAGTAGGTAATCTTCCTTCTTATCTTTTAAATCTTTATAGAACAGGGTCAAATTATATTTCATGTAAATGCTGTTTTTGAATCCTCATATGTCTAATACCGTTTCATTACACAAGACTGTTTATTGTTGATTCCAGAAGCAAGTTTCACAATCATTATTCTTTCTTCAGGCTGCATTTGACTGCAGTGGAAAAACACTTACGTCAATACCACAGCACATCTGGATGAATGTGACCGAGTTGGATCTGTCTGACAATCTGTTAAACTTAACCCACAGTGACAGCTTCAAGCGCCTGAACCTCTTCAGCCACTTGGTCACACTGAACCTATCAGGCAACTACCTCCCCCTACTGTTAAAAGACCATCTTCACAGCCTTTCTTCTCTTAAAGTACTAGACCTAAGTAGGTGCAAACTGGTTGCGGTGGAGGCAAACGCTCTGACCAGCCTCTCCAGTTTACAGATGCTCTTCCTGGGGAACATTCCATCTGCAGCAGTTCAAGACCAAAGATTAAATCAATTTGTTCAACTTGGAGGAGAACTGAATAACAGACAGGAAGTGGGAAACAGAGTAAAGATGATCAGAGATTCAAAGCGCATGACACAGGATGAACACAATGATGGTATGAAAACTATTGTCTTGTATTTATTTTGTTCAGTATTAGGTTACTTGGGTCAGTGATGTAAAACGCCTAGTTTCTATTCCTTAGGAATGTACTCTGATTTCATATTGGTTTTTATATAGATTTATCATATCACCATCATATCATACCAACTTATACCATTTTCAAGAAAAGTTTTATTTGAATGACTTAAAAATGTCATGTGGTATAACCATCAAGCAGCTAAAACTTTATAACACACCATCCTAATCATTATTTTAAAAACATTTTTAAATATTAAATGATTGAATTCACAAAACATTGTTTGTTATTATGAATTTTAAATTCATAAACATGATTACATTTTCGGGGAGTCATGCCATATGACATTTAACAATGCTAATCTTGCCTTGTTATAAAAAGGTAAAGCTATCTAATTTTTTACAACTGACTGAAATTGACACACAGTCACATATAATTTCTTATTTTTTGTTTTTTCTCTGTTGGTTGCACCACATTATCTACATTTGTGGACAATAGTTTTTCAAATATTAATAAGCAGTGAAGCAATTTTTTTTTTCTATGAAATAATAATAGCCAAACTACAAACTACAAATTATGTTTTCTATTTTTCTTTTGATTGTGTGCCCCATTCAAAATAATACTATTTATATTATTTTTTAATACAGGAATATAAAAAAAACAAAAAAAAAAAAAACAGCTCATCATAAAAATGTGTATTCCATTAATTTTGTGAGTGAATTGCATGTTGAACTAAATTATTGTAGATGGGCCATTTCTTTAATTTTCTATGTATTAATTATATTTATATGGACAAAAAAAAGCTATTCGAATGTCCCAAGACATTTTGTCTTTCTCTGAAATGGACATACTCTAATTTTAATATCAATTATTTTTCTCATGGCAGGATATTCTAAGGATGTCAACCATGGAGCCTTCCTCCGTAAACTACTCACAGCGGAAACAACTACAAACACTACAATTAATGGTCAAAATCTTTTTCTTTAATAATGTAGATTATTACCTGTCATTTCCAACTTTTTAAATCCTGCATACAGCTGAGACGCAGCTAACCATTATAAATACAATTTTTTTTTTTTTTTTTAGAAACAAAGGCCAAAGGCATTGATGATCCAAAAATGTCTTCAGAGAGCTGGAAGGTCCTTGTGGCTGTTCTGGTGTCAGCTATCACCCTCTCTGTTCTTATCGCTTTGATGGCCAAATTCAAAGTTGTGAACAAGTATCTGGCAAGCTACAGACACTCCAGGCTCAGCGAAGTTGACGCCACGAGTCAGTGTGACCCTGCAAACTTTGAGGTGGGATTCTCGAGCCACGGTGGCCCAGGAACTCGCGCAGCTGCATCTACTGATGACATCGAAGAGGATGACGATGGGTTTATTGAAGATAACTATATACAAGCAAGTGAGAGTGAGAGAGCCACAAGAGCAGCAGCAGCACTGACTGATGATGATGAGGAGGAGGAGGAGGAGGAGGAGGAGGAGATTGAATTTAGTATTGGTTAGCCTCATTAAGTCTAATCTTATTTGGTAATATTTATAATAACTTGCATTGATAAGTTACTAACAAACATTCAATACTTCATAATTATTAGTTAAACTATTAATTGAGAAAAATGATTATACAGTGTCCCCAGCCTATCTAATGCAATGAAATTCATACATTTTACCTTACATAGGCCTTAATAAACGAATGACCTGTTAAGCATTTTATATACGTTTGTTAACATTATTAATTAAAGTTATTATAAAACTTTATTTTAAATCATGATATTAATAATCATTAACATTTAAATATTTGTCCTTCTCTAATTTGCATTTACATTTACTATTAATTGTCTTCTGGACCTTATACATGTTGTCTTTTGTATGTTTTACCGTTTCTAAAATAAATGATTTTTTTTAAATGCTTTTCTTTTATTGGCCACTGGGCGCCGCCGTTGTGCACTTTATTGCCTAGAGATAAATGATTACAATTTTATTATTGACATGATTATATATATTTGGATATTGTTTATAAATGGTATATAACACAAAGTAAATATTACATCGCAGTCACATTATACTAAACGAATGTAGTGTTAGTGGGATTTTTATCCGTCTCTACTGTTTAATAAAGAATTGTCTTGTCACCTTAAAGTAGTTGTACTACATTGTAATCGAAGGACGCGTCAAAACTTGAAAAGCGTAGATCGCTTCGTTAATTATAATCTAGGGGATCTAGTTTTGACGTGTCGCGTCTCTCACAGTGTACAGCACAGCAACGAGCTCAAGCTGCACAACCGGTTAGACGCCTCCAAACCCGGAAGATGCGTGTACAAGGGATGGGGAAGATCTCTCTTCATTTCGAGTGATTAAACTTCACCAACATTGACGAAACTTCTACACCTGTCAGTTACTACTTGTCATACAACAGCTTTGATAAGGATGGCAGCGTCTGCGATCTTCATCCTTGACTTGAAAGGCAAGGTAAGAGCGCGTGCACCTGTCGGAGGAAGGTCGTACAGTTCATACTCTCAGGATAGACAGTGTCACTTTATTTGAAACCTATATAGCTACAGATAATCGAGATTTAAAGATCAATTGCGGAAGTAAATTCAATGTACTTACTCACGTCACTCAACTATATCAGTATGGCACATTACATATTGGCTACACTCCAAATCACACTCTTGAAGTGAACAGCACTTTCACTAAAGGCAGTTTCAGTGTTCATGTTTTATATATTGCTTGTTTCTATATTTAAGTACTGCCTATTTAAGTTAACATTTCTTTTTAATTTTATATTTATATATTTTACAATCCTATTTTATAGCGTTGTATATAGTATATATATAGGATTTTTTAATCCAAAAATCACAGTATCTCTGATACATATCACCACAATACCTTTTACACACACACACACACACACACACACACACACACACACTTGTATATATGGTTTACGGGGACTCTGCATAGACGTAATGTTTTTTATACTGTACAAACTGTACATTCTATCCCCCTACACTACTCCTACTCCTAAACCTACCCATCACAGAAAACTGTCTGCATTTTTTTAATAAAAAAAAAAAAACACCATTTAGTATAGTAAGTGTCCACATAAACCATGTTTACGTTGTAATACCCATGTCATTATACATATTTACACATAAACCATGTATACAAGAACACACACACACATAAATATAAGAATATAAAGATAGTTTTATAGAGAGAGAGAGAGAGAGAGAGAGAGAGAGAGAGAGAAGCTCAGAACACATTAGTTTGTAATGGATGGATATGAGTGTTTCCATGAAAACAAAGCCTCAGGGTCTCAGTGGAACGGATTACCTTCCAATATACCCCTGGATTTTGGCAGTGCTGATGAAAGCAGTCTTGTCTGTGCCCTAGAGCAATCCAATATCTCCATCTGAAGGAATACCTTAACACCAGCCATGTTAAAGTCAGACTTCTCTGATCTTTTAGGTTTCACCCCACTATATACCTTCAATGCACCTGTAAACTGACCAGGACTATTTGGAAGTATTTGATTGCATCTTGGATTGATTAGTAGAGGTTTTTGTATAGATATTGGTTGATAACTCTTATTGATTGAGCTGTTAACATTTCCTCAGGCTGATTTAAGTCTATGCAAATAAACCTTGTGCTGTAAGTGTCCTTTTGGCCTGAGAATTTATTACAAGTGTTTACTTTTGAGGGCACAAGAAATCCATTTTGCGTGATGACTGGTGCTGAAACATCTTTAAGAAAAATAAAATATTCTCTTTATTCACTGAGAGAACCTCAAGGTTTGCACTTAATGCATAAATTATATCTTATCAATTAAAAAAAAACAAAAGCATTAAAATTCCATGTCTATCAGTTTTCCCCTAAAAAATGGAGTGATGGGGATCAGAATTGGGATATTCCGTTTTATGACATTCTTATGCTTTCAACTTTGTTTCCATCTCTAAGGTGCTCATATGCCGGAACTACATGGGCAACATAGACGTCAATGAGATTGACAACTTCATGCCCATAATGATGAAGAGAGAGGAAGATGAAGATTTGTCACCAGTGGTTGTTCATGGCTCCACCCACTTTCTCTGGATAAAGCACAGCAACCTGTACTGTATCCTCTATACGCTTGTAAATGTACAAATATAATCTTCTACTTCTTTTGTGAATATTTGTCCTACTGTTGTATAGTAATAGCTCTGCAAATTTTTAGCGTATTAACCACTTAATAGATTTTACTCAGTGGTTGCAATAACAAAGAAGAATACCAATGCTGCTCTTGTATACTCCTTCCTGTACAAATTAGTCGAGGTAAGTGAGTTTTATATCTATCAACATGACAACACATTCAATAAAACCTTGCACAGCACAGTCTTGTTGACTGTGTAAACATCAATACCCTAAAAAAACTGCCACAGCACATTTTCTCACTATAATATATCCTTACTAAATGTATGTACATTTAGTAGTAGTCTTGTATTGACTATTTGTTTGCAGGTGTTCACTGAATATTTCAAGTCACTGGAAGAAGAGAGTATTCGAGACAATTTTGTGACTGTATATGAGCTAATGGATGAAGTCATGGACTTTGGATTCCCTCAGACCACTGACAGCAAGATCTTACTAGAGTAAGTTCTGACAGACTCACCATTCAACCATCACTCCTCAGAGAACAGTATTCATCGTTTACTAACAGAGCTATGAGGGATCGTCATTCACTATTCAAGCTCAGTGCTATTCATAAGTCACTGTATATGCTTTGTGCAGAGAACACAGTTTAACAAAATGCTGTTATAGTTTTTTATAATACACAGAGAGATGTTTAGACCAGAGAAATGTAATATAGTAGGTAAGCATAAAGAGACATTTTAAAAGTTGGCATGAAATGATAATTCATCATATCTATTTTCTAAAACCATCTTATTGATCTTATTGGGAACAATTCATCTATGCATATATTACATTTCTAAAATTTCTTTTAAAATATCATAATTTGATCTCCCAGTGGAACGACAGATTTATCTCTGTCTCAATACGGAAGAAAACTACTATTTTGTCATGACTTTAAATCTTTCCAGTGATTTATCTTTTTAGAAGATTAAAGAATATTCAAAATGTGAACTTGTTTAGCTAAATAAATTATATTAACTATGTTAATATCACATAACCAGCTGTATCATGCAAGTGACCATCTTACTAATTCTAACAATAATACATTTACTTTATATAGCATTTTTAGGTGACACTCAGGGCATTTAAAAAAGAATAAGCATAAAAGTAGAAGTATTGCTAAATAAACAATATAACAAGAAAACACAATATACATTTTCTTGTCCAGCAAATTAAAAGGCTAAAGAACAAACAATAAAACATAGTGCATATAATTTGTATGTCTGTTCATAAACGTCCTTCAGGTTTACAAGTGCTTATCTATTTCCTGGTTTTGCAAGCAACCACTTAGCGGATAGCTAATTATTGCTAGCTCTCACTGACAGCAACACAATACCTTGTCAGCTGGAGACACTTGAGGTTTGAGCACACACACATACACATCTACAGTTCCCAGACCTTGTTCTAAAAACAACATTGACGCAGAATCAATTTGAAATGAATGAGGAAACTTATGTATCGAATATTTAGTGGTTTGTTGTGGTGTTATTAATAGGATGCTTATGTTCATCGGGGGTGATTGAACACTCACTTTAATGTTAGTAATTTCTTTTTGCATTCGTGTTTTTCATGTGTAATAGGTAAAGGATGTGTGGTAAAGAAAACATTACATTAATGTAAGTGAAGAAAATACAAAAAAGAAAAAAAAGAAAAACAAGGTCAGGTGTTTGTCAGCCTGTCTGTCCCTAGGGGCAGACATGTTCTTCCCATGAGTCCTTGTTCTCTCAGCATTCTAACCCCAGAGGTCTGTTCATATACCTACTTGCTTCACTGACTCATTTTAATTTAAATCTAATTAGATCTGTAAAGCTAAGTCTGTGACAGATGACAGATTGACGTCAGGATGTAATAATGTTCATCACATTGGTAATAGCTGACATGTGCTGGTGGGCTGATATAATAATTAATCTGCATATACTGTAATATAATAATATAAAGATCATTTTTATGCTGCCTGTTTTCTTGGTCATTATTAGTGTTACCCTGACCTAATCATCTTTTTTTTATTTCCATGACAGGTACATCACCCAACAGGGGCATAAGCTGGAGGTGGGAGCGCCACGGCCCCCAGCTACAGTAACAAATGCTGTGTCTTGGAGGTCAGAGGGCATCAAATACAGGAAAAATGAAGTCTTTATGGATGTCATTGAGTCTGTTAACCTATTGGTGAGCTGATTTAATTATACTTTTGGGATAACATTCCTCAATCAACCAGTAGACTTTAAGCGTGGTTTAGAGTTGAAGCTTCAACATCATTCTTCTTAACCTATGATTTCCCTATGACTTTAGGGGCTTTTAATGTATAGGGTTGGGAAGAGGGACTGTGTTGTTCCAGGGCTAATAAATGATTCATGAATACATTCTGATTTATAAAATCAAAGTCATCGTAGATGCTGCTCATGTTCATTTTAATTCATATATTGATAATGCATGGGTGCAAGTACAGTACTCTTGACCCATTAGTCCTAATCGAATTTCAGGGTGTAAAATTTGTTCGTACACTACCGTTCAAAAGTTTGGGGGTCAATACGATTTTTTTTTTTTTTTTCTCGAACTGAAATAAATGTTGTTCTTTAGAAATTCCTATTCATCAAAGAATCCTGAGCAAATGCATCACAGTTTCCACATCCAAAAATATTAAACAGCCTAACTGTTTTCAACATTGATAATAATAAGAAATGTTTCTTGAGCACCAAATCACCATATTAGAATGATTTGTGAAGGATCATGTGACACTGAAGACATTTAATAAATTACATTTTAACATTTTAAAACAGCTATTTTAAATTGTAATAGTATTTCTGTTTTGCAAAATTTATTCATCTTTGGAACACAAATTAACATATTTTTCATAAAATCTGATGGCTCAGTGAGGCCTGCATTGCCAGCAAGATAATTAACACTTTCAATGCCCAGAAATCTTCTAAAGACATATTTAAAACAGTTCATGTGACTACAGTGATTCAGCCTTAATGTTATGAAGCGACGAGAATACTTTTTGTGCGCCAAAAATAACAAAATAGCGACTTTATTCAACAATATCTAGTGATGGGCGATTTCAAAACACTGCTTCATGAAGCTTCGAAGCTTTACAAATCTTTTCGCCAAAAGTCACTTGATTTCAGTAAACGAGGCTTTGTTACATCATAAGAGTTTCGAAATTTCAGTGGTTCACCACTGGGGGTGTGACTTTGGCAGTTTGATACACACTCAAACCACTGATTCAAAACAAAAGATTCATAAAGCTTCAAAGCTTCATGAAGCATTGTCAACTAAATTGTAATGTTGACATGCATTCTCTGTAAAGCTGCTTTGAAACGATATGTATCGTGAAAAGCGAATTGAATTGAACAATTGCATAACATGCATTAATTACTTGAAAAAGTCACTTGATGTGCACTATAGTGAAAATACAAAAATAGAGCACATTACTTTCCTTGTGTAAAAAAACAGCTTTCCACATACTGCATCGGTTTTGCTTCTTCAGTACAGACATCAAACAGCCCACGCTATCACTCCATCATCCTACTGTACCTCAGCCAACCTCCTTCATGTTTTCAGGGTCAAGGGTCAGGTCTCCAGACTTCCTTAGATTGAGAGAGGGTGGAAGCAGCTGCCGTCTTTAAGTTCTTGTTGCCTTTCTTTTCTGCTCCTTCACTCTCAGCCCCCCCCACCTGGACTGGCTTTTGATGGATTCATTAGTGCTCCTCAGAGTCGGGGTCTAAACGCTGGCAGACAGTAGCGCTGAGCAGCACCACTCTTCTGATTAAGAGCTAAATCACGTCCCATTGCTTTCTAATTCTGCATTGCTATTCATCCGTGCAGCTTTCTCGCTCTGGCTTTTTCTGGCTCTTGTATCTGAGAGCCCTCAGAGGTATTGACTTGATGTGGACTTTTTAAGGTTTAGATCTATCTATGTCCAGCTTGTATGCTTTTAATATTTTAGCATAATATAATATATTACATTCTCATATTCGTAGTTATCACAGCATACTTCAAACCTTTCTTTGCAAAAGCATTTTGGCACAAATCACACAGTTACTGCCTTGCTCGACAGAGCGTAATAAATTGTATATGGCAGTAATGGTGATGATACAATATCGCACCTTGCCACTCTTGATTGTGCTTTGCATTTATCTTCTCTGTTTTGTTCGTTATAGGTCAGTGCTACAGGCAGTGTTCTACGAAGCGAGATTTTGGGCTCCATCAAACTCAAAGTCGTTCTGTCAGGCATGCCTGAATTAAGACTTGGACTCAATGACAAAGTTCTCTTCGAGATCACTGGCCGTGAGTACACAACTATCAGTAAATTGTCTTGAGAACTGAAATAAATTTTTATTCGATGTAAAAATGCAGCTTAATATGCAGGGACAACTATAAGTAAGCTATCTGTTGGCTGATTCTCACTCTGTGGCAGTTCTTGTGGCATAAGTTTGGGGTGTGCCTATTGGTTTCTGAGCAATAGGAAATGGAGGAAGTGTTCATGAAAAACCTGGTTTTCAGTCATTATTTTTGCAGTTTCTTTTGGTGTCACAAATGGCGACCAAAGTTACACATTTGAGCCTTAAATTGACACTTTTTTTTTGTTAAATTGATGGGGTTTTTTTTTTTTTTGTAGTGCAGAAAGTGACCTAATTCCCAGGCCTGATAGTTACTATATTTTATAGTAAGTGACTCTCTCATTTGCACTTGTTAGGTGAATTTCATTCTGTTTCTCTTGGTTAATCCCCACCCCAGGCCTAACCCAGCAGGTGTTAGTTTAACAGTAGGCCGGGATTCATTTATGCATTCTGCATTTGCTGTATAATCTATGCATTCAAGAACAGGAGAGCTCCAGATTCACTAATATCCAACAGAAAGGAAATCTATATCAAATTGAGCAAGGAAATTCTGTTCAAATAAATTAAAGGTACACTATGTAACTTTTGGCCCTCTGGTGATAAAAAACAAAACTTTTTGCAGATGAACATTGTTTTGGTTGTGCTTCGGCTCTGCGTGACTGTGCGGATGAATATGGTTATCCTACTGCTCATAAAACATTCACAACTAGGCTTAAGAGATATAACTAGTTTAAATGGAAGGGATCAACAGGAAAAGACAATCCAATCTTGATGCTCATTTTATTACGAGCTCTGTCGCGTTCACTTTTCGCAAGCAGAAGCTCCTCTGTTTGGCGTTTTTTCTTTTCTTTGTTAAAACAGGTGATTTCCCGAAAATTTTCTAGATTTAGTGTGCTCTATGTCAACCTTTCTCGCTCGTTGTGACAACTAATGTATGCCACTTCCATATGTGTCATAGTAGGCAGAGCAACCTTTCTCTATTTACAGATATGATGAGATTGTTGTCAAAATTACAGAATTCGATACCAAGTCGGTTCTGAAATTTAAAAAATTTGACGCTTTGAACACCGTTGAGCAGATTCAAAAACACCTCTGATTGGCCTTTGTGTTCACGCGCTCATCAGATATGTCTGTGATTGGCTACAATGATAAACGCTTCAAAAACATGTTTTAAATAGACATCAATGATGCTCTTCACTGAGCGCTTACACAGATCAGTCTGCTGATAGATGCCTGCTTTCAAACGCTCCTGCTCCCGCTTTCAAAACGCTTTTAAATTCAAACACTTCCATGTGTTTTCAAATGCTCCCGTGCGTTGATCATTGTAGCTAATCATAAACATATCTGATGAGCGCGTGAACACAATGGCCAATCAGAGGTGTTCATGAATCCGCTCAACAGTGCTCAAAGCATCACATTTTTCAAATTTCAGTACCGACTTGGTATCGAAGTTAGTACTTTTGACAACAGTAGATGAGATATGATGCAAGTACGCAATTTTGTACAAAAAGCATCCCACTCGGTCTAAAATATAAACACTTATAATGGACTTACCATAGTGAATCAGTTTAAAACAAAACACGTTTTATGAGAAGGATTGATGGTGTATTGACTCATTATTTAACTTTTGTTCATTTTGAATAACAAAAGTTGCATAGTGCACATTTAATATTAACCAAGCTGTGTTGCAGCTTGCCGACGTTTCATAGACATTTCAAGTCACCCTTTCATTTTACTTATACAGGAAACTGGTTTATCAGATATGGTTTCAGGGAAGTGAAATCAACCTACTTGTTTCCTTTACACTTCCCACAATAAAGCTGAACTATGGCACAAACTATTGTAAACATAGCTGAAGGCAGAAGGTGCAATTCTGTTCTTGCATCAGTTGCAATTACGTCCTAATATGAACCCAGAAATATCTCTCCTCAGCTCAGCAGTAGAATGAAAATAAGTACAAGTGAAACACTGTGAAACACTGCCCTCTACATGCTCAATCTCACAAATGCAAGTTTTATAGTAAAGGTTAAGATATAGGACAGTCTTCTTTGTAATAATGTTGATTCTGTTGATGTTGATTCTGATTCTTGCTTTTTTTTTTCTAATTAAATAAAAAAACATTAATGATCATGTTATCCGGCATGATTTGAGAATATCCCAAAGAGTGTCTTTTGCTTCAGTGGAAGCAAGAAAATGTGACATATTGTACATAGTTCAATCCATCCATCCTCCAAACTGCCTGTTCTCTGTAGAGTCACAGGGGAATATTATATATTATGTATTTTTCTAATTATAGTAATATTATAAAAAAACATTATAGGGCAAACCTGCTATCTTTAGAGCACATTTACTGCTGCGTCAAAAGATGTGTACCTAAAAGTCTACCTCTGGTTCTGAACACCAGTCACTTTCCCTGAAGCCTCTGCCTGTGGACCCTGGGGAGCCAATCAGAGAGCTATAAGAGAGCATCCTAACCCCTTCCCGACCTTTAGTCCCTGCGGTTGATGTCATCAGTAGGTGCTGCAGCGGCTCCCAGCACGTCTCATCAGCAGCAGAGGACACAGACACCCAAAGCTTCTGATCTGACCTCTGTGTTCCAGCTCAAACCTCTGAGAGCTCTTTCATGTTCCACTGTAAATGTCACTCCTGGATAGAGCAGAATACATTCATAAATATAAAGAGAGGCTCACGCGCACACACATTCCTGCTGTGAGCGTGCTGGTGAAATCCCACAGCTCTGTGGTATTAGTGAGTTTCGGGGCTCAGAGGCCCTGAGTCATTAAGAAGCTCTTGTGAAGTCACTGCCTTTCTCTTTGCTGAGGTCAAACAAATAAACTACCTTCACACTTACCTGAGTGCACAAAAGTGCTATTGTTTGCAATTTCCAGGAAACACATTAGAACGCTCCATGTGTGAATATGGTGTTTGCGTGGGCAGCTTTCAACTTGATTAACTAGCTTTACACAAATTACAATCTTTAGCGACCACTTTTCTTATATTAGAATTCACCCCACTCTCTCTCTGGGCTTCTGTTTCTCTTTTTCTCAGGAGAGAAGAGTAAGTCTGTGGAGCTGGAAGATGTGAAATTTCATCAGTGTGTGCGTCTCTCTCGTTTTGAGAATGACCGGACTATCTCTTTCATCCCACCTGATGGAGAATCCGAACTCATGTCTTACAGACTCAACACCACGGTCAGTCCCGCATCTACACAACTCTCTAATCAATGAGTTTAGATATATTTTGTCAAAGATAGATGTCATAATAATGTGTAGTAATTTAGAATGTCAAAGTTTATCATGTTATTAATGCACGTTTTGTAACTTAGTTACAAAGTATTTGGTATTATACTTTTTGTGCCGTTGTAATGATGAGGTCTCAGAGAGCTTTATTTAAATAAAAACATAAAAGAATCAAAGAACATGAATATGATGAAAAAACAAGATGAACTTCAAAGGCAAAACCCATACAAAGAATTTGAAATTAAAAGAATTTGAAATTGAAAGACTAAAACAAAAACATGAATCAAAGATTATGTTTGGAATATCATACTACTCTTTTTATTTCTGCAGTATATGCCATGTAAAGCATTCAAATTTATCTTCCACCTCCAGTGTGAGCAATAAACTGCAAGTAGTTACATCACTGCTTTATCATATTTTTTGTTGTGACTCATAATTTGCTCATTTAAAGACTTTTTTATACAACATTGCTTTCAAATGTAAATGTTTTTATTTCAAAGATGATAACTGACAAGATGTATACACTAACGTTCAAAAGTTTGGGGTCATTATGTTCTTTTTTTAATGTTTTTGATAGTCTCTTTTGTTCACCATAAAAATATTGTGAAATATAACAATTTAAAATAACTGTTTTGAATATTTTTGAATTTATTCTTGTGATGGCATAGCTGAATTTCCAGCAGCCATTACTTCAGTGTCACATGACCTTCAGAAATCATCTTAATATGCTAATTTGGTGCTCAAGAAACATTTTGTATTGTTATAATAGTTGGAAAATATTACTGTATTTAATTAATTTAAGAAGATTACCTGTCAAAAAGACAAGTCGGTGGCTCAATAAGTGGCAGCAGACTCACTGCTCTGTTATTTTCTCTGTCACTCCTCTGTTTTGACAGGTGAAGCCTCTAATATGGATTGAGAGCGTAATAGAGAAGTTCTCTCACAGTCGAGTAGAGATCAAGGTTAAGGTAGAGCTGCACATATATACACAATCTACACACTCCACTGATTCTTGCTTTGCCATCTCCAGCACACTCCCTGGTTTCAATAATTAGCTTTCAGGCTTCTGTCCTGGGGAATGGCTCTGAGTTTACCTGAGCTGTGTCCAAAGACTTACTTTAGTTTCTGCAGCTTTGGAAGTTTTACTTAGAGTGTGAAGTTGTGCTATAGTTCCTCCATCTGTTCTCCAGGCCCGCAGTCAGTTCAAGAGCCGCTCCACTGCCAACAATGTGTCCATCTTAGTTCCTGTTCCAAGTGACGCTGACTCCCCCAAATTTAAGACCACCACAGGCCAGGCTAAATGGGTTCCTGAGAAGAGTGCTGTAGAATGGAACATTAAGTCCTTCCCTGTAAGTACCATACATATGTTTTGCAAGATGTTTGAGATCTTTGTGTTGCTTCAAATCACTGCAAGTTATGTTTTTTTTTTTCCAGATTTCTAAAAAACTTATTTTGAGATATAAATAAAAAATCAAATAATCCATCACCTCACATTTTTGCTGTCTATTTCACACTTTTAACAGCACTCCAAAAATACTGGCAAACATAATACATTTTTACAGTTTATATATTTCTTGCAATTTTATTTTGTTGCATATATTTTTATTTGTTTTTATTTATTATTTTTTTTATTTAATTTTTCAGTATATATTGCTGTTTTTTTTGTATATAGTTTTATGCAGTTGTACAATTAATTTTATTTTTCTTTTATATAGTTTTTAATTCTTATTTATTCCTTTTCTCTTTTTTTTGTTTATTTCTTTCCCCCTGTCCTTTATAATCAATGGCAAAAGTATATACAAAATGTATGCAAAATATAAAAAAATTAAATGCTTGACATCAAACATAGTACAAGCAAACACATACTAAATTAATAATTCTGTGCCTTATCATTACCACTAGATAGTTGCAAAACCTATTTTTTTTCCTCTCTCTCTAAGAAGACAGACATGTGAGACATTTAGTCAAGAATGTTTTTCAAATCCTGATGATGTTGCGTTTGAGGTTTGAAAAGCTATAAGACAGATGTTGAAGCATTGAAAAGACAGGAAAATTTGTATCAACCATGACTCAGAAGACTCATTTAGAACCGAACTGTTAATTAGGACTTATTACTGAAGTGATGATTTTTGCAGTGTTGATTAGACAGTTAGATGTGTCAAAAAATATTGATGTGTCTTTACTCATTAAAGGGTGGGAAAGAGTTCATGATGCGAGCTCATTTTGGACTGCCAAGTGTGGAAAGTGGTGAACTTGAGGCCAAGCGACCAATTACAGTGAAGTTTGAGATTCCATATTTCACGGTGTCGGGCATTCAGGTGAGGCACACAAAACACACATTCACCTCACAAAATATTCTTTAATAATAGTAACTGTGCGGTAGACTTAAATGTATTTTTTGTTGAGTTTTGTTTATGTGTGGTAACAGGTGCGATACTTAAAGATTATCGAGAAGAGTGGATACCAGGCATTACCGTGGGTGCGTTATATTACTCAGAGTGGAGGTAAGACACATTCAGAAATTCCCTCTCACACATGCCGTCGTTCGCTTTCTCAAATATCATTCTGATATAAAGTTTACCTTCACCCTGCATTAAGAGTTCAGTGAACATGGGCCTTACTCTGTCTTCTGTCACACACACACACTCACAGTTTGAAATAGTGTAGACTATCAGTTTTCCATTTGCATCAGCGACACCAGAGGAGAGAGAGTCACTCTAATCCTTCAGCCCTCTTCACTTATTCATAAGAAATGCAGAGCAGACTTCGAGCCACAGTGGAATTCTTCAGATATATCCAAACACCCAAATGTCAATAACATATTCAAATGCCTTCAAAATAAACTTTGATGTACTTGTTTTTATATATACAATTTATTAGTTGTACTTTCTGACTTTGCTTGAACATTTTTGACAGATTATCAGCTGAGGACCAACTGAGAGAGGACAGCGCCTGCACATGTTGTGTGTTATATCTGTCTTGTTTCATCAGCAAGACAACTACTGCCTTTCACACAGCAGTCAGACGGCTGTACCCTTCCTATTGCTTTTGTCTGAGATCAGATTTTACAAATTAAACAAGCAAGTCAAACTGCAAAGTTACTGAGAAACTATGATTGGTTGACTATCTAACAATTGATTTTGGATCATAATCTTCAGGTCGTATTACAGAAACTTCCTAGAATCTACCTATATGTTCAATTTAAAGAGATATTTTCATGTCGTTCCAAACCATGTATGCATTTCTTCTATTTAAACGCAATAAACTTTTTGTCTATACAATATGTTATTTTGGACCCCATTGGCTTTCATTATAAACAAAAGCAGTTGAAACATTCAAAATATATTCTTTTATGCTCTACACAAGAAAAAAACACACAGGTTCAGGGTTATTTTCATTACATTACTAAAAGAAAAGAAAATATAAAAAACGTAAACTTATTTTATTTCAGCTAGTTGCCAAGCATTTCTCATTTTCGTTTAGTTTAAGTTGAAGTACCAGAATAACTAAATAACCTAAAACTTAATAAAATATATTCTCCCATTTTATATCAGGTGTCTTTAACTATTACGTACTAACATTTAAATTAATCATTTGATACAACGCACTGATGTACATACACGTTTTTACAATGTACTTATATTATTAATTACCTGCATGTAATTACATTTTCCTGTTATTACATACACTGTTGACCCTTCCCTTACCTTTTAACCCACTCTTAAACCTACCCATAACACCAAACCTGTCCCTAACCTTACCTGTATCCCACCTCAATAGCAGCAAAAGTGTTTTGCTATACAACATTAACACAATAAGTACATTGTACTTATTTTTTTTAATGTAAGTACATAGTAGTTAAGGACACAATATAAAGTGGGACCAAAAACTAGTAAAAATGACCAAAACACAAAACAAAATTACTTCAACTAAAATGAAAATGAAAACAGAAAAACGATAAAAGTATATCAGTAATACTAAAATAGCACCATACAGGTTTGGAAAGACATGAGGATAAGTAAATGATGAGATTTTTTTGGTGAACTTAAGCTGCTTATTTTCATTTCTGCTGTAGGTGGAGGGACTATCTTTCAGTGTGATATGATCTTATGTCTGTAGAGCTGTAAACATAACCACAGGCCCAATGAAATTAATACCTTGTGCTCAAAATCAATAATTAATAAGGCAGTGTACTGTTAGGACAGCAGAGTAACACTATATTTTCACCACAGCGGCCCGTATCTTTATCTTTGGTTTGGTTTGTTTGTGCTCACTCAGAATACCACAAATGCCTAGACACTTTTAAAGGTAAAATAAAAAGTGCTTAATGGCATTACCTAACAGCAAATAACTCCATGTTGATGCTGTATTAATTATGATTGTGTTTGTTTCTTTAATCCACAGCAGTCAACACATCTAATCACACATGACTTTTTTGTAGGTCATTGTAAGTGTTCACACTGGGAAAATCCTCCCAGATTTCCTTTCATTCAGCATGCATTGCACCACTTGTTTTATCAGTGCGACGTGTGTGTGTGTGTGTGTGTGTGTGTGTGTGTGTGTGAGATACTGTTTGCCACCTCTGAAGAGGCAGCAGAATATATTATTTGTCACGTCAAAACGGCTTCCTTCCTCATTTATATACCAAAGGTCAATGGCGTGACAACATCTGATATTTATTTCACACTGAATCTGCAATATGTATTTTTGATCTTTTTTATTGACAACTTTTTTGCTCAATAGTAATACTATACTAAAGGTCATTGTGAGAAAATAAATGGATTTTTGTTTTGGCAAGCGTTTTGTGATTATTTTCTGCGCTGTATGGAAAGGCCCAAATTTTGTTTATTTACCTATGGATATTCCAGCTATTGAAATAAATTACTGTTTTATGCAGAGGTATGAATATGAGCAAGTGGATAACATATTTTCTTTCTCAATCATCCATGAATATGGGTGTTGTACGCATTGCTATTTTTGCTCGCCTTCATTCTTATCAGTCTCAGCAATAGATGGGTGACAATGGGTCACAGAGTCAGCTATTGTTTACATGGTGACTGAGGAGCTGTTGCACAATAGTCAGCTTGTTGTGGGTAAAACAGGCATTGCCCAACACGACCCAGCCACCCCCTGCCCATGATTACGGACCCCCTCAGCCCATTACTGACCCTTTCAGAATCCTGTCTTCACAGGACAGAGTATGGATGAATGACTCAGCTGCATGGTTTCTCAAACACAATTCCTCAAACATGCAAAAGGGACCAAACTAAAAACAATTTAACCAGACAGTAGCTTTCTGTTATTTATATAGTTATAGATAATACAAAGTAGTGATTTGGAAAATAAAAGATTGCTTTGCCAAGACAACACAAAGAATCTTACTTTGTGATGGATAAACCGCTATTTAAGACTAAATGCAGTCTATGGTGGCCCCAAAAAGTATTTGGACAGAGTTAATGCATGAATGTCAGTGCATATAAAATTAAATATCAATCCATGTGGCATCTGCAATCAAACGTGCTCGGCCTTTTCTCAGAGCCATTTCTGCAGTGACTTTTAACCATCAGGTCCCAGGATAATTTTTAGATGTTTGGGGTGCATGCTGCTTTCAAATGTTATTGGAAATGTACTTACCACTTCTAAAGTCGTGATTACAAGCTGGTTGAGTTCAAGTGCTTTGTTGTCGGAAAGAATAGTAATGGAGGACACCAGGTTTATTCTTGCCCATTTATTGAGGTCATCTTATTAAAGCCAAAATGTACTGAAGATATGTAATCTTTAATAAAATTCCAGTTTCAAACTAGAGAACTTGTATTTACGATAATCCAGATAGCATGTGAGGCAGGCAGGTTTCCTCCGAGGAGGCAAGGTAGGCAGTGCCTCCTCAAAAAAACTGGATGAGAAAATCGATATTACAAAAATTAAACAACGCAAATGTTATAAAATTTGACACTAAAAAGTGTAAAAGTCTTTTTTTTAAAGAAAGACTGTCAAACAGCGACACCCACAGGTGAAGTTACAGCGGGAAGTCTGCCTCTTGTGCCTCCCTTCAGCTCTTAGAAACACAGCAGAGCCCCCAAAGCATGCAGTGGGTTTAGTAGGGGGTAAGTGAGAATGAATGGGTGAAAGTCACCTGAGAGGAGGCAGTGCCTCCATCGCGCTATGATTGGATATGATCGGTTACGATTGGACATGATTGGTTCGTGTGATAAATCCCGCCTCTTGTTTTCATGTGCATTCTAGTCGAATCGGTCTGAATCATAAGCCGTTTCTCAATATGCGTTCTTGTGGTCTTGTGAAACGTCATCAGTTGCTGTCCAAGTACTGTTTCAATTCAAAGTTCACATCTAGCTAAGTACATTTAAAATCCCCGGATGTGTTTTTGTTCCGCCCTTTTTATCGAAGATGCATCGAGAGGTGACTTGTGCGGATTTGAGACAGGCAGGTATCCCAGAATGCATCTCGCACTAACCAGCAAGCGTCAATAGTAGGAGAAAACCCGCGTAATTTAATTTAATTAATTATAGTTTTTCAGGCGAGAATGTACTGGTTTAAAGCTCAAATTTGTGGTTTATTGATAAAGATGGCGCCTTTCTGTAAATTTGATCGGACGTTTTCGGAGTTGTGAGATCCAGGCGATCACCGGGCGCTCAGCGCTCATGTTCACAGCCGAGAGCAGCCTTACCTCGGCTAGTCCTTCTGACGTTTGCCGCTGGTTCTGATGTCGCTGTAGTGGTTAAACATGACATAATTCGTCTTTTGTATATCTAATAGGCGATCTTTGGTCTCATGAATCTATAATTTGTTCCGTGGCAAATCGTTTTAGCTGAGGTCAAAGTGACGTTTCATAACTATATATATTTAGGCTATTTAACTTGACCGTTGTAGCCTACTAAAACGCTGGTTTTGTACGTTTGACTGAATTGTTTGCTTTATTTCTTATTGTATATTCTTATACCTTTTATGACATTTATCAAAAAGAGACAGGGTTGTGTTTTGTTATATTTCATCTTATTACAGTGAAGATAATCAGAGTATGCACAATGTAAATGTAAATGAAAAGAGGCAGGATTGTTTAATATTTCGTTTTGTTATAAATACTATAGGCCATATGCAGACATTGAAGATAATTAATGAATGCGTTGCCTGAACCACATTTGTAAGGCTATTATATGTTTTTGTTTGTTTGTTTAAATAAAACGAAAAGAGGCAGAGTGGTGTTTTATAACACATTTCGTTTTATTGTTGCCTAAAATATACATACAGAGATAACCGGAGAAGCCAGTGCGAGCTGAGTGACGTTATCAAGTACGCTGCTGTGCCATTTGCAGAATCACCGGACTTGTGTTCTCCCGTTCACGGGAGTTCGTTCTCCTGAGTCGAACTTGCCAAGTCCCAACTACCAAGGACTCAGGCCCGAACTTTGCGAACTTGGTATTGAGAAACGCCTATAGACTGTAAAATCGGTTGACAGTTAATGATGGCGTTAAGGGGAAGACTAATTAAAAAGTAAGTACACAACTGTCACTTAGATATCGCCGCTTTATTTCATGTCAAAATCAAACTCGAAATGGCGTGAAAACATGATGACTGCGGGGGTTTTTAGTGAGCAATCAGCGAGGTGAAATTAAAGATACATTTTTGTGTCTGTGAGTGAGTGACCAGTGTGTACAAGCTTGACTGCTGAAAATAAATTTACTATTAAAAAAAGAAAAGCTAAATATTAGTTTATAAATAATATATATTATTATTTTGGAATAACTGCAAAAATGCGTAAAAACACTAACTTGATTAGATTTATACTTGGTTTTAATAAATAGAACATTTACATAGTGTAAAAATACAAAATAGAATTGTATGGTCTCTCTTTGTATGTAATGTAAACTTAATCAGGAAAATTATGTAACAGGGACATAAATGAGGACGTTGCCTCCTCATTTTAAAACACCACCACACACCACATTATGAGGCTTTTATTGTTAATTTCTTTTCTATATAAAGCACTTTGAATTACTTTGAATTGTATGAAATGTGGTATATAAATAAACTTGCCTTGCCTTACTTTCAATGTAGCTTATAAGGTGTGTCTGAGGTGTGTTGCTGCCTGCTTCTCTTGAGTAATTTCTCCAAAGTTGTCACGGCAGAGCCTGAATGTTTGTTTATTATGCGTACAAATTGAAATAGATTTCCACTAAATGGCTACAACCTGCCATCTGTTTATCTCCATCTGTTTGTAAATGTTTTTCATAAGCCCTTCAGAACAAAATACCAATAATTTGCATCAAAGTGTAAATCAACTTTTCAAAATATCCCCCTTTTCTTGGAAAAATCTACAAAAAACAAAACAAAAACACCAATAAAAATCAAAACATGCTCACATTCTCCAGAGTGACATTCTAATCTTTTATTTGATCCATTGCTTCGCCTGCACAGATTGTAGTGTAAAATCACAGGCATGCAAAATGACACAGCTGGTCAATTCACTCACTCACACACACAAACACACACACACACACACATACACATCAGAGCCACTGAAGACATCCTCAGATGGACAACCGCTTGGTATGCTCACCTTTGCCCGCATAAATAAAGCCATCAAGGACACACACACATAATGTAGTTGTCCAATAGCAATGAAGAGAAAGCAGCATGTTTTACCTAAAATCAATTTATTAAAGATCAAATTTTAAATTGTTTTTGTGCTTTTTCAGTACTTTTAACTGTACTTTATTGGAATGAAGCATGTAGAAGATGAATGTTTGTGCTATACCCTCAAAGATTTAATGCCTAAAACCTTGAGCCAAAATGTCAATCAGTTTGTTTGTGAAACGCAATTGTAAATGTCACATGTGATTTGTGCCTTAGTTTAATAGGTGCAGATAAGTTTCTTTGAGAGCATTTTAGTTCCTGTTCAGTGGAAGAATGGCATATTTATTTTGCAGTCCCAGTTATATCAGTTGGGCCAGACTCGAAGCAGTCTCTCTTCTCCTTGCCTGCATCTGGCCTGAAATGCTGAAGATCCCCACTGTCCTCTCCCACCGTCTCTGTCCAGGCCCTGTCCTCTCTAAGAGAAAAGCTGCTGCAGCATAAATGCTGACCGCTAACACAGTGAAACTCCCAACCACCAGCATCACCAACCCAGATATATACATATCATTCAGTGCCTTGCCGGGTTTGGGCATGTGGTAGGCCAAGGCCACGTCTAGGAGCACAGCCCCACAGATGAGCAGAGATATTCCCGTGATCAACATGATGAGGACGTCAGATAAACCGCCACTTTTTAGCATGTTGATCCGGCGCCTGCTACGCACACAGTTCATGTCCTGGACAGCGGAGCTCAGCAGCTGCTTGAGGAGGACAGCCAGAGCGAGAAGGCAAAGAGTGGTTCCAGCGCCCAGCCGCCACTCGCTGGAAAGGCTGGTGGTGGTGGAAAGGAGGCCTACACCGCCCAGGCCGCAGCCTAAGATCAAGGCCACTGAAGCGCAGTAGCATAATAAGGATTTGCGTGGCTCACTGAACCACCAGAGCTCCACCTGCTCCTCCAGGAGGTTCTGCTGGATGCGAGCAGGGTCAGGATGGGGGTGGCCCCTCGGAGGGGAATAGTCCTCCAGCTCTGACATGCTGTTCACTGCTAATGGTGCTCAGGACTGTTCCCAACCGTGAGAGGACACCTGGCTAGAGTTCCTGGAGAAAACAAGATGGAAATTAGGTAAGAAGTTGCCATGTGTACAGTTGACAAAACATGAAAAAAATCCTGTTCAATTCACAATAAGAGATTCACAGTGAGAATGTTTCAGGCATTATGTAAATGCATTTTGGTCTGTATATTTCAGTTCATTACTGAATATTTAATTAGTATTAATACTGTAATATACAAACCTGCTTATAACCTATATAAAATCTGATTTTCTACCTTAAAATACATATAACTACCATAAAAATTCAAGTAGTAAAATAAAAGGGCACATGATCAATTAAAGGCTGTCAAAATGCCATCAGGGTAGCACATATCAATAAAATAAAGCTGTAAACATTAACTAAATAACATTAAATGTAACAAAAAACTGTGTAACTGATTATGAAAATAGGAAGAAACACGATTAATTATTTAAAATATACCAAAATGTGGCGCATCATGCTGGGACTTCTGGAGACATCTTTTTACGTGTTTTTACCATAAATTTAATATATTATAAAATTATTAGGGATGCACGATATATCAGCCACCATATCAGTATCGGCCAATATATGTTCGTTTTTAATGTTATCATTATCAGCCTGATAAGAAAATTTGGCCGATATATTAAAGCCGATAAATAATGGATGGATTTCCTTCAGCTGAGACACTTCAGATGCACACTATCTGCCATTATGGTTTTGAATTGCTTGAAACACTTAAAAAAGGAAAATATAGTCAACTGCAACATGTGCCATGCAAGTCTGTCATATAGGCTAGATAACATTATAATGAGAACACTATAATGTGATTGGGACGTGGCTTTTAAAGGCGAGATCGGCCAATATATTGGTTATTGGCTTTCAAATATAAAGAATTATCAGTTATCGGTATCGGCCAAAGTTTTCATATCAATGCATCCCTAAAAATTAATAATTTTACCGTAAATTAAATAAATGAAATTACCCATTACATTCAGTATAAATTATACTATATATAAATTTCACTGCATTAAATTATAGTAAGCAATTAACAGGTTTTCACTTTAGCATTATTACATTGTTTTTCCATTCGAAATGATGAACAGTTTATACTGTTACTGGTATGTTAAATGGCACATCTCTCCCGCCACCCTCTAAAATATGCAAAAATGTACAAAATGTTGCAAATATTATGTAGATTATTCAGCGAGGTTTTAAAACACCATTCTGGAGTCAAACCAAGCTGCTTAATGATTAAAACACAGCTTTATTTATAAAGCTGATCTTAAAATCAATTTATGATGTAATCAAACAATGGAAGCAAGGTTTAATTTAAACACTTGTGTTTAGTCTAAAGCATGTTAATGTGGCTGGGGACGACAATGTGGATGTGTGTAGAGAGAGAATAAAGATTTTAAGTAGTTAGAGAAGACAATTTCCCTTCTGCTCAGGGGCTCAAGCATTAATTCCTTTACAAATGGCCTGTCTCTGTGGTCCCTGTGACCCTCAAGGTTGCAGGACAGCTTGTCTTTAGAATCCCGTAAGTGGCTTTGCCTTCACAGTCAGCACTGCTGCACCAGCAAACCGCATCTGCTCTTAAACTACATTGCATACATTATAATCACGGACAAAGACAAACTGTATTTCTTTTTATCCAAGACCAGTGTCATTCATTTGCACTGTTTGTTCAAAGCGCATGTGTAGCCATAGGGGTTGTGTACATGTACGTTTGTGAAGCTTTGATAATTAAGTCCCTGTGGAAATGAGTCTCATATCACTGACATACTGCTTCCCTGTGACTGAGGTGAGGCATGAAGAAAGAAAAGTCAATCAAGAAAGCCTATGAAAACAAAAACACTAAAGTCCATGATAATATTACAATGATTGTTGAAGAGATTCTGTCATAATAGAATTTTTAAAGAATAATAATAGTCACTTTTTTTGAATATCATTATGAATGGGGAGTTTCAAGCTTTAAAAAAACAAGTGAAATAACCATCAAAGTGGTCCATAAGACATTTGTATTATATTGTGTCTAAATCTTATGTGTGAAAAACAGACCAAAGATTAATTCAGTAACTGAAAATCCTGTCCTGTCTCCTCTTGAAATGTGAATGATTCATTCTTTTGAGTCGAGATTTTTTCAATGAATCTAATGATCCAGTTAAAAAAAAAAAAAAAACAGTCTGAATGATTTGTTCATTAACTAGATTCATCTGCTTCTTGAGTTCAACTCACTGACTCATTGATTCATTCAACGGCACACACCCCTCACACCCCTCCCTTTCGGAGAAGCTACGATGGCCGTCTGGCCGACAAGTCTTCGTCTGAGAGAGCAGAGAGTAGCTTGTGTGAAGCAATGAGGTTTCTTCTTACTTCTAACAAAGAACGGTCTCTGCTTCTAATAAACCAGATGACGACTGCTACTTATATGTGCGTATTCAACATAGTGACGATGCAAGCTGCCTCTAAAAACATGAACGATTTAGAAGAACAACATAGTGACAAAACGCGCGCTGTAGAGTTTTTGTCCGTTTAGGGCTGCTGTAGAAACATGCTGGTGCATAATGGCGACTTGACATGGGGGAGGGACCCGCGGTGTATGTGATAGAAATGGCTCATTCTAAGGTAATAAAAACATAACAGTTCATTATGTAAGGTCTTTATGTACCACTGAAAACATAGTTGTATTGCATATATTATATTGCATTTCTGTCAATAGATCCTCCCAAATGTTACACATTGCACCTTTAAACACAAAGTCATAGTCATCAAAAGTAGGAAGACTTTGAATATAGTCATATGGACCACTTTGTGATGCTTAAAAGTCGGAATTTGAATCTCCATTGTGTTTTACAAAAGAAAGAACAGGTTTGAAACAACACAAGGGCGAGTAAATGCTGACAGAATGTTCATTTTGAGTGCTATTTCTATAATAATTAATAATAATGGTTAATGTTTCTTTTCCTGCTGGCCAGAAAGCAAAAACATTTGCTTTGTACAATTTGTAGGTTTTTGTACTATTTCTGCATTCCCAGGTAGTTCAACCTGCATTAGCCCTTCAATCCTATTTAAGTAGACTCAGCCTTTTGAAACTTTTATCAAAATATCATGAATGTCATCTTGGATGAGTGCCTTATGTTATAATAGAAGTGTACTCACCCTAAAGAATTACTGTATAAAGTAGTGGCAGAGCAGTTGATCATTCACTGGTGCATTCACTTTCAGTTGTTTTCCCAACAGAGTGCGGAGAGAGAAAGGACAGCAAGGAAATATTTTATATCACCTCAGGGTTGGGACTTGCTTATTATTTGTGACCTTCACCTTAGCTTATACTTGAAAAGAAATCATTTCTAATAATATACTGACTTTTGGTTTTGATTTGCAGTGGCTCCTTGGGAAGTTTTCCTCTTTAGTTTTGTGATGTCACTGACAGGTGCAGTCCAGACTCCAGAATATATTTATAAGACTGCCTGCATGAACACAACCATAAAACTGAAAGTGTGCAAGATGCAATTGTTAGTTTTAAAGCATTTGTAATTATTATTAGTCAGATTCCTTTAGGCTGACACGGTATCGATGGAAACACCTTCTAAATGGCTGATCTGTCAGTGTAGCGGCCTTGGGGCTGGACAGCCGTCCAACTTAGCCCTCAATTTAAAAAACAGTCCACAGTCAGTTTGCCTGCAAGGTCTCTCTGAGGTTATTTCATAGGCAAAATGTCCCTGGCTGTCAGTGCATGAGTGATCCACAAACCAGGACAGAGGTGTTCAGCTTTAGTAGCATCTTGACAGTGTTCCTCCTCCTCTTTCTTGGCTCATGTTGCTGTTGGCTATTGAAGCTTGGTGGTTTTCTTGAAGATTTAGAGCAAACGGCATCTTCCTCCGACAGGTGTGAATGCTGAGCATTGTGGCAGGCCAAGCGTACTATTCATTCTCTAGTCAAGCGGTACACTGTTGTATCTCTGACTGCACATCTCTGATGTATCTGCAAAAGAAGCGTTCATAAAGCAGGCTCTTGTCTTGTCTCCGGTCACCATACAACAGTTGATGCCTTGTCTAGCATACTCTTCTCTGCCTGGTTGCTAGACAAAAACAATGGAGCAAGTCTCTGAGTCCTTCTCCAGGCCAGGAGGAAACAGGTCACTATCTGTGTGGAGACAAAAGAAGCAAAGAATGATAGCTTGATGGGAAGGGGGTGTGTAAAGGATATGCAGTATGTCTAATTCATCAGGGTTTAACGAATTGCTTTTGATTGTTAAGGGAGGAAATTGCTGTGAAGATCTGAGCAGGGGCAGAACTTGCCTTTTCCATATGGGGGTAACAGAACAATCTTTGCGGCAATATGGAACTGCATGGGACGGAACTTGCCTTTACCACATTGGGGTGGATGGAAAATGTCCAGAAAACCTTAATGAAATATTAATTTTTTTTCCAAGTAATATCACTATATTCCGAAGCCATGTCTGCTTACTTTAGCCATTAAAAGTTTACCATATATTAGCTCCTATGGAGGCACCATTCAGGCATCATAAGTGCACATTCACCACGATGGTTGTTCTAAAAAGAAGGGAATTTAATTATGTTGCCTTCTAAGATACATCATATAAATCACATTCTAAGTCAGCACTGCATGTATCCTTTACAGAGTAATCAATCAGATATTACACTGCAACAAGTTCAGTGAAAAAAATAAATCCAAGATGGTGGATGAAGTGAGAGAAATGTGCATCCGAATATGCATACTTCCCAACTATATACCCAGCTAACAAAAAAATTGTTCAAGGAACGTTTTACTAACATTCCCATTAAGTTTAGAAAATGTTACTTCTGAATGTTCTCAGAATTTTTAAAGACCGGAACACACCAAGCCGACGGTCGGCCATCGGGCAGTTTTTGTTTGTCGGCCGACCAAGTTTTCTCAGTGTGTTCCGCACTGTCGGCTGAAGTTGGTCCTCATCTGCTTTTTTTCGGCTAATTCGACATGTTGAATCGGCGTTGGAGCTCGTCGGGCCATCTGATCATTCTTATTGGCTGTTCAGCTACTGCCACCTGCTGGTACGGAAAGGCATTTCTTCTTACGTAGATGCAGAACAGACATGCTACTTGGTCGTTGGGTGTCGAGCATCGGTTTGGTGTTTCAGGGCAACTTTGGACCCAGACGATGCCGACGTGAGCCAACCCTGCAGTCTGCTTTCGTCGCCACTAGTTTGTCAGCGTCGGCTTGGTGTGTTCCGGGCTTAAAACGTCCCGTTTTCTAATTTTTTTTTTTTTAAAACTTCTTAGTTATGTTAGCGTTGGAGAAAATGTCAGAGAAAACATTCCATTAATGTTTTCTCTATTTTATCATTTTGAAAGTATTATGGGAACTTTATGTTCTCTGAACCATCTGAAAAAAAGTTAGTAACATTTATATAATTTTAGACTAGCATCCAACAAAAATGTTTCAGAAAAATGTTCAATGAATGTATAAATAACATGATTTGTTAATGTTATTATAGACCAGATAACTTTAAACAAACATTTTATTAACATTACTACATTCTAAATCACAGTGTTCATTAAACATTAGGAGCAAAGTAACTGGATGACCTATTAGTTGTAGTAGTAGACCTACTACAGACACTCTTCAACAAGTCTGTTTCTTCTTCAAATGTTTAATATATATATATATATATATATATATATATATATATATATATATACAGTAGGTACTCAACCAAAATGCATATTACTGCTGCGTATAATGCTGCCGCGACATGTGATGCTTTTCGTGAAATCATCACCAGGTGGCGCAAAGGGACGATTTGCAACATCGCTGAACTACACTCACTACGTTAACTACAGTTGAAACCAGATATTAACATACACTTCAGAAAAAAACACAAAAACTTTTTTTTCTTTACTGTCATACATTAAATCAGAGTAAACTTTTTCTGTTTTAGATCAATAAATATTAACATATTTTTTTGCACTTGTTAAATGTCAGAATCGAGCGAGGGAGAATTTTTATGTATTTTTCTTATCACTTTCATCAAAGTCAGAAGTATACATACACTAAGTTTATTGTGTCTTTAAACAAAAAGAAAACTCCAGATTATTCCATTCTGAGCTTAAGAAGCTTCTGATAGGTTAATTGATTCCATTTGAGTTAATTGGTGGCACACCTGTGGATGCATATAAAGGCACACCTCAAACACAGAGCCTCTTTCTTTGACATCATGGGAAAATCAAGAGAAATCAACCAAGACATCAGAAAAAGAATTGTGGACCTCCATAAGTGTGGTTCATCCTTAGGTGCAATTTCAAGATGCCTGAAGATCCCATGTTCATCCGTTCAGACAATAATACGCAAGTATAGAAAACATGGGAATGTACAACCATCACTCAGGAAGGAGACGGATTCTGAGTCCCAGAGAGGAACGTTTTTTGGTGCGAAATGTGTGAATCAACCCCAGGACAATGGTATATTTGGAGGAAAAAGGATGAAGCTTTGAAGCCTCAGAACACCATCCCAACTGTGAAGTATGGGGGTGGTAGTATAATGTTGTGGGGCTGCTTTGCTGCAGAAGGGACTGGTGCACTTCACAAAATAGATGGCATCATGAGAAAAGAAAATTATGTGGATATATTGAAGCAACATCTGAAGACATCAGCCAGGAAGTTAAAGCTTGGGCGCAAATGGGTCTTCCAAATGGACAATGACCTCAAGCATACCTCCAAATTAGTTACAAAGTGGCTTAAGGACAACAAAGTCAAGGTATTGGAGTGGCCATCACAAAGCCCTGATCTCAATCCCATAGAAAATTTGTGGTCGGCACTGAAAAGGCGAGTGCGAGCAAAAAGGACTACAAACCTTACAGAGTTACACCAGTTCTGTCAAGAGCAGTGGGCCAAAATTCTAGCAAACTATTGTAGAAAGCTTGTGGAAGGATACCCAAAACGTTTAGCCCAAGTGAAACAGTTTCGGGGCAATTCTACTAAATACTAAGGAAGTGCATGTATGCTTCTGACTTTGATGAAAGTGATAAAAAAAATACATAAAAATTCTCCCTCGCTTGATTCTGACATTTAACAATTGCAAAAAATATGTTAATATTTATTGATCTAAAACAGAAAAAGTTTACTCTGATTTAATGTATGACAGTAAAGAAAAAAAAGTTTGTGTTTTTTTTTCTGAAGTGTATGTAAATATCTGGTTTCAACTGTATGTATACAAATGACAACAGTTCAAATTGTTAAATAAATTCATAATTTTTGTTTTGTTTTTGCTCACAAAAAGTATTCTTGTCACTTCATAACATTAAGGTTGAACCACTAGTCACGTTGACTGTTTTAACAGTGTCTTTAGTACCTTTCTGGACCTCGAAAGGTGCAATGACGTTGCTGCCAATGTGTGCTTCAGAAACCCTTGTATTTCATCAAAAGTATCTTAGTTTGTTTTCCGAAGATGGATGAAGGTCTTACGGGTTTGGGACGGCATGAGGGAGTTAATTAATCTATCCTACTTAATGACAGAAATTTCATTTTTGGGTGAACTAACCCTTTAAGAGATCCGTAAGATTTTACATTGAGTTAGAGTTGTTACAGTTATGCTTCTTGCTGCCCCTCTCTCCTTCTTGCTTAATCCACATTTTATCAGCCTGCACACATGGCTCAAGTTACTGTCAGGCATAACCTCAGGAACAAAACCGCAAACAGCAGCTGGCCTAGACCCTGCCTTTAGAACTGCATAAACCACCCTTGATTTTTCACCCTTAATCTCTTATTATTTCAACTGAGAAATCCGCACTATTTCTCTTGTTTCTGACTCAATTTCAGTATCTTATCTGTCTCTTTTTTTTCCCCCTATGTTGCACTGCCATTCTGGTGGCTGGGGAAGAATAGCCTTTTTGAAAAGCATAGCTCCAGCTCCCAGTGCTCTTTCTTTTCATTATAAAAGTTAACATAGGTACCTTATTCCATCATTTCACTTCAAGACATTACATCCTCTCTTTCCATCAGTACACTTTCCCTAAAGAACACTCCTTCATTCCAAACTCTCACTGCAGCTTGCCGCCACATTCGTAGAAGGAAATAGAACACAAAGTGACATTATAAAGACAGATTACTCAATCTTACTCTGCGTAAAATCTCCATGTCCTCTATGTATGATTAACTCTACAACAATAGACCTGGTACAGATTATATGGGTGTGCAAATACCGTAGAAACAACATGAGTCATATGTCTCAGTAAAGACTGGAATACAATACACGATTTTTGCCAATTTGCAGTTTGGACGCGTCAACACTACTTGCCAAAAGTCAGAACAGTCTGCAGATTTTGGGTAGTTGAAAGTCTTGAATGCAGTACACAACTTTTAAAATTGGAACAAATTTTAAAACATTAGGCATTAGGGGTGTAACGGTACACAAAAGTCACGGTATACGTACCTCGGTTTTGGGGTCAAGGTTCGTTACGATTTTGGTACAATAGAAGAAATGGTCACACATTAGTTTAGGGTCCAATTCTCACTATTAACCAATTATTAACTATGACTTTTACCTCAATAAACCCCTAATTACTGCTTATTAATAGATAGTAAGGTAGTTGTTAAGTTTAGGTATTGGGATTATGGGATGTAAAATATATAGGCATGCAGAATAAGGCATTAATACCTGCTTTATAAATACTAATAAACAGCCAATATTCTAGTAATAATGCATGCTAATAAGCAACTAGTTAATAGAGAGAATTGGACCCTAAAAGTGTTACTGGACAAAGGAACAAATCCTAAATGCTAGGTTTATTTTATTTTATTTTGAACAGACAGTAGTGCAATTACAGTTTGTTCCACCTAGCAACATTTAGTCCCCTAGTTGGTAAAGTACAGCTTCCTATAGTGTATTAAGCACTAAGCAGTAAACAGAATGCACTCTTGCAAAGGTCATATTGTTTTTTGCAGTGCTGATAAAAAACAAAAGGTATTTAGTCACAATCAGCTACAAAACTCAAAAGCATCTTGTGTTATAAAAGTACAAAATAAATAAGAATAATGAAAAATAAAACTTGTGAATTAGGAGTGTTACAGTTTGCTCCACTTAAACTATATTTAAACATTCAAAGCTTAAGCCCAAACCTCCTATACTTAATTTTCCGTGTTCCGCTCCACGTGCACGCTATCTAGTGGACTTTGTTTTCAAGCGCTCAAGTCATTCTGGTATGCGCTGTTCTTCTTCTGCTCTTTTTACTGTTGTGGTGGTTAGCAAACAGCGTTATATTACCGCGTGCGCCCCCTTATGAATTGGAGTGTTGATTGCCTGTGACTGACCGTGACCTCCGTACCGTATGGTTGGGGACGAATACATGTACTGTCACACCCCTATTAGGCACCATACATTAGCGACTTTTCACTAGCGAGAAAATCTGGGCATCATATTAAACATCTGAGGATCACACACTCATACTTTCAAGTTCTGAAAAAAAAGAAGAAGAAAAACACAGAAACATGCGCCTTGGCTCAACCCCTAAATCGGCTCAAAATATGAAACATGTTTGATATCCTCCGAGTGGATGGAATCAAAGTCTGAAGCTAAAAAATTGGGAGTCTATGCCCATCATACACCACACTATTTTTCTGTCAAATCTGTCAACTCCGACTGGCCAAAATCTGCAGACTGGCTCTAACTTTCAGCAACTAGAATTGACTCTTCCAGACTGCAAACTGTGGAAAAAAATCAGTGCAAAAAATCTTCTAATGTATTCCAGCCAAAAGTTGACAGATTTAGCAGAAAATGCAAACACATTGGTGTATGATTGGCACAGATTTTTTGCTTCAGACTGTGATTCCATCCGGTCGGAGGATACCAAACATGTTTTATATATTGAGACGATTTTAGAATACATATTGTTTTCAGTCGTCATGCATCTCCTAGCAACAAGGTGCATGTTTCTGCATATTTTTGTTGTGTTCAGCACAACATGAAAGTCTGGTAGTGTGTAATCCTCAAACGTTTAGTATGAGACCCATTTTTCACTGTAATCACTTTCAAAGTCAGCAATTCCTAGTGTTTTCAAATCGGTTCAGATTTTAAAAGTCATGTAGTGTATTCCAGCCATAAGGGTGCTATTTTGTCTGGTACGGTTCTGTATTCACTGCTGTTTGGTGCTTGATTTTCCTGTTTTGGGCACAGCTGCAATATTAAGCACTAATTAAATCACCAATTAACAGGCCCGTCCACCCAGCTCCACACTGCTGACAAAAGGAAAAACGTTCACCTCTCTTCCTGCCTACCTCTCTCCCTTTCATTCTCAAAACAGTGACAGCATCCAGAACGTTCAGTTCTGGCCTCTAGGACAGCAGAAATGTGAACGTAGTCCTTAATGCAATACAAAAATAGGGCAACTATCCAATATGGCCACTGAGCTCCACTCTGTGACCTGACCCCCATCTGTGACATAGACACCAGTACGGTTAAGACACCTGGACCTACTCTTTCACTCTTTAGGGCACGGTTTCGTTCTCACTGGCTGTCTCCGTGTCTGTCACAGAATATTCTGGAATATACACTCTTGGGATGTTTGGATGTTGCTGAGTGCTGTCATGCACCTGTCGTTTTTAAAGATCTGTGCGATCTCTGAGGAAAGAATGAGGAAGGAGCCCAGAGTGTTGGTTTGCTTGGCATCTGGAAACATAACTTTGAGATTTCTTTCTTTCTTTGCAGATATATTTGTCAAAACTCTCTACCATAACTCCAAATATGGATGTTCATCATTTTATAAAAAATAAAAAAAAGTACTGTTAAATACTAGTAATGATATCAGATGATGCTACCATGTAACTGAAAGAACATATTCATCTGCCATAGTATTTACAAGATACTACCACAGTATAATACGATGAAACATTTGGTACTTTTTCTAGAACTATCTGACATTTACATTTTTGTTTGTACTTTCTTTGTCCTATTTTGTCATGTCTTTTACAGGATGGCTACAGTTATCATATGTCATTGTAGGTACATGCCCAACAATTAAATCACAATAAAACAATAAAATGTCATACATGTAATTTTATTTTCTATCCATGATATGACATTTTGTCAACACCTCCAGTGTAGCCGATTCATCGCATTAACAATGGTTTAAAAGAGGGTAACCATGATTAATTACTATCTTTTTCTCCCTAAACTATTACCCTGTCACTGTAAAGCACTGTTCACACTTTGCATAGAAAGGGCACCTACAGCATTAAAATAATTTGCTTCACTTTTATTTTATGATACAGAACAATTTTAACTATACAGATGGGAGACATTACCTTTCTTTCCCTATAGGCTGTTATGTAGTACTGTTACAGTTCTGCAGCTCCTCCTTAGTATTTTCCTCTCACTTGACTCATATTAGTTCATCTTTAAACCACAATGTGTATAACATGTACACTATAATTGTCCACAATAAACGTCATCTGATAATTATATTACTTCCTCATCTCAAATGTCTAGTATACTGGACAAATTTGTTTTAGATTATAAATGTTATAGAACATATAGACTGGTCATTTGTGTGAAGATTTATTTTGGTCAGCTCAAAAAAGTAGTATGCAGTTTGCATATTTGTCAGTATAGAATGTTACTGTTAAAAGATGTGAAAAAAGAACGGCATGTACACTAGATGTTTGTTTACATAATTGCAAAAGGACAAATGTGTGACCTGCTTCAGGGAATAAATAAATACATTTTGTTCATTAGTATTACTCACACGTGTTCTCAAGTAACTAGATTATAATGTTTAATAAAGTATTGAAATGCTTTATAAATGATAAGAGATAAGTTTAGTAGGCTTAATTATTAATATTTTATCTGATAAAGCTGATGACATGCAGTACAAAAAAATGTGCTAAACTTGTTTTATGATGTAACACTGTTGAAAGCACTGGTGAATAATCATATTTACATGTCATTTATCAAGATAATATTGTGTGCTTAAGTCCATATATCCAGAATATATGGGTGAACAGTTAATTACAGTCCTAAAGTGAAGTTTTAGGAGTGCTGATATTCTGTTCTGGGACGCTTCACTTTTTAAACCACTCTGCTTGAGTTTGAGGCATCTGGGTGACATGAAATTGGGTTACTATTTTCCTTGGCATAGAAAAAAAAGTGAAAAAAATTGACCAAATCTTGCATTTTTATATTAAACAACACAATATCAGTCCTATTGTAGTAGGCTACAACAGGCACAACAGGTTCATATTGATATAGCACTCTTGCTTGTGCGATATTGGTTAATGTATATTATTATATGATTCCCTATCACATAAAAAAGGAAATTTTATAGCTATTTTATATACAGTAATTAACATAACATTTTTCATAACTAAACATTGTATGTTTACCATCTCAGTATATAGATTATATAAAGAGTTATATATAATATATACCCTTCATACATTTGTTTACAAAACGTCCTTAATGTTTCCTCATGTTGAGACGAATTTGAAAGTGAAAAGCACACTTTTTAAGAAGAAAGTCCTTAAACTCCAGTACAAAGTTTACATGTCCTGCGATGCTCTATCAAGGTGTACAAATATATATAAATATATTTCTAATTAAACCTAAAAGAGTACGAAGGCGTACATCAAAACGCTTCCGTTTTTACCTGTGATGCTCTGGCAGGCAGCACACCATCCCGAACCACAGCAGCCACTAATATACACAGCAAGAAACATACAGCCGATCCGTCTGAGAGGGGAAACGCGCTCAGCTATAAGAGACGTCAAGTTTAATGTAAGTCTCGCACAGTAATCCCGACCATATCAGGTTGTCATCGCGAATGGCGTTGCAGGTGCAGTGCTCGTTCAGCCCGGACTTTTGCCCTCCGCTCGGAGGAGTGGTCTCTCCTCTCATTGCTACTCTGCTCGCGGAGCTTGTAGTTCAGCTGGGAAGTGTGTGTGACCTCACCGCTCCCCTCCAGTGGGACACCTGCAGCGATAAGAAGCTTCTAGTCCAAAGGTCTGACGTTAAAAAACGCCAATTAAAAACACCAAGCAATTTTCTGTTTGTTTGTACAAGCGGCGTCGCGTTTAAAGCACCGTCTGCGTGACAAAATGCTCCTACCTGGAAATCGTTACCTGCTGTTTGCTGTATAACCGGAAACCCTAGCATGACCAGTGTTTATGAATAGATCACCTAGGCTACTGATAGAATTGTGTTATTGAGATGGTAGTATTTTCATAAGTAATGGTGAATTTTTAAAACTTGTTGTAGGCTATAAATGTTACAATTCATACAAGTTTTAAAAATTCACCATTACTTATGAAAATACTACCATCTCAATAACACAATTCTATCAGTAGCCTGAGATAGCCTATCTATCTATTCAAAACTTATGTTTTTGTAATTTACTTTGATAACCTACCAGGTTTTTATTACAAAATGTTTGCAACTTTTATATTAATTGTGGTGTATTTAAAGTATATCAATGCGAAAACAGGGCGGTGCTTAATTTAATCCACGGAGAATTGATTGACGAGGGGTAAAAATAAAAAGATTGGGTGGTGCTGCGAAAAAGGAAAGTTGTTTCCGATGCAGAGCAAGTTATTACATTTTGATTGCAGTTTTTTATTTAAATGCAAATCACAATAATATTAGGAAGCGTATATTAATAAAATAGGATAGACATAGGATCAATTCTGAGTTCATGTTTACTTTAAAGTAATTGCTTTTTATAATACATTAACATAAGAATTTTCATTTGCAATTCATCTGTTCTCATTAACTATGACTAGGATTTAATCCAACTTATATTGGATAACAGCAAATCATTCTATATGCATATAGATTGTCAACTTGTTTGATTATTTTGTGTTTGTAAAATATCAACATCTAAATTACATGACAACCAAACATAATGAATACCAGTTACAGTTTTGACAATTTATGTAATCTGATAAGTGCAATTATTTACCATCTTTCAAAGTGTGTGAGTGTGAGAAAGAGATAGCATTTGCACATACCTGTGAGGCAGGGGTGCACATAACTTTTTTGGTCTGGTTCTCAAAGGAGCATCTGGAGATGTTGCTTGGTAGGCTACTCACATTTTACGCGACACACTTATCCTAAAAGCTGTCCTCATCACTTTCCTCTTGACTGCTCTCCTCACTGTCTTCTTTTCTGTCAATCTTCTTTTCTGTCTTTCTGGTAGATGATGATGATGATTTTTTCATTTTACTAACATTAATGACACAGACAACAGCGAAAATATTTGGCTGCTGTCACTTTAAGAAGGAAAGCACGGACTGAATAACTGACACACATCCGGTTTCTTTCTAAACTGTTATGGCACTTATGACATAACCGAGAGAATACTTGCCGAGACAGGTATTTTGATATAAATTTGTGTGTATGTGTCTGTTAAAGCGCAAGTAAACGCGATTAGGGAATTAATTCAGTGTTTGAGCGCTGTCTGACTGCACGCCTAATAATTAAAGAACATCATGATTGCTATCTTACCAGAGATGGAGAAAAAATCCTACTCCAGTAAGTAAATGTGTCCCTGTGAACCGGCACTCCATGTTTTCTGTTGTGCATCGTTTATTTTTACCGCGCCTGCGTACCTGCGTACCACTTATGTGCACCCCAGTATTATCAGCAGTAGTCTGACTAAGATAGACTTCAATAGAAATGAAACAATTTGTTTACATTTATTGTACATACTTTAAAAAAAAATCTTTCCATTTGTAGTCAAAAGCATAACACAAAGCCTGTTGACTTGTATTAACCCAGGCTAGAACATTTATTGTGTTCTAGCCAAGAGTGGTCCTGAACAATATTTTTTTCTTTTGACTCGAAATGTTTATCATCAGTCTACATCTTTAAAAACAACATTAGTATTGCTTCAGAAAAAAAATACTGACATAATAAATTACATTTTTCCCCCCAGGGTTGGCCCAGGTACTAAATATTGCTTATCTGAAAATGGTGACATCCAGTGGTTCAGTAAGGTGACACCTTATACAAGCTTCAGTCAAAGTACAGTATATTACAGGGCATGCAAGACCACAAACCACAGAAGTCTGATTTCCCAGGTAATTCACAATGAACACATTGTGTGACATATTATGAAATGTCTTTCTCCTTTTGCATCTGAAGCGTTACCCTGCGTTTAATGAAAACTGGTGTCTCAATACAGTCAGAAAAGTGCACCAGTGTGGGTGACTTCTTACTCTCTTATTAGAAAAATAAAGTGCATGTTTGACAAACCATGTTCTGTTTGTTCAGTCAGAGGTTCTCTATTGCATATACACAAAACACCCTCTTGTTAGTGTGCGATCACCCCACAAGTTTGCTAACACTATGATTATGCCACTATATTAATATGTAACTGTATTTATACGCACGCAGCAAAAACATTGCAGCCAAGGAACACTCTTTCTTAGCACGCTAAAATGCTCCTTCTTTATCTTGTGACAGATGTTGGTTTCACCACCTCATGCTGCCTGATGTACTGGTCTTTTGGATCTTTGATGTTGTCCCTTAGTCTCTTGGGCTCTTGGGATGAAGCTTACATATTTATGAAGGTCATTCATGAACCTGTGTACTAGTCTCTCTTTATCACTCTCCTGTCAAGGGAAGGAGAAGATACACACACACACACTTTGGGCATCATCAGTGACGTGAAGTTTTGAGTGATGTTCTGCTCATGGTGAGCATTTCTGTTGTGGAAAGAGTCCAGTTTTTGCTCCATCCACCCAGTGGAAAGCAACCCAAGCATCGATCGTTTTTTTCAGCCATTAGTGCTGATCTATTCCCCCTCTGCCTCATCCCGGGTTCATTTGTATTCTAATTGCCAGGCCTTGAAGTGACATGCTACATTTCATACAAGGCTGTTTTCTGTCAGTGCCATGCCAATACTAGCATAGTGCTGTCTTCAGCTATGCTTTGATGTTTAATGTGGCATTTGAGCCTAAAGGAGGTTGCATATATTTGTGTACATGTTGTGTTCAGTAGGACATAATAACAAAGTCTGAAGTTGGATATATATATATATATATTGAAGTTAGAGTCTTTGCAAAACCATGTCCTTCTCCCAATCCTCATCAAAATGGTGATCTACTTTTCTCCTACAATATGTAAGACCATCAAGCTAAATGAGACAGATTTCACACTTAATCAGAACTTAATCAGACCACATCATGATATGAAGTAGAATTGTGCAGCAATTGTACAATCTCTTTCATGCATGAATTATGATAACCTCAGTCAGGATTTTTTAATGTGTTTTTATTGCTCTTAGGGCATGAAAAACAAGATTTGTTTTTGGTAACACTTTAGAATACTGATCCTTCATTAATGAACAACTACACAGGTAGTGAGTAATGCATTATTAACACTCTAGTAACTACTATTAACTAACAAGAAACTCTGATTAGTAAGTAATGAATTAGTAAGTAATAGCTAATCAGTAACTACTGTTTTTTTTTTCATACCTCCCAGAGAACTACTAAGAGCTACTATATACAGGTTCATAATTATGTATAAATGTATAATTAATTCTAAAGTGAAGATCATGGTAACCCACTAGTAATGGACCTTCAGAAGGAATTACTAATTATTTGGATCAGTATTCTAAAGTGAAAAACATGATAACTCTCTAGTAACTACTGAGTCATTGTAAACCTTTGAGGTTTTTGTACATTTCTGTTTTGTTTTGTACAGTAATTCCCTCTGATGTATTTGGTAACACTTAAGTAATTACTAGTGTGTTACCATGATCTTCACTTTAGAATACTGATCCAAATGAGTTCCTTTAGAATTATGTAGTAACTCTTGAGTTATTATTATCCAATACTTTACAAAAACCTCAAAAGTTTACAATGACTTCAGTAGTTACTAGAGAGTTTTCATGTTTTTCACTTTAGAATACTGATCCAATTAGTAATTCCTTCTGAAGGATTTGGTAATACTTCAGTCATTACTAGTGTGTTACCATGATCTCCACTTTAGAATTAATTATACATTATGCATTAGTCACATTAATTATGAACCTGTATATAGTAGTTCTTAGTAGTTCTCTGGGAGGTACAAAAAAACAAAACAAAAAAAAACTGATTAGCTAATAGTGAAATACCACATTCAACTGAGCACTATTACTTACTAATTCATTACTCAGAGTTACTTGTTAGGTAATAGTAGTTACTAGAGTGTTAATAATGCATTACTCATTTGTTCCTGTGTAGTTATTCATTAATGAAGGCTCAGTATTCTAAAGTGTTAACTTTTTTTTTTTTTTTTTAACACATATTTTTCAAAGAGATTTTCAGATGTCCACTTGAGTGGACAGCATGTGTTTATGGACTGAAGAGATAATACAGTAATAATAACACAGCAATATTGTGTGTATTTAACAAACCAATGAATAAAATCATGTGAAAACTATAAAATATATACAAAATACAAAATATTGAAAATGCAATTGAAATTCATACAAGTTGAACTTTGCGTGTCTTTGATATCAGAACATGAGGAATCTCTACAACCCTGTCAACTGTGGAAACCCAGCTCAAATTATGTAGAAAATGCTCACGCTCCCTCCAGTCTACCGGAGTATGTTGATTTACCCTTATTAGCTGATAATTCTGATTATGTTCAAGATGGACACATTTCTACCATAGTTCTCCTCTGAGAAAACCTAGCGATCAGGTGTTTTCAATCTCATCTGAAATGAGCAGTGTTGGGGTAATGCATTACAAGTAACATGCATGATGTTATCAGATTAATTTTTGATGTATACACATTACTTTTTTGATGTTAATGCAAATTACGTTCTAACAACACATGCATTTATTTACAGTCAAAAAAGTTACTGCAGATTGTTTTTTTTTTTGTTTTTTTAATAGTCCCAGTAATATAAATTGTAGCTGAAATATAGCTAGTGATGCATGATGTCCAATTTAGTGGACAGATGATTAATCAGAATTTCACGGTGATATGAAAATTTAACTGTGAGTCTCCTAGGATAGAAGGAATGGATATTCTGAAGAAACTTGGCATTTCTGACTGGCCATCGGCCATCTTGGTTTGGAGGGGAAAAGAATTGACATACAATGGCTTGCCACTTGGTGGCAATGTATAGGATAATGCACTAGGTCCACTGTAGAGGTTGATGTGCAACTATGCAAACCAAATCAAAAAAGAAAATGCTTTTTGAATAGCTGTATTCTGTAGTGACCTCTATGCATGAAAGGGATATATTTTTAAACCACCATAAAATCATTACTTTTTCTCTGAGAAACCTCTCTGCCAACTTTAACCACATCCATACTCCAACAAGACATGCATGCTCCAAGAAAACAGATCAGGTGTACAACACGAATGCCCTGATGGCCCGGGACTGGTCTGAAAGCATTTCAAGCCAGTTCTCTCCCCAGTTGCTCCAAACTTACATTTTTTTAATTCATTTTTTTCTGAACATTGCTTTGTTATTTAGATTATGTAAATATGTTACCACGGTAACATTATCTAGCTGTTTAACATAAATTATTTTTTGTTGAAATTACAAAGGTGAAATTACCAGTCTTAAAAGCATCAGTTAGTATAGATTGAAAATTATAAACAATAATTTTAGTTAAATTATAGCAGTACACTTCTTAGCTATTAACACATTTTTAAAGAATGATTAATAAAATAATTTAATATACTTTTATGTATAACTTTAATACTTTTACAAAAAAATCATTTTCTCTGTCTCTCTCTCTCTCTTGATAGGAAAAAATGTTGGCAGGTCAAATATTAATCTGAACTACTTGGCCAAACTGGGCCACCCAGAAGAAATACTTATTGTTGTACCCTATTTATGTTTTTGTTATTTTATTGTCCATGACATTGGATTTCTGTCTTTGATAACTGGTCTAATTTCATAGCCAATTATGTTTGTAGCTTTCTTCACTCAATCCAATTTCTACCCAGTCCAAGTCTGTGACATTTAAAAGACAATGTGAACTCTCAATTTAGTTTGTGTGACACTGAGCACAGAGTGTGTGCTCTCTTCCTGCTCATAATGCTGATAATAAAATATGGCGCGTCTCTCTAGGCAAGAATAGATGCATGTGGAGTGTCACACATCAGTTGTGACACATGAACAAGCTTGTGTAGTCAGTTATTATTCATGGACAGTGCTGTGGTTGATGTTGGAGGCTTTGAGGAAGGAATAAAAGACAGGTAATAGATGTGCTCCGTCAAATGCTTTGCGAGGGAGATATGCAGGGACAGCTGAGCAGTTACTGTTATCTTAAAATGAGTGTATGTGTGTGAGAGCGAGGGCGAGAGATTATTAAAACAGGTGTGTGTCTCCACATGCTGATGGTGTGTGATTATTCATTACTTGCGGACTTGCTGCTGGCTCTCTGCTGAGAGCAAGTCCCAGAGTCACCTTGACTGAGCCTCATATAAAAATATCACACTTATTACAACTGCTACAGTGGCCTAACCTGTCTAACCAATGAGAGACATGATGATTCTGTACTTGATATTTGATTTAAACAAGCTATTTGATTTTATACAATGCACATAAATGCTTATATATATGTATATACTGCCCTAAAAGCTCATCTTTTTTTAGATCTCTGTCTAGGTGAGGATGCCTGCAGTTTCTGCTGGTCATACCTCATATGTTCAGTTCACACATTTGCATCACTGATCCCTTGTTATGAGCTGTTGAACCAAAGAAAGAAAGAGAAAATAGGATGAGAATATTACTGCCCAGGGACTTAGAAGCAGCTATTGTATATGACAGTAAGACAATGATAAATGGGGCTGTAAAATCCATGTAACTAGATTTTTTTGAGTGTTGCTCACAGTGCTTATCCAATGCATACATTGATCGTTTAGCTTCAGCTCAAATTTCAGGATTTATAGTCATCCAGAATTAAAATTCACACTATGCGCTCTGGTCCCAGATGAACTGTGTTCTTGGTCAGCAGATATGTAGCAGAAACCTCTTACACAAAAATTTTGAAATTAGCTGCTTCTTTATACACATTATATAATGTGGCTTAAGGAAGCACTTCCTGTAATTTGCCCATCTTCGATCACTGCATCAGCTGCAGCTGAGCTGAGAAATTCTCCTTATCTTCAAAATGAATCACTTACCTGTATTGTCCTACTTGAAGCCTAAAGTCACCATGAAATCAAAACTGACATTGTAACATTTATTTATGGAACATTATTGGGGGGGATTAGATATTAGAATAGGCTAAACTACATGTTGTTTAGGTAGCAATGTTTTTTGAAACAACACCAATATCTATGGTAACATCCTGAACTGAAAACTACTAAACAATTTTACATTTTGAATAATAGAAGATCTGACAAAAAAAAAGTTTTATAAAATGATAAACCTTACATTTCAATGTTCTGAACAAAAGCGGCCGACTGAATGAAAATGCAAATTCAGTCTCTGAAGGTGGTTACCCCTCTACAAAGTAGTATTGCTCTTAACACTATTAGGCATCATACAGAGATAAAATGAAAATAAAAAAGTAATTGAAACTGAAGACAGTCAGTTCCCTTCAGACATACACTCATATAATATATAACATAAATGGTCTTTTTAAAGGTCCGAACGGTGAATTAGCAAGCATGTATTAAACATATGGGATATCAGTTAACATGTAAAAATTAATTTTTATGTAAACATTAATATTGGAGGAATAGGAAACAGCTAAAGTAACATGTTTGGTTTCAGACTGTATCATACGATTTTTAAAGGGTTAGTTCACCCAAAAATAAAAATTCTGTCATTACTTACTCACCCTTATCTCGTTCCAAACCTGTGAGACTTTTGTTCAATTTTGATTTCATGGTGACTTTAGGAGCCCTCCAAGAATCAGGCATTGGCAGTGAATAGCCGTCAATGGTGAAAGATGCTTTCCCTTTTGAAAGGGAACTCAACTCTGCGTTCGAAAACACTATGGGGAATGTAATCACGTGAACCGGTATCTGAATGCAACTATCAAATCTCACCAATCCTATTGGCCGGCGACAGCCTATGACGTCATTATAGATGCGACCCAGAAGTATAAAGGAGCGCCTAGAGAAGCAGTCAGTATCTCATCATCTTCAGGGACTGTTTTTTGTCTGTTTGCGATTACTTCGAATCTAGTAAGACTTTACTGTGTCTGACAAACATTTTAAAAAGTGTGTGGATCCATGTCCCAGGTTTTTATCACCCGGTGACACACACGATATGTGCGTTTTCTGTCTGGGAGAAGAGCATGCACGGACAGTGCTTGAGGGCAGCTACCAGGCTGATTTGCTGAAGGATCTAGATCAGGGGCAGGGTCTGTCCCCTGAGGCGGTAGAAGAGCTGCGCTGCACTACAGATCTGGCACTCCAGGCCACCAAGCAAACTGCTGCATCGGTGGAAAGATCGATGGAAGCAATGGTGGCCACGGAGAGGCACCTGTGGTTGAACGTGGCTGACATCGGGGAGAAAGAAAAGGGCTTTCTCCTCGATGCGCCAGTTTCGCCCTCTGAACTTTTTGGTACCTCCGTCGAGGCGGTGGTGGGGAAGTTCAGAAAGGCGAAGGCGCGCTTGGCAGCATTTAAAACCTGCATACCGCTCAGATCTGATCCTGGGCCCAGACAGACAGGAGGTCCTGGCCCGTCCCAGTTTGAGGATCGGAGACAGGGCCAGAGGTCCAGTGTTGCTTCTCGGGCACCTCTTCCTCTTCGGAGTAAGTCCCAGAGAAGACGGGACTCTAGGAAGAAGAAGCAGGATCTTAGGGAGGTGAACAATTACAGACACCAGCAGCATCGCTAGTTGATTCCCTCTCTGTAAGGGTAATTTCATCTACCCTCTCCTCTCTTCTTCCACCTCATGTGTATTTTTTAAACACGCTCAGGCACTTCTTACAGTCAGGCTGAGGGTGGGCCCATGATGAATGTTTTTCTGATGGCTCGCCTTCTGGCTTGATAGTGAGGACGGCTCTTTTAGGCTTAAAAGTACCGTGAATTCCATCCCTTTCGTAATGAGAGTCTCTGGTCTTCCAGCCGCAGGAAGGTAAGCTGGGTCTATATTTATGTTATAAAATATTGTTACCATAGTTTCCTGTATAGCTTTCCTGAGTGTGTAAAAGTTTTAGTTAGGGTTCTTTTGGGCCCTGAAGTTCCCATTAGGTTGGTTTCTTTGTGTTGGCTCTATGGCCACCTTGTTCAGCCACTATTTGGTAAAGTAGCTTTCTCTTCTGGTTAGCTGGAGTTTGTTTAGAGATTGTCTCTCTTTACTTTAGGATAGATCTAATGTTTGCGTCAGCCTTCAGGCCGCCTGGGTGTGTTTTCGCTCCTCTAAGCTCTTGTTTTGAGTTAATTCAGAGTTGTCTCCTCTTTGTTGAGAGTTTAGAGTTGAGTGTTAGCCCAGGCAGATCTATGCTTTATGGCCCCTTAAGCTCGCAGCTTTAGCTGGCCTAGGCTAGAACAAGGGTAGGTGATATACTGTAGTTTTCACCTCTTTTATTACTACCCCTGTCAGGTGTAGTTTCCTAGTTTTGGCCTCCTCTTTTCAGAGTTGTCAGGCATAGCCCATTACCCCTTTGGTGCAGGTGCAAGGTACTCCCTGGTGCCGTTGTCTCAGGTGGTAGACCCCTTTTCACTATGTGAATAAGGAATGCTAGTGATTGCTGTGGCCCCACTTTTCTAGAAGCTTTTCATTCTATACGTTGTTATCCTTTTCCCCTGAACCCCTTGAATTTTTTTTCAAGCTTGAGTGAAGTGTTAGATTTCTTTAGGTCCTGTTCCCTAGGGTTCAGCGCAAATGTGTCTGTCGTTAGGTGAAAAGTGCTCACCCTTGAAATTCAAACATTTCAGGGTGGTATGGATGAAAAGTGAAGCATTTCTCAGGGTTGTTAATGTTTTAGTTCTAGTTTGTCCTGCACAATGTGAGCTCTTAACTCTATCGCCGCCACAGTTTAGGACCTATTTCTGGAGTAGTAGGCTTTGTGATAGCCTCCTTCAGAGCATGGTGACTAGGTTGTACTGCCCTTTATTGTTAGGGTAAGAAAAACTGTGTTTTTCTCTGAGTATTTGACCTGTTGGTGTGCATAACTGGACACTGCCACAATTTACGATTGTGTTGTTTGAGTAGTTGGCTTTGTTTGCGCCTCCTTCAAGCACAATAGCTTGCTGTAGTACAAGTTTTGTTGGTAGATGTTTAGTTTCTGCTCACTCAGTATAACTTTCACTGCCACAGGTTTATTTAGTATTAGTATTTAGTAATATTATTATTTAGTAGACCGTCCTTTAGCCTCCTTCAGAGCATGGTCCCCTTTCTGTAAAGGTAGAATTTTCTTACTAGTGCATTGCCTGTTGGAATGTGTAAATTTAAGCTCAGGTTGAGTTAAGCTAGGGAACCTCACTTGATAGTTTGGTTTCAGGCTACGCTCCCTTAGAGCTTGGACACTGCCACCGGCTGACGCCTGTGTCATTCTGAAGTAGTAGGCCCTGTTGAGGCCTCTATCAGAGCATGGGGCATAGTTTGTACTCCTCTTGCTGTAAGAGTTTTTGGGTACATTGCCTGTTGGAATGTGTTACATTTAGTCAGGCTCTGGTTGAGCCAGATAGTTAACTTCTCTGATAGTTTGGTTCTAGTTTTGGCTCCCTTAGAGCTGGGAAACTGCCACTAGCTGACGCCACGTGTCTTTCTGTGTCATAGGCACCGTTTGGGCCACCTTCTAGGGCATGATGGTGTAGATTTGTACTCCTCTTGCTTTAAGAGTAAAAGTTCTTTTACTGAGTACTTTACAGGGTGGTATGTTGGATATTTCGCCACTGGCTGACGCCATGTGTCTTTCTTTTCCTATTTGGGCCTCCTTCAAGAACATGATGGTTCAAGTAAAAGGGTTTTACTAAGTTCATTGCCTGGTGGAATGGTGGCTTAGGTTGAGTAAAATTTTTTAACCTCACCGGAGGGTTTGGTTATAATGTTTAGCTCCCTAGAGCTTGGAACACTGCCACAAGCTGACGTATGCGTATGTTGTACTCCTCTTGCGTAAAAAGTGTTTTTACTTAGTACACTGCTTGTCGGATTGTGTTAAGGTTAACTGTTTTGTGGACACTCTACAGTCTTATCTGCTGTTTGACTCGTTCAATCTAACGAGTTCCATGTTTGTGGTATCTTGCTTATCAGCAAGTGAGCTGTTCTAGGTGTGTGGCCTTTATTGGCCGCCCTTGAAGCTTTCCCTCACCACTTCTGGTTGTTCTCTAGCAGATTCAGCATGTAGTTCACATGTTGGCCTTTTGCAAGGCTGCTGTGATGTATTTCTACCTTTTTGTAGAATTTGTGTCATGTTGCAGGCCCTTTTTCTGGGCCTCCATGATTTGTGCCTACAGTCCAGTTAACTGTTAGGTTGAGCCCTGTACTCCCCTCATTGAGGGTTGTCCTGTAATAGTACTTAGCTCCCTAAGCTGGTCAATGGTTGAAGGCCTCTCTGAGATCTCCCTATTGAGGATCAGCCCCTAGGCTAGTAATGTACTCCCCTGTGTTGGGTTCATTTGGAGTGCACAGCCTCCTCATTGCAAATAATCAGGCACTGAGTAGATCCTAGGATTGAGCAGAGTGTTACTCACCTCATTTGAGGGTAAAAGGCGCTAAGCTGAGTCCTGGATGCCCGTCTTGACGCTCTGGTCTGAGTTGGTTACTGCCCTTTAGCAGTCACTCGTACTGGATATCTTCTCTGAAGAATGTGATTTTGAGACTCTGTGATCAGACAGGTTGTTGGCCAAGACTAGGTGCTTTAACTAACCAGGTCGGCCTCCCTGGTGGCATACAGGGTTAACTTTGTTCCCCTGACAAGTGACTGGCTAGGGTTCTTTCGGGCCCTCTGGCAACATTCCCTTAGAGGTACCCTCTTTTCTGTGGAAAAGAAGTTTGGTCCCAGAAGCCTTTGAGCGGCCTTGGTAGGCCTTCTGTGGAAGGCCTCTTTGAGGCTTATAGCTTGGGCTGTTGGCCATAGGGAGTGCTGTCACTGACAGCCTATGTTGACCTGTAGGGAGGGTGGCACTTCAGTTGAAGCAGCTAGTTCTAAAGACGTTTGTCTAGCCATTTGTGGCACGCACACCCCTCAAGCATGGCGGCGTGGGTATATTGTTCCCCATAGCGTTTTCGAACGCAGAGTTGAGTTCCCTTTCGAAAGGGAACGTCTCAGGTTACATATGTAACCATGGTTCCCTGAGAACAGGGAACGAGACTCTGCATTTCATAGCCATGCATCGGGGCTGCCTGCTGAACAGTCCCTTCAGACGATAAGGTACTGACTGCTTCTCTAGGCGCTCCTTTATACTTCCGGGTCGCGTCTATAATGACTTCACAGGCTGTCGCCGGCCAATAGGATTGGTGAGATTTGATAGTTGCATTCAGACACCGGTTTACGTGATGACGTTCCCCATAGCGTTTTCGAACGCAGAGTCAAAATACGTAACCTGAGACGTTTTTCAGCCAGATGGTGTAGTTATGGCATCCAGTCAGCAGTAGTGGCTAACCTTGACCCCTTGGCCTGAGTAACCGAAAGTGGCAGAGCTTAGGAAACGCTCAGCTGTCCTAAGTGGCAAAGTTCAGTAAGGTCACAGAATGAAAATTAGTTTTCCCTTTAACACATTTAGGATGATGAATGATCATCTTTAAGATCTTTGTGTCAATCCTCAGGCTGGTCTGTATCTCAGCTGACATGTATGCCCTGAATCTGTCTGTCTTCCTTCTCCTTCATCTGCCTCTTTAACAACTCAAACTCCCTACCTGGATATGTGGTCTTCCTGACAGTGTGTTTGTTTGTTTGTGTGTGCGAGAGAGAGTAAGGAGCTGTGAGAAAGACTGCATGCTCCATTACTGCGCAAAGCCCGTAGGGAACAGGGATGAAGAAAAGAAAATGATGATAATATTGAAGGTATAGGAAGAAAACAAGAAACAACTACGCAAGCAGAAAACTAGAAGGATAATGGAAAAAAGTGAAGAAAATGGAAAGCATGTGAAAAAAGCCCAATATAGACAGGCAAATCAAACACTGGCACCGCACTGACAGAGGGTAGAGTTCATATTGAGGACAGTTCATCCATAAACTGGACACGCTTTAAATCCCTGATTTGTCACTTAAGCCACATCTCGAAGTCTTAGACATCCTCCTTCATGCAGACTGGTATCACTTGCATCAAGGAATAATAAGATTAATTTTTCAGGAGCTGGAGAGTAAAAAAACAGTGATTATAGCCCGGCTTTCATCACTCCGCTCTCTCTACCCCTCCGGATTGATGGAAGCCGACGTCGCATTTCCTTTGCGATTGTGGTGATGTCCTCGGCGAAATGCCAGCGTTCTCTTGATTAATCTGCCTGCTCTGTTCCAATCAGTGTCACAGTGGGAGAGAAATGCCATGTGTTTTAAATGGCCAGCTTTCGCACATGGGCCGCTTTTATGAGCTCGGCCTCCCGCAGACTTGCACAAACACTTTTTTTCTGTTGGTGAGACAGCTTGGATGTAAAAAAAAAAAATGATGACAGAAGATTACAAAGTAGATGGCAGCAGCCTGTCAAATAAGTGTATTGACCATTTATTGCATTTTAAACCTGGTTTGACATTATGTTAAAATACGTCCACATTTGACATTCCAATTAACTTCTGCTTTCTATCTGTTGTTGTGTCAGGTCAAAGTAACTACTACTGTATTTTCTTTAAAAGGGGGTCATGCAAAATACTACATTAAAAGGATAGAATTTATTTTTGGGTGAACTGTCATCATTTACTTACCCTCAAGTTGTTCCAATCCTGTATGAATTCTCTTCTGCTAAACACAAATTATATTTTGAAGAATGTCGTAACCAAACACTTGATGGGCCCCACTGACTTCCATAGTATGGAGAAAGAGGAGGAAAAAAAAAAAAAACTCTATGGAAATCATTGGGTCCCCATTAACTGTTTAGTTACCGACATTCTTCAAAATATCTTCTGTGTTCAACAGAACAAAGAAACTCATACAGGTTTGTCAACTTATACAGCTTCTTTCTGACAGACTGCGTTAGAAAAACACAGTAATGGATTATAGGTGTAATGATAATCCAATGGTCAACAGAGTGAGGATCCATTTGCAGCTTTTATTAAAAGCAAAAACAAAGCAAGGATAAGGCAGAGGCGTGAACAGGGACAGGCTGAGGTCAGAGCAGGCAGCAAATGTACACAATTCAAAAACAGGCGAGGGTCAGGGCAGGCAGCAGAGAGAATCAAACAAGGGAAACAGTCCAATCGATAACAAGTAGCAGTCCACAAAAACGCTCAGAAATGATCACCAGGGCAAATCAAGACTCTGCAATGTGTGTGTGCTGTTTATAAAGGGTGTGAGTGTGATGTGATTCAGATGTGTGTGCAATCAGTCCCAGGAATGAGGGCCTCTGGGAAATGAAGTCAATATTCAGTTAATATTCAATATTGTCAATATTCAGATGAGGGCTCCCTCCGGGTGATGTGAGGAGGGAAGTGCGGGAGTCTCACTTGTAACAGAGCCCCCTGCCTCCTTACGGTGCATTGCAAGTGGATATGTGCGTGATTCCAAGTGTCCTCGCTCCGCTGTAACCACTCCGTCATGGATGGAAGGTTGGAAGGCTCACCCGACCAGGGGAATAGTGAGGTTGATAGCCCAGTACACATTTGAAGGGAATTTTGTGTGTATTCGGCCCACATCAAGTATTTGCTCCAGTCAGACTAATTTTGTTGGCAGTAGGTTCTGAGGAATAGTGTGAGTTCCTGATTCATGCGTTCTGTCTGACCGTTGGATTCAGGGTGGTAACCAAACGTGAGACTGATGTTTACATTGAGAGGTTTGAAGAAGGCTGCCCATACTCGAGAGGTGAATTGTGGACCTCGATCTGAAACAATGTCCATAGGTAAACCGTAGAAGTGAAAGACATACTCGCATAGGGTCTCAGCTGTCTCGAAGGCCGTGGGCAATTTGGGTAGTGGAATGAGTCGGCAAGATTTGGAGAATCTATCAATAACTGTGAGGATGACTGTGTTACCACTAGATCTGTGATGAAGTCAATAGCAATGTGAGACCATGGGCGTTGTGGAATGGGTAGTGGTTGAAGAAGACCGGCTGGTAACTGACGGGATGATTTGGAGGTATGGCAAACTGTACAGTTGTTGTGCGGTGTCTGCAGGCATTGTGGACCACCAGAAACAATTTGAGTAGATGTAGTGTGGCTGTGATACCTGGATGTCCTGAACTGGGAATGGTATAAACTTTATGTAGGAGCTTGGTGCGTAGAGGAGCAGGGATGAACGTGCAGTCTTGGGGACATTCAGGAGGTGGCGGGTTCTGGTCATTGAGCGATAAGTAGTTTCTCTGAGATGATGTTCCTCGGTTTCAATCTCCTCTACTGGGGGGACAATGCGTCAGCCTTTGTATTTTTGGACCCTGGTCGATATGTGACAGTAAATTGAAATCTAGTAAAGAACATGGCCCATCTTGCCTGCCTAGGATTCAATCGTTTGGCTGAACGTAACTATTCCAGGTTCGGTTAGAATTGTGAATGGGTGTTGTGCTCCTTCCAACCAGTGTCGCCACTCTAATGCCACCTTCATTGCCAGCAGTTCACGATTGCCCACATTGTAGTTTCGTTCAGTGGCTGATAATTTTCGTGAATAGAATGCACAGGGAAACATTTTAGCAGGATTTCCCAATACCGGTGCTGGATGCGTCAACTTCCACAATGAATGGGAGTTCTGGGTCTGGGTGGCGGAGAATGGGAGCAGAAGTGAATCACTCTGAGATTCTGAAAGGCCTGCAAAGCTTTGGGTGACCAGGTGAGACGAGAGGATGTGCACTTGGTCATGGCAGTTAAGGGAGCAGCGTTTCCACTGAAGTTTCTGATGAACCGCCTGTAGAAGTTGGCGAATCCCAGGAAGCGTTGTAGTTCCTTCAGCGTGCATGGTTGGGGCCAATCCAAAACGCCCTTACTTTGCTCTTGTCCATGGCCACACCCTCTTGACTGATAATGTAGCCCAAGAATGTGGATGTACGGTGGAACTCACATTTCTCTGCTTTTGCATAGAGTTGGTGTTTGATCAGACGAAGGTGTGGGAATAAATGAGGATGTCGATGTACACGATGACCCATCGGTTGAGCACGTCCCGGAAGACATCATTGACGAAAGACTGGAACACAGAGGCACTGTTTGGCAATCCGAACAGCATAACAAGGGTCTCGTAGTGACCGGTGGGTGTAGAGAAGGCGGTTTTCCATTCATCACCCCCCCTGATGTGAATCAAGTTATAAGCACTACGAAGATCCCGTTCGGTGAAATACTTGGCCCTTCTTAGTTATTTGAGGGCTGCGGGTACCAGAGGCAAGGGATAGCGAAACTTCAGTTATATCGTTGAGACCACGATAATCAATACAGGGTCTGAGACTGCCGTCCTTCTTCTTCATAAAGAAGAACCCGGATGCAGCTGGTGAAGTGGAGGGTCTGATGAAGCCCTTGGCTAGCTCTTCTTCAGTGTATTTTTTTTCATAGCTGCAGACTCAGGCTGAGACAACGGGAAGATTCTGCCTTTGGGAGGAGTGGTACCGGGTAACAGATCAATGGCACAGTCACTGGAACAATGAGGTGGTAATTCTGCAGCTTTACTCTTGCTGAAGGCAATTGCTAAGTCGGCGTATTCAACAGGGATGTTGGAGTCGTCGATGTTGGTGTCGTGGACAGAGATGGATTTAACAGGATGACTTGGTTTGTAAGTTGGTTCGTAACAAGCTGGATCCCACTGAACAATTTGTCCTTCCTTCCATGAAATGTGTGGGTTGTCTCTTGAGCCACGGAAGGCCGAGAATGACTGGGTTGTAAGGTGAATGAATGACGTAAAACCTGATCTTTTTGTGATGTAGAACTCCAACTTGCATGTGATTTTCTTCCGTGATGTGCGCAACTTTTCTTTCTCCTATAGGCCGACCATCTAGTGCCTCCACTGTCAATTGAGAGTTGCATGAAATAAGTGTAATGTTATGTTGTTGAATGAAAGTGTTAGACATGAAATTACCAGCTGCCCCAGAGTCTAACAGTGCGTGAGTGGATCTGGTCTAGCCATTTACCGTCATTCTCAGAGATATTTTTATGCTAGTTGGAGAATAATTTGCAGGCGTTCGAGAACTCACCGATTTGGAGTTAGATGAGCCTGGTCTGATCGGACATGAGATCTTGAGATGGCCCGCTTGGCCACAATATAGACACAAGTGAAGTTGTACTCTCTCTTTTTTCGGGGTTGAGAGGAGTGTAGCCAAGTTGCAGTGGTTCTCCCTTGACACAGAGATAGTAATTGGTCACCCGCACTCTTACCTCCCCTGGGACGTAAGAAGACTTCTCTGAAGCGTTGTAGAAACAAGGAGAAGGTGGGAAATGTTGAACCATCCTCTCTCCATGCAGCAGTAGCCCAGTCCAGCGCTCACCCGGTCAGCAATGAGCATACAAAGGAAATTCGGCTTGAGTCTGTGGGTTGCTGGTTGACGAAGAGGAAACATTGTAGCAGAAATTTAAGTTCTGTAAGTCCCATCAGTTACTATCTCCAAAGAATCAATTATCTATTTTAACGTAAAATAGATAATTAACCAAAAAATTATCAATTAACTAAAATCTTGCCAACGAAGTAAAGTCAACTAATGTAGGAGAATCTAATAGCATGATGTGACCTTTGAAGCCATTTGAGTGCTATATCTCTGGTGAAGGTCCATCAATGTGTTTAGTTTGCCTTCACAAAATAGGTTCCCAGGCCAGTCATGAGCCTTCGTCAGTGCTGACTCATCAACTAGCACAGCTGCACCAGCAGAACATGGTAACTTAACACACCATTCTGCCCAGACATATACACAAACAACAAAGGAAAAAAGAAACATAAATTGGTTCCTACACTCATCTGACAGTACTGGGTCTTTGTAATTTCAGAAAGCTGTATTCACCCCACAGCAAACATGCATTTCATTTCTGATGAGACAGCAAGTCCTGTGTTACTACAGAGCTTAGCCATGCTCTCTGCCTCTGTTGCTGTTGAGGATGTTCCACGCAAAACCAATCAACAGAAGACAGTCTGTAACCAAACTCCATACTACAGAGTGCATATACGGCAACAGGAACCCTTCAGTAGAAAAGAAATTTAAGTTGCCAATTATTAGCTAACAATTTTATGTTCCAGGAACGCATTCATGCTATTAAGTTATGGAATGTATAATGTTTTTTTTCCCAAAACTTATATGAATGTTAAAAACATCCGTTTTTTTTTCTTTTGTTTGAGTAACGTTATACTCAGTGTTGGGGGTAACGCATTACAAGTGACAAGAGTTACGTAATTAGATTACTTTTTTCAAATAACTAGTAAAGTAACACATTACTTTTAAATTTACAACAAAATATCTGAGTTACTTTCTCAAAAAAGTAACGCAAGTTACACTTTGTTTTCCCATTTATTGACTAACAGCTCTCCTGTCCCCATGAGTTGTGTTAGCTGTATAAACATGCCCAGCCCAGATGAGAAAAAGTAATGTGAAAGTAATGTAACGCATTACTTTCCATAAAAAGTAACTTAATAACGCAGTTAGTTACTTTTTTAGGGAGTAACGCAACCTCTTTTCTTTTCAGAATAATGTCACTGTCGCAGCAGCAATAGCAAACCACAATGATCCAACGATCCAATCAATTCCCAATGGACAAAATCAAGTCCAGCCCTACATTTTTTCTTGTTTGAGAAGCCATTTTACTCGGATGTAACAATGGTGAAGAAAAGACTATCACAACTTTCTTTCATGCCGACTTTAAAGAATGTTTTCCTAATGTTCCCAAGTTATGGAAATATTATTTCCGTATATTCTGTGAATGTTCAAAAAGTCAATTTTATAAATGCGTTATAAACCTTTTCTAATACACAATCATTGAGAAAAACATTAACAGAATGTTTCCATTTTATGTACTAAGAACGTTTTCCTAACTTTCCCAGAAGATGATTTAAGACATCAGGCTGCAGTTGCGATTAGGATTGCCAAGGGAATGGTCAAAAGATTAGAATATTCCTTTTAACTGCATAATAACCACCAGGCACCAGTTTAACAGCATATTAGCTTTCAGGTACAGTCGGCATCCCTCACCTTTGCAATTTCCGTCGAGACGGAGATGATGCCATACAGCCAGACTCTGTCAGTGCTTGCTGACCAGAGTCACGTAAGATGAACTAATCATCCCAGACACGATCTGATGCTGCCCAGCCTGACTGGGTTCATAACTATAGTGGGCTGTGGGGATCTGTGTCAGCTGCTCAGAGACACAGATGCACGTCAGAATACAGAAGCATGCCAGCTTTTAAGATATTTGTATTATATATCTTTTTTTTTCACACTAAAAAAGAAACACTGTACATAGTGAAAAAACACCCAGTGGTATAAAGTTGTATTGTAGTAAAACAACAAATGCCCCAGTGTGTAAATATATACACAATTTGATATGTTAAAAGATAGGCCTACGCATATTTTTTTCTGTCATCAGTTTTCTCATATCAACACAGTCCCAAAGCAAAACCCTGTGAGAATGCTGTAATGTTTGAACCCAGTAGTAACTGAATTTGAGTCTGTGCCACACTTCAAGCTGTGAGAACATTTTTCTTAACACATACACATAAATGTTTCAGTGACTCACTACAGCTGATTTATTTTTTAGGACCCTTTCAGATAAAAGGGAAATGTGGTTCTGGAGGGTTGTGACTCAAAAATGGACAGCAAGGAAAAACAATGCTGAATGCATAATATAATATATGAGTTTTTCAACTTGATGATACTCTGGAACCTGATGAGATTCACATTTGGCCAAAAACAAAGAAATATCATTTTTGTGTGCAGTTGATGTAGTAACGACCAGCAGGGGGTAACATAAGACAACCCTTGACCCCTTGTGATAGTGGAGAAGGATTTTTATAATTCCTTTACTTTATATCCTCATTTTCCCTAACAAGCCTACCGCTTTTTATATTATGTGAGGCACTTCCGGTTTGGGGAAATTCCACTCAAAAAAACAAAACTGTATAATTTTATAATTTCAAATCATAAGGCTACACAAATAATCCCATTTGACTGAATGAGCTGTAAAATTTCCTTCATGTTCTTATGTTCAGACTTCAAGAGACTAATGTAATGCTTGGTCTTTTTTCCCTTGTATTACGCTGTAACAGTATGAAAAAAGACAACATATACTGCGCATTTGTGGTCTGTTCTCCTGGTTTAATTTACAATATATCCTATGAATAATTCACTGGAATGCCCTAAGAATTTCTTGTTTTTCTCCCCAAATCCTCACGTCTCTTTCCAGGTTTGTTTTCACACAGATGCTTTAAAGTGTAATTGTCTCTCCTTTTCAGACATATATTACTACAGTGATATTTAACACGTCTGGAATATTGCTGCATAAATAAGAAGAAAAGTAGAATAATCTCATTGTACCCAGTTTTTGAAAATGCTTATTATTGCATTCATAGAGCGAAACTTTCGCTAATTGTTTACAGTTTAATGGAAGTTACTCCCATAATTTGCACAAAGCATCATGGGGCATATAGGACAAAGGTAGATAAACTAAAGTCTGGGGTCACCAAGGCTGCATTTATGTGAGCAAAAATACAATAACAGCAATCCTATTAAATATTATTACAGTTTAAAATAACTTTTTTCTATTTTAATATATTTTAAAATGTATTATAATTCTGTAATGGCAAAGCTGAATTTTCAGCTTCAGTGTCACATGATTCTTTAGAAATCATTCTATTTTATTATTATTTTAAATGTTAAAAAGTTGTGCTGCCTAATATTTTTGTGGAAACTGAGATACATTTTTTCAGCATTAGAAAGAATAGAATAGACAGTTTGAAAGAACAGTATTCATTCATTAGAAATCTTTTGTAACATTATAAATGTCTTTACTGTCACTTTTGATTAATCTAATGCATTCTTGCTGAATAAAAGTATTAATTTCTTAAAAAAAAAAAAAAATCTTACTGATCCCATGCTTTTGGACAGTAGTGTATATTTTATTACATTTTATACACATTTTTGATTTGTTCGCAGTTACTAATTCTTGGAATTAACATATCCAAACAATACTACTTAAAGTAGTAAAAATGAATTAGTACTAACAGTTAGTGACTAATGTCCCCAATAAGTCAAAAACATCAACAAAAATTGCAATGTGACTCACTGGATGATTCAGCATGTTTTAGCCTCTTCCAGTGTTAAGGAAGACCACTTTGTGTCCCATAGGAGTAATTAGCTAGTAAAATTAGCTAGCCAGTGAATCACACCAGCAGTTACTCTCAACAGACTGACATTATGCTAGTTTGCTTGTGAGCATGTTTCCCTCTACACAGTACACACGCTCTCATACAGAACAATAATGCCGTAAACTCAGAAAAAAGTAGAGCTAGATCCAAATGCAGTGTGTTTAATAAAGATAAATGTACAAAATAAACTCGAAAAACACCAGAAATCCAAGGAACAGAACTGAGGACACAGATGATACATCCATACATGGAAGACCTGATAAAGAACAAGAAAAACTGGGGATTAAATACACAAGACTAACAATCTAACAAGACACACCTGGGAACAATCGAGGGAACGGGGAACGGGGGAACCAATGAACAAAAGGACCACCAAGGACTACAAACATGGCACAAGGAACAGGAAACACGTCAACATAAGTCCAGGGGTGAACACAGGTGCGTTCACGCCATGTCGTAATTACCGATTACAATTTTGTGTTCCTACTTGTACCATGTGACTGCTGCAGATTCATTTAGGTGTTGATAGTGTTGCTATAGAAATGCATAATTCCCAGTCTGAGGATGTGAACAGCTCACGTGTTGTCATCTCGAAATTATGGTAATTATGACAAGGCATGAATGCAGCACAGTGAAATCACTATTTTTTAAATTCATTAATATTTCCAGATTTTTGGATTTGTTGTATTTTCCTGTGGAGCACTAAATCCAAAGGGAAGGCCTTATTTTCTGTATTGAACATTTAAATCATTTTATCATTCACCCACTAACAATTCAGTCAAAATATGTTACTCCAAAATATGTACCTGCTGAAAGCAGTTTAGCATGCTGCCAGTGTTCTTAGTTGGCGATCTAATTTGATACACTTAGATGCACACAAGCAGAGAAAAAAGAACAAGAAAAGAGTTTTAAAATGAGTTTGTTGTGTGTTCACTGAAGTGCTACACAGTGTAGGGCCTAGTGGCTACAGATGAAAGCAGTGTTAGCACACAATCGTCTCTACACACTTCAATAAATCACATCAAATCCAGCAACTGCACTGCCAACAAGGGGCAAAAGAACTTTAGGATCAGAATGAGTGAAAACTAGGAAGAATTCTAATTAACCTTTTAAGACCTTATTGAGCATCTCGATGTTGCAGTGAAGTACATTTCCTTGTCGGATACAGCATATTGGTGCTGACTTGAGATATCAATTTAGACAGTCGCTCCTTCCTACCCTTTGCTGACAAATTGATTGAGGCTGATGTGACTAATCAAAGGAAATGTTAAGACCTCCACAGACTCCTTGATGCTGAGTGGACTCTTTAACTTCTTACATATTCATATTGTTTGATTATCTTAATATAAAAAGAAAAGATAAAAAAACTTTTTTTTTTTTTTTTTTTTAAAAAAGAACCTAATGTAATGTGACATGCTTTTTTGATAGCGTTTTGATATTTAGGACACATACTTAAACAGTTGTGATGTTCATATCACACAAAAGGATTAATTAATATAGTATTATGTCACATTATACTGTTAAATCAGTATATATGGTTTCAAACCAACAATCTGTAAGGTTACTTTAAGGTTCTGAAGGGCTGTACATGGAAAGAGGACAAGAAAAACTCTAATTGTAAGTAATGCTCACCTCAGCTAAATACTTAATGGCTAATGTACACTAATAAGATCAACAATTATTAGCCATTCATAGGAGAGGAAAGGAGTTTTGATGACTCAGATAAGGATTATTTAGAGACTATAATCGAATGAGACTTTTGGCTAGAAAGGTGTCTTAAGAGAGAAGGTCTTGAATTCATAATGTTCACCAATGACCAAATTATATAGTAGTATAATATAATATAAATATATATATATATTTATTATTTAAATAAAATATTAAACTTTAAGCACTTTAAGGAATAGTTCAGCCAAAAATGAAAGTTCTATCATTTACTCACCCTCAAGTCGTTCCAAACATGTATGAGTTTCTTTCTTCTGTTGAACACAAAAGAAGATATTCTGAAGAATATGGGTAACCAAACAGTTGATTGACTTCAATAATATGGAGAAGAAAAAAAAAAAAAAAGGCTACCGTCAACTGTCTGCTTACTAACATTCTTTAAAATATCTTCTTTTGTGTTCAGCAGAGGAAGAAAAAAACTTATATAGGTTTGGAACAACATGAGGGTGAGTAACTGATAACATTTTTATTTTTGGCTGAACTATCCCCTTTAATAAAACAGTTTTTAAATCTCTTGACACATCTCAAAATATACTACTTTTTTTTTTTATTAATCCATAAATTTATTTTTATTGAAAAGCTCCAAAAGCTTGTGTTTTTATTGTACATTTAGGTTATCCAGGGATACATCCTTCTACATTATATTAAGTCCCAATTTTTAACAAAAGTACGAGGAAGTAAGTAAATTCACTATATCGTTGTAAGAAAGAAGCAACAAAAATATTAGTGTATCTTCATATAAAGGGAAGAATTTCTTTTAGGGGAAGTAATGTAATAAATCTTGACCTGAGTGGTTGATACATTAAGTGTAATATGCTCCAATAAACAGCCAGGGGATTATGGTCAGAGTTATTGATTTTTCTTGTGAAAAAGGCACATTTGCAAAACAAGCTGTGTGAATCCTGTTTCTGTATAATATGACATTATCTAAGATCGATTAGTTATGAACTAATCTCTTTTGCTTACTATGCAGAGATTCTGCTAGACAGGAGCAGTTACATTCATGTGATGAATGGTGGCCATTTGACCCACTTTTACATATCTCCAGATACACGACTGAAATTCTAAACACCCCGGCTGTGTCTTAAAATTGAATGACCTGCCTTGCTAGATGGTAAGAACACATTTGTACTTGCACATTTATGGTGTTTATTTGTGATAACAAAGAATGCCCACTTTGCAGTGCTCACAGATGCCATCCAGGCTTGTTTGTCTGCATTAGTGCTATATGGCATCAGGAGAATATAGCCCAAACAGTCATCCCAAATTCTGTGTCTGCTCCTTCAACCGCCAGGCAGCTTCCATGTATTTAGTGATTTCAGAGTTCTGCCGTGGAAAGTTTAATCTTCTGTCACTGCGATCTGAGACAAGCTGAAGTATTGCACAAAAAAGCTTATTAGTAGGATGATTATGAAATATGTTTTCTATTTTATACTATATTGCTGATGGTCAAGTATACAGTATCTCACAAAAGTGAGTACACCCCTCACATTTCAGCAACTATTTTAGTATATCTTCTCAAGGGACAATACTGTAGAAATGAAACTTGTATATATTTTAGAGTAGTCAATGTGCTGCTTGTATAGTAGTACAGATTTGCTGTTCTCTAAAAATAACTGAACATACAGCCATTACTGTCAAAATAGCTGGCAACAAAAGTGAGTACACCCTAAGTGATAACAGCTCTACGTCTGTTAACCATGCAAAGCCACATGTCCTATTCATCATGTTCATGTTTTTGTCTGCTTGACAGGATCATACAAATTTGCGTATCTTGTAATAGAGCAGTTAAAATTTGGTGCTTTGAGTACAATCCTCTCATACTGACCACTGGATGTTCAACATGGCACCTCATGGCAAAGAACTCTCTGAGGATTTGAGAATTAATTATTAATTATCTTGTTAGCTCCCCTGTTTGTTTTTGTATTTAAACCCTGTGTTTCTCTCAGTCTGTCCTCGTCATTGTTTAGTTGGTTGTTCTGTTCCCAGTTTTAAGCATTTTATGGAGTTTTGAGTTTGTTTTAATAAAGAAAGCTGCTGCATCAATATCCGTATTATATTAATTTGTGCTGCAACCAGCAACCGTGACAGAGAGGAGTACCAAGAAAATTGTGCTTACAGTCAAGCATGGTGGTGGTAGCATCTTGGTCTGGGGCTGTATGAGTGCTGTTGGGACTGGGGAACTGTGCTTCATTGAGGGAAACATGGATTCCAACATGTACTGTGACATTCTGAAGCAGAACATGATGCCATCCCTTCAGAAACTAGGCCGAACGGCAGATTTCCAACATGATAACGACCCCAAACACACCACCAAGATGACAACTGCCTTCCGCGAAAGCTGAAGGTGATGGAGTGGCCAAGTATGTCTCCACACCTAAATCTTATTTGAGCACCTGTGGGGCATCCTCAAGCAGAAGGTGAAGAAGTGCAATGTGTCTAACATCCAGCAGCTCTGTGATGTCATTATGGAGAAGTGGAAGAGGATCCCAGCAACAACCTGTGCAGCTCAGGTGATTTCCATGCCCAGGAGGATTAAGGCAGTGCTAGATAACAGTGGTGTTCACACAAAATATTGACACTTTGGACACAGTTTTGACATGTTCACTTAGGGTGTACTTACTTTTGTTGACAATTTAGACAATAATGGCTGTATGTTGAGTTATTTTTAGAGGACAGTAAATCTGTACTACTATACAAGCAGCACACTGACTACTCTAAAGTATATACAATTTTCATTTCTATAGTATTGTCGCTTGAGAAGGTATACTAAAATGGTTGCTGAAATGTGAGGGGTGTACTCACTTTTGTGAGATACTGTACATACTGTAGTAATCTGGGATACTATGAAATGTAAATTGGGAGTAAATTCAGTATGGGGCTTGCAAATGTAAAATAAAGTCAATTACCAAAAAAAAAAAAAAAAAGTAAACAGCCAGTTTAGCAGATTTATCAAAATAAGCATTCTAAATATCTCTTTGTTTTTACATGTATAGTTTAATAAATAAATAAGTAACAGTTTACAATAATCCTCCAAGGTCCCATTTGTTAATGTTAATGAATTAACTAACATTAACTAACAATAAGCACTACATTTGTTACAGTATTTATTAATCTTTGTTAAGGTTAGTTAATAAAAACACAACTGTTCAGACAGTGTTAGTTCATGTTAGCTTAGGTCCATTAAATATTAACACAACTTTTGTGTTAGAAACATGTTATTAAAATCAAAAGTGTAAGTAATTAACATTGATTAAGATTAATAAATGTTTTGGAAGTATTTTTCATTGTTAGTTCATGTTAACAAAGTGAATATAAAAAATTGAACCATATTTAAAGAGTTACCAATAGATAAATAATCTGTATCTAAAGTGTTAATATAAAATCTACTGTAAATGTCTTGAGGTACACATTTAGAGAATCGGAGTCCTTTTCAGTTTAGGTAGGTATGTAGGAACTTACGAGAGGACTGGACATCCACCCTATCTCTTGTGCTTCAGTCTGCGGGTGAGAGTACTTCTTTGTTGGCTCCAGACGGGCCGCATGTATGGCCTGGAGGAAAGCAGCTGAACAAAAACATTTTGTCATTATAATGTATTCTAATTACAAAACCATTAAACCCAGTCACCCAAACAGTGAATACATTTAATAGTAGTACTATTAACTTTATTACTGCTGTCATTCTGCTAATGTTACGTCAAATGTAGTTGAAATACTTACAGTCTTCCTCTTCTTTTCTGTAGCTGATGTTGGACATGGGCTTGTCAGTCAGAATGTGCACTGGAAAAAAACAAAAACCCAAAGAGGCTTTTAAACATTTACAGCAGTCAAATCCAGAGACATACGTGAAGCTCTGCACTCACGTTTCTTGAAGGGGTTGATGTTAAACTCCGTGTAAAGCTTCTGGTGTCTCAGCTCCTTCATTATTGTCTCGACATGAATAGCATTCTGGTGAACTATGTCCACAGGGTCTTTTTCTTTAGGTTTTGCCATATTTACTAATGTTTGCTGGTATGATCACCGAATCACTTCCAGCAATGGCTAACACTTTCCCCTTCTCTAAGAATCTTGTTGCTTGGCAACCGTAAATAAAGCGCTAAAATGCTATATTGTTTTCGCCACACGGGGGCGCTCAAAGCCCAGTAATTAGCTTGGAACAGACGTTCATCTGTCTGTATTTCTGTCATAATGTTTCAGTGGTAGGCCTTTTCAATAGTGAATAAATAATAAATATATATATGTGTATATATATATAATTTTCAAAGTTATTCAAATTTTGTAAAAAAAAAATAAAAATAAAATAAAAAAAAAATCAATCATTCTTTCTTTGGCAAGGGAAGTGTTAAAATGGAACATAAAGACAAATATCCAGAAAATCCAAAATTATTAATATTTTGTAGAATATTTTTCATTTTTTTTTCATTCTGGGATTGGAAACGAATAATCAGCTTGAATATTTGATCTCTACATGTAGGTGGGAATGAAAAGCCTCTTTCCACTGATTGGTCAACCAGACATCAAACCATGTCATCATCAGTTGTTTATCGGTTCTGCTGCTTGTAAGAGAACATTTTGAAATATTTTTGATTTTTGAATTTTAAATAGCATTTTGTTTTTATTTTGTACTACTATCTTAAAATAAATTATTTCAAATAATATATGTTTACATGTAGACCACAAAACAAAATAAATTTTACACAAAAAATTTACACAAGAGTCTGTTCAAACGTTTACATACACTTGACCATCACTGAAGGTTTGCAGCTTTTGTAATAGTTGTGTTTGAGTCCCTCAGTTGTATTCAGTGTGAAAAGATGGATCTCAAAATCATACAGTCGCTGCTGGAAAGGGGTCAAATATGCAGAAGATGCTAGAAAACCAAGGAATGTGAAGGACCTGGAGGATTTTTCTGAAGAACAGTGCTCATTTTAACTGCTCAGGGAAAACAAGGGACACATGAACAGCCATCACAAAACATAAAAACAGTAATGGGTCATCAGGGCCATGCACAGACATTTGGGAGGCAGGTGCTCAAGTGAGAAAAAATATTCAAAAAGGGCATCCCTCTCATAATTACTTAATTACTATAAAAAATACCTAAAAATGAAGTTGGTTACTTACTATAAAACACCTTTAAATTAATTTCATTCACTTATTTCTTTATTTAAATAAATAACTATATCATTTGTTGGCATTATGCTGGAATTGATAAATCAGTAAAATCAATGTTGTGCATTACTGAGAGATATTATTATTATTACTATTATTATACTAGTAGTATTTAGATGCATTTACACTGCAGTTACAGTTACAGAAATGTTATGAAATTAGTGTTTTAAATATAGAAATATGAACTATAAAAATGAAATTATACTTTTCGATATATGATAATTTCATATAAAAACTGAAACTGCCAGTAGGTGGCGGCAGGTTTTTATTAAATGAGTCAAAGAATCATTTATTTTCAGATTAATTTGTCATGATTCCTGTCTTGTGTTTAAAGACTTTTAAGTTGAAGTGTTTTCTGTTGTTTCTGTGTTCACTTCCTCTGTTTAGTTCCTGTTTGCTTTGTACCTGCTTGTTTCCATTGTTACCCTCATTTGTTTCAATGACTACTTATCACCTACACCTGTTCCTCATTAGCCTTTGTGTATTTAAACCCCAGTGTTTCTTGTGTTCCTTGTTGTGTTTGGTCATTGTTGGTAAAAAATAAAATGTAATTTTTATGATCCCTCCTATTTTTATTATTATTTTAATTATTAACATTTTGCAGATTATGCAAGGTGTATGTAAACTTATGATCTTGATTATACAGGCTACTTGGAAAACAAAGTGTGCAATATATATAGCGAATATATATTAAAGCTGAGCTTAACAGCAAAGCTGAGCAAAACTATTCCATGTTTCACGATTTTTCATGGAATGGAAATCAAAATTTGACAGTTCCTTGACATTTCCAGGACTAGTGACAAGAGCTCAATTATGAGAAAGCTGTCATTTGCTCATGTCAGTTGCTGTCCTGAGAAGCGATCAGACATGAGGTGATTGGAAGCCTAAGAAAACTGCCCAGAAGAAGTTCCAATGAGAGTTGGGCAGAAAGCAGGCACTATCCCGTAAAGAACAAAAGATAAAAAAGTGCTGCGCTGTCTGTGAGGAAGAACTGAGAAATACACCTTACTATGTCTCTATAATTCGCTCAACTAATTTAATGTTTTACATTTTAATCTAATTAAGCTACATAAAATGGTGCAGTTATTAGAATTTTGCTCTTTGATCTTGGAGGATTAAAATTCATTCAAGTCAAAACACAGACGATTCATTTTGTTCTGCACATCACAACCACATGTAGTGTACCATTGTTGTTAACTTAATTTTTATTTATATATATTTTTTACCATCTTGTTAACAATTCTATGTTTTACACCAAAGTTTTGTTATATTTTAAAGATGCTTGCTGATTTTTTTGGAGGTTTAAGAACGTGAGAAAGTTCCCAGCACATCTAACCATGAGTCCATGCTATGTCTGTGACTAGCAGTCATCCATAACCACAATCTGTGCCAAAATACAAACACACACTCGCTCAAGGCCTATTGTCTACACGCACACCATGATAATTCTCTATCTCATACACAAAGGGATAATGTGAATGCGTATGTGTGTGTTTGTTTAGGTGTGAGTAAGTGTATGTTGAGGTTCCGATAAATGCTCCTACCATCATTCTTTGTCGCCCACCTTCAGCTGAAATGATGCTTTATTCCCTCAGTCACACAGGCAGAGGGAGCGGCTGCAAAATCTCTATCTGCTAGAGCTAGATAAACCCCAGGAGTCATACACCACTGATGGCACTGATTGTACTGAATACACTCGCCATCACTGAGGCCCAGTGGAGACGCCACCTGGTCATGGGAAACTCTCTTGAAAAATCAGATTGGCACTGCTTTCTAAGTGTTCCCTCAGCCTGATCAAAGTTTCAGCAGCATGTTCTCTGTTTATAGGACTATGTTAAGGATTCAGGGTGAAAAATGAGACCATGTACCCAAAAGAATACAACCCTGAGAGCCCAAGTCTGTCCTAAATGTCTGTGTTTAGTCTTTAAAATAAAATTGGGCTAGATTCATTGATATAAGGACATATTGCATTCCACAAGCATTGAATTCATTCTGGGTTTTCTCCCAAATGATCATTATAGAATTAACAACATCAGGTCTAATCACTTAGGATTTATTTTTATAAACTCAAACTCCTAATACTAACTGTCAGTTCCTAATACTAATGGTCATTTGCAGCCTCGATGCATGTAAAGTGAGCTTAGTAAAGTGTTTAAGGAGTAACACATTAAATAGCTTTAGCTTGAAATGTTAAATAGTTTGAAAATCACTTAAATAGCTTGTGTTAAATTGTTCCGAAATCTGCTAAGAGCAGAACAGACCGAGCAGTTGACTGTCCAGAAGATTACCTGCCTGAAGAGAAATACTGATTGTCTCATTCAGGCTGTTAGCACAGAAAAGGGATATGCACCACAAGTCAAAGTCTTTTTTCTTGGATTTGACCTCCTTTAATTAGGGGCCAAGCACCAAAGGTGTGTAGGCACCTATTGTATCCGCTGGCGTTCTTCTTCTTCTTCTTCTGTTTCTTCTTCTTCTTCTTCCGCTCTTGAGTCTATGGCAGCCCATAGAACCGTATGGTAAGAAGTTGTGAAATTTAGCACACTGATAGACGTCAGTCCCACATCGATTTTGGAGTCTCTAACTCAATTCCTCTAGTGCCGACAACTGTCCAAATTTACACTCACATTTATGCTAATAACTTTTGAACCGTAAGGGCTAGAAACAAAATGTCTATTGAGGCTGTATCTCTGCAATGCTTTGGCATTGACACCAAACTTAGCAAACTTTGTGTCGTTGTCACCTCACTCTGACCATACCACATCAATTTGGTCACAGCGCCACCTATTAGTCGAAAGTCTTAAACCATTAAATCATTATTATAGACAGTATTTATAATTTTTTTTAGGTATTTTGCTTAAAATGATCTTAATAGGTCTTTAATTGACAGTTCGTGAAGACCCGCCCCCTTTAGTTACTGTTGCTATGTCCAACAAGCCATGCTGCTCTCACACCTCACATCATGTTCACAACGGCAGATTCGGCGTTATGATTGGTTCGATCGCCTGTCAATCAAACTCCCGGTGAAGGGTCAATTGCTCATTGTTGCAGTTGGTCTGATGCTCCTAGCCATGTTGGCATGACTTATCATGCCTTCTTTGTGCTTGTCCCCTTAATGGCTGCTTGCAGCTATATTTTAATTATGAATGAATAATTAATATTGATTAATATTCATTATATAATGTGTAGATGTACCCCAAATTCATAATGATTAGTACCTTAGAATACTGTTTTAAGAAATATAAAAAAATATTTTTAAGAAAATTCCCATGTCCCCAATCATGTTTTCTCAACTTCAGGCTACATATATATGTTTTTAAATAATTGTATGTATTAGTATATACATTTATTATTCTCTCTGGCATAACATACAATTTATTGTGACACATTTTTTAATGTGTAAAACCATTAAATTAGTTTATGTCCCTCAAACTACAGTCTGCCCTGCTACATTGGTGCTATTTGCCCTTTAAAATCTTAAGCATATGCCCTAAATCACATGACTTGCTAGATGTGACATCATTTCTTTGAGGCAAAGCAACTCCAAGAACAAAGTAAGAATCAGTTATCATTTTTTTTCTCTTTTCCTCAGTTTTAGGCGACTTATCTGTAGCGTATAACATAACATGTCCACCCTGTCAATTTATACTGGATGTGAAAATGCTTGTTTAGTTTTTAAAATAGATTTTATGTATCTATTCAAATTCTTCCTCTTCTCCTAGCATGTTGTTCTTTCCTAGCTAGTAATGGGCTTTATTAGCTTAAAACATACAACCTGCTATGGTTCACCCTGTTACACACTGCATTGTAAATATGTCATGTAACAGGGTGGACATGTTCCATAGAATGTGAATTGGAGATGAAATATATGAAATAAAATATTTGGTCAGGATTATTGTGATTATACTAGCCTGAGCTTGACCAGTGTGTTTTTATGACAGACATTTTCTCTCTGTGACAAGACTGAAAAAGTCCAAAATGCACCAAACTGTAGGAATGACCCATATATATTACAATTTCTTATACATTTTCTGTAGGCTATGACAGTTATGTTGTTTTTATGAGTAATACAAAATTTTATCATCACAAGGACAGACAGAGGATCTTCATTTTGGATTTTTCAAGAAAGAGAATGAATTAACACACTTTATGCTTGCTTTAGTTTTTTGCAACATGATCACCTGCAGTTATTAGTCTGACATTTGTTAAATTAACTGCATTAACTTACATTGGCACTTGATGTGTTCTGTTATCTGATTGGCAAAAATACTGTCTGGTCTTCACAAGCTTATCAAGTGTCTGCACTCAGAGTTGTGCTCTTCTGTCATCACCCATAGACAGCTAAACATAGAAACACACACTTCTCCTTGTTGTCAATGCTAATAGCAATTTCAGCGAGTATGTCACATAAAACATGTGTTCCTGCTTTTCCTCTATCCCCTTGGCCTTATAACATAACAAGCGTTATTACTGTAACTGTCACTTTGTTCGCTCCTAAGTGTCCAGAGGAATAAAGAGAAAGTAAGACAAATACAGAAACAGCTTGCTGCTTGTCTCACATTCTTTCGTCAAGTGGCTTTTGTTTGGGAAAAGGATCTATCACATGGGGATTCACAATGGAATTCACCATGAGTGGGATCTGAGCAGTCCTGACAGGTGAGAGAGAGGAAAGAACTGCAGAGTGGGTTACTTTGATTACTTAAAGAGCATTTGATCAACTATAGCATGCTCTCCGTGGCCACTGTGCTCTGTCTTCTGCGTGAGAGAGTTTCCAGAGTTCACTCATTAGGACTCCTTATCAGACAGCAGTGTCTTAATGGGATTTTGATGGCGGTAAATGTCAGTGGACACGGTATATGGCAAACAGAGCAGGCTCATTGTCCCTGTAGTTTTATTAGTAATTTCATAGGTAGCTGTGACATCAACTTTCAATCATTTATATCTATCTATTTTATAGGCAGCTCTGACATCTTTCAGTCATTCATATCTATCTATCTATAAGATTAATTTCCTTGAAAGACCAGGCTATGTTAAATAAACTGTCTCATTTGTCTTAAGAAACAGCAGAAATCAGAACAGGCGTTCCCTCCTTTTCGAGGTGATGAGCCAGCTAAATGTCAGATCTGTCTTCAACTACCACTTAATACTTGGCGACAAAAGACGGATTGGATTTCTTCAGAGAGGCCAGGTTGTGTTTGTAGAGTATCATTTGGGAGTTGGGCCTGTTTGGGCTTATGTCCAGGGTAGGTGGTGGGAGTAAAGAGGCTGTGTTTGGGTGTCCTGTGAGTATGACAGATATTGAGGAACCAGTCCAAAGCTGAGGATCAATGTTATCATCAGTTAATTTTTCCACTTGTTTCCCTGGAATGCTGGAGGTGGCTGAAAATTCTTAACTGACAATATCAGTTCAACCAAAAATGACATTCCTGTCATTAATTACTCACCCTCGTGTCATTCCAAACCTGCAAGACCTTCGTTCATCTTCAGAACACAAATTAAGATCTTTTTTTATAAAATCTGAGAGGTTTTTAATCTCCCATAGAAAGCATTGAAATTACCACATTTAAGGTCCAGAAAAGTAGTAAAGACATCGATAAAAAAGTCAACATGGTTCAACCTTAATGTTATGAAGTGACGAGAATACTTTTTGTGCGCAAAAATAAAACAAATATAACAACTTTACGCAGTTTACGTTGAAGACACATTGCAGAGCTTCCAGGTTCTACGTCAGAACGCCGACCCATTATTGGCCGTCGCTGTTCACGTGAGCACCATAAATATCTTAATTTGTGTTCTGAAGATGAACGAAGGTCTTGCGGGTTTAGAACAACATGAGGACGAGTAATTAATGACAGAAATTTCATTTTGGTGAACTAACCATTTAAAGATTTTTTTTTTCTGGAAAACAAGACAAAAACTCAAATAAATGTAACATACTTGTAATTGTACCACTAGAAATATCTACTTAAAAGTTTTTTTTCTTGGAAAATCTGATAATTTTGCATTATCTCATCTACAATGACTCAAAAACAAGAGAACCTCTGAAAGCACTTACTGTAGTACGGTAGCTGGCACCCATCAAATTGAGACTGATGGGCTCATTAAGTTCAAAGAGACTCATAGACATCCCATTAAACCTTTACAGTGAACTCTTTACTTCAGAGGCTAAAAGTGTCCCAGACAGCAAAATCCTGTCCATCATATTAATCTGAATAAATCATACATCTTTAATCCCTCTATCATACATGGCAATCTAAAAGAGACGGGGTGAGGGAGGATAATTTAAAGTCATTTTGTTAATGTAATCAGTTGCCACGAGTTGAATGATGGAGGACTGAAACTAGGTGAAAGCTGAACAATTAGTCCACTGCCAGTTTCTCTATAACATTTGGAGATGGCCTGCCAGGGTTTTACTGGGAAATTCTGCACTGACACATGCACAACATGACTATAATGTCACAGAATTGTCCTTCTGTTTTCCTATTCTTTTGTTTCAGGTTAAATAATGCTATTTAGAAAAATATAGATTTTCTGGTGCTAATTTACTTCTTGTTACAAACAGAACAGTCAAATAATAAATCATATGTGAGAACATATTTTCAAAGAGATGGGAGATGGCAATATTTTGTGCCTCACTTTTAGAAAGAAATTCAGTGTGTTGATTTGCTGACTAGATCTTTCTAGGCCACCAGAGGAGTAGGCTTATTGAGATAGGTCACCCAAAAATGAAAATTCTGTCATCATTTACTACTTTCCCTCAAGTTTTTCCAAACCGGTATGAATTTCTTTTTTCCACTGAACACAAAAGAAGATATTTTGAAGAATATCAGTAACCAAACAGTTGATGGGCCCCACTGACTTCCACTGTATTATTTTTTTTCCATACTATGGAAGTCAAAGGGGCCCATCAATTGTTTAGTTACCCATATTCTTCAAAATATCTTTTGTGGAACAACTTGAGGGTGAGTAAATGATGACAGAATTTTCATTTTTGGGTTAACTATTCCTTTAAATGTCACTAGAAAGCCTGCTCACAGAGCTTTGGTCCTGGGCCAGTTTCTGCCAGTTTGCTAACATATAATTATCACACTTCACACCTGGCAGTGCTGCTAACACTTTACTCTCTGTCTGGCAAATACATTGAAATGGCATCAGTTAGTTTCTGGTACTCTCTTACATAATAATACTAATTTTTTCCCTGGCTAACTCAATTTATATCAATTAACAGTGTATATTGAAATCTGTGGGTGCAGAAATTGAGAATATGAAATAACACAACAATATTTTCACTTGACTTTTTTTTCTGATTCCCATGGAGGTAAACAAAAAAAAACAAAACTTATAAGTCATACTAAATGATGAAAATTAGATGAAAATGTAATGCATAAAGCTAAATACATAAATACTATTTGAATAAACTTAAATATTAAATTTAAGTATGCACTGGAGTAAAAAGTTTGACCGTTAGCCACAATCTATATGCTTTTAAACACAAGTACTAATGAGATGCCCTTCTAAGTGATTACTGACCATCAGTGTTTGGGGTCCCTTGAAACCCTTACTCTGCTATTTCCAGGGTCAGCGGCAGAATAAAACAGTTCAAACCTATGCGTGCCCGGGCGTGAGCCATGCTGTGAATATGTTACTGATGTGAACGTGGGGTTGTTCTGGTCTGCTCTCAGAAGGAACTAAGAGACACAGCTAGACTGATCCCAAACTCAGGTGGCGACTCCACATACAGTATATGCACAGATAAGAGCACAAAGGCTCCTCTCCTCTGTCCTTATCCAGTGTTAAAACAGCAACGTCTGCACCACAGAGGTGATGCCAATCACTGCATGTCACTCCCATGGAGCCCAAATGGTGATCAGGTTACGCTAAGTGAAGCCTTCACTTATTGAAACACTTTGCTCAAGTGCCTCTGATTTGTTCAAACATGTTGACTACTTCTTCAGACTATAAGAGTGGTGTCTTGGTGGTGTGTTTATCTTTGTCTTTGTTCCTGTCCTCATTACAAAGTTGATAGCTTTGAGGTAAAGTTGACGTGTGGTCTAACATTATGTAGAGATTCTTGTGTAAAGTGGATCACTCTAAAATCTTAAAGTCCTTTTTTTGTAATCTTTAGTTAGATGATCTCCTGCATTGGTGGTCCATCAGTGGAAGCAAGGGAGGCTGAGCCACCTCAAACATATATTCTAAATGAAACAACTCTAAAGTAATAAAATTGACTTATACAGGAATATATTTTCTTTCATGTATTTGTGTAATATTGTTTATTCCAATTTTTTTTCTTTGTTAAAAACTGTTTATACATGGTTATATTGTTCATATAGGCCTACTTGTTACTCAGTAAAAAAGATTGTCTTTGCATTAGCGGCAGTGACTTTCAGTGGCTTCTTCTGCAGATTGCAGATATGCGTGACTGCCTTTGAGTCATTGAATCATTCATTCATCCAGTTTGTTTGAAAACACTTAGTTTGGGAACAAAACAGATGAATTGTCCTAATAAGAGAGTTATTGAATCATTCACTCAGCTGATTCATTAAGGAACAAAAGAAGTGTCTCTTTTTAAGCAAACTGATTCATACAGGAACCAAAAAAAAACAAAAAAACAACTGTGTTGTGTTGCTCGGAGATATGCAACATGCAGTGGCTTTGTTTAGAACTATTTTTAGAATATATGAAGTATATCTGGCCAAAGCTGTTGTATAAAATGCTTCCAATCAGAACAACAGTGGATCCACTTGTGACTCCAATCATTGCTCATCTTTTTTTTACAAAGCTGCTGTCTTCAGAGATTTCTTTGGCCCTAGAGACTCCCATCAAGGTGCTGCTAGTTTCCACACAAAGGCAAACTGAAGCTAACTGGCTTCATACTAATTGCAGGTCCATGTGGTGCAGACTGATGCAATTTGACAGTCCCTCTGGCAGTAATAGGCACTTATGGAACACAGAGCTGCCTTGTGTCATTGCTCAAGGCTCTTTTCCATTGCCACCCTGAGGATCCAATCAACACTTACTTTAATGTGCACGAAAGAGACTGGTCAGTGAGTATACATACTGTACATGGGTCATTGACAAATAAAGCTTCAAAAAATCTTTTCAAAACTGATGTAAAGTACATTTTTGAGTCATGTACAATGTGTTTAAACAAATTTCAGGTGTTAAATAACACTTCAGTGTTTAAGTTGGGGTCTAGTTGGGGTCCTCTGGATGATGCATTATCCTGTTTTGCAGTTGTGCCACCCTGATATTTGAGAATATCCAAATTGCTGGACAAAAGTTTTTCAATTATCTTAACATCTTTAAAAATACTGATTTTTATAAAATAAATGTATATGAAAGTTTTCAAACCTATGATGCCATAGTATTTAGTTTTTAATTTTTTATTATTAAGACACTATTTTAAATGGTTTTCTTACTCTGTTAATTTGTTCAGACAGTTGCACCACCTGACATTTTGGGGGTTTAAGATAACAAAACATAAAATAATATTATTTAAATGTACTAAAAATGAATTCAGTCTAGGTTTTATAGAATAAAGTGTCATTTCATGAATTTATCAAATAATTTTAAAAGGAAATAATGCACTTAGACACAAAAATATGCACGTCATGTCACTGACCCACATTTAAGATAAAAAAAAAGACTTACTTTAAGGCTCTGATGGTTCACATGAATAAAAATATTCAATGTAATATTCTAAAGATTGTCTTTCAGATCAGCACAAAAATCACAATTTGTCAGTAATTTGGGACATGCCAAATACAATTACAAAATAAAGCATGTGTAAGTGCAAATAAATAAAACTGTAAAGTGATTTATCATGGCTAAAAAAAATAATTTTAGAAACATTTTAGTATGATCTGAAGTGTAAAGTGGTTTAAACAGAAGTTGGATTTTATGGTTAATAATGTTAATAATAGTTAATGTTAATGTTCTTTCTGATTTTAAAATTTTCTCAATCACAGTCTCAATATTCAAATGAGTTTTTTTTTCTCTTAACAATAAAAAATGTGTAATTTTTCTGTGTACTACACTAATGACTTTTCTTAAAGTTAAAAAATGTTGAAATTCAGTGTGATACAAAATAGCATTCAACTAGACCAAACTGACGTTCTTATATAGTGTAGAAAGCAGTCAGTCAACAAAAATTGGAAATTTAAATTTGCATATTACAAACATTTCCAGTGTTGAATGCCAACATCTAAACATTTTGACCAGTGTTGCTCAGACAGTGACCAAAAAAAAAAAAAAAAAAACATTTAATTTTGTTGGCACTTGCCAATTTACTGACACAATAACTAGGTTTTGAAGCATGAATTGAATGTTTTGGTGAGTTACTACATTTTCCAGACATGCAATAAAGCTGTGATGTCCTTCAGAGTTTAGAGAATGGTAAAATTAAAAAAATGAGTCAAAGTGATTAAGAAAAACTGTATTACGGTTATTCTTTATTTATTTACTTACTTACTTCAAATGCTGTTTCTGTTATTCTGTTTTTTCTTAAAGCATTTTAACTTAGTCCTGAACACAGATGTGACTTGGCCTACATAGACTTCTCTATCTCTTCACTTCAACAGATATCATGATTCGGAGGAAAGAAAAAAAGAAAAAGAAAAAACTTTTGCCTGTTTCCATTGAACCAAATGAAAGTTTAGAACAACCATTGTTACATATCTTTTTACTCTCTGGAGATGTGAGGTTTTCTTCTCTTTGGGAGATTTACTCTGATAACATCAGCACACATCAACGGGTGGAAAGATCTAGTATTCCAAACAAAGATGGCACATCAGTCAAGGTAGGACTGGAGCAGTGACGAAACCGAGACAAATGCTCAGTTCTGTTTGTGTGTGTGTGTAGACGTCGAAGCTGACACGCATACTGACAATCAGGGTCTCATCAACACTCGAGGGCCCCCTCACAGAGTAAAGCACAGAGAAACACTAGATTAGATTCCATTTGTGAGAGTCTGATAAACCAGCCAACAGTCAGGAACGAGTCCATACAATATTCTCCTTATCAGCAAAGCTAAAGATTAATTTAAGTCCAACACTGTAATATGGAGCAAACAGTCCCATTAAATCACTTGTACAATTCTGTTTTGCCACAAGGCTTGGTTTTACAAGGTGATGGAATCAATAACTTTTAATTGTTTTCATTTTCCGCTTGCTTTATTATCAATCTCATATTCTTGTTTTCAGATTAAAAAATGCACCAATGAATTTCTCAACACATACGCCAAGTTGAAATGGTCTAGAGCTATTGGCATTGTCAATGCTTAAGTTAATAAAACCAATGCTAGTTTTAGCCAGAGGGCAAAACCCCTATAAAAACGCACATGCATAAAATACACACACCCACCACAGACTGTCATGGGAATGGAGTATTAGTATGTCAATCATATTGATTACACAGCAGCAACTGTGAATGTGTGATAACTGCATTCTGGCAGGCGGGGCGACGTAAATGATATCAAACTTCCCTTAAAGGGATAGTTCACCCAAAGAACAAAAATTTTGTCATAATTTACTCACCCTCATGTCGTTTTAAACTCCTTAAATCTTTCTTTCATCTTCAGAACACTAATAAAGATATTTTTAATGAAACCTGAGAGATTTCTCTCCCTCTATTAGGAGTCTATTCACCCAAAACACTTGACTGTTCAAAATGTTCATAATGAGATTGTAAAATAAATCCATATGAATCAAGTGGTTTAAACCAAGTCTGAAGATACACAATCAGTTTAAATAATGAACAGATTAAATTTAGGTTTTTATTCACATATAAACATTGATTAACGAACATAGAGCACTCAAATATGGTAAACTGAAGCTCAACCGTACTTGCTTGACGTGCGAGAACAAACCTCATTGGTTCTTGCAAAAGATCAAACATGCTGGTGTGACATGAGAATAAACCTCATGAGAACTGGTTCTTACATGTCAAGCAAGCATGCTTGAACTTCCATTTACCAAATTTGAGTGCTCTATGTACAGTACAGTATGTTAGCTGTAAATGTTTCTATGTGAATAAAAGCCTAAATTAAATCTCTTTATCATATAAAGCTCTTCAGAATACTTAATTTGTGTTCAAAAGATGAACGAATGTCTTACGGGTTTGGAACGACATGAGAGTGAGTAATTAATGACAGAATTTTCATTTTTGGGTGAACTAACCCTTTAATATCTGTCATGCTTGATGATATCATGCTTGATGATAGCAATGGGATAAAGGTTATGTAAAGTATTGTGTGAGAATCGTTAAAGTTGGAAATGAAAGCTAAGTTCTCTGTCAAAACTACATACATCTAATGGTGTAAAGGAAGTCAAAAGGACTAAACCTGCCCAATTCATTGTAAAGGGAAACTAAAAATAAACACCACAACTCGTTTGAACTCATCTCAAGTGCCAAAAGTAAACATCTAAGAAGTGCAAAATGAGCTGCCTCAGGAAATCAAAATAATTACGCATATAAAAAAAGATAGCATGGCCAAGCCACTGCAATGTTAAACACCATCGGTTTTTCAACCACTGACGGAGGAATGCTGGTCTGTGTGAAGCCTCCGAAAATAAACTTAAATAAAACCGCAATTTGACAGAAGTGTAAGAGTTTGTGCTCTCTAAGACTTCATTTCCTCTCCTCAGGGCATCCCGGCAATCACAGGCCAAACTCTTTTCAGAAACCATCGCTTAGACTTGATATTCATCCTGAATATATTTTGGTCTTTTTTATTACATCTGATATGCACATTGAGTGCAAGACCGTGCCAAAGATGAAAGAGACTTCAAATACATGAAGGGATACACAAACAGGAATTATTTCATCATCAACATATTTCGCTGTTCAGATATTTCTGAAATATCTTTCAAAGATTGCTAGGATTTTTTCTTATTCTTTCTTTCTGTGTAACTGATGTTGAACATGTTGAGCACACAGACTGCTGCTGGTTATTCCCAGGCTTTTACAATGTCCCTGACCAAAACAAATTACGGTTAAGTGTTTGAGAGCCTGACTGAGTGAGAGCTGAATGGATAGATTCTTATTTAACCAGTGATGGAGAAATAATGGTGCTCAGACCTTCAGGGTCTCTATCAAATGATGACATGTCTACTTAGGCCTTATAAATGTGTAAGAAAAACCATCCATTACTTTAACAATGAAAAGTGTTCATCCGGAAAGGGGAGCAGTCGTTTTCCAGAGGCTAATCTCTTGGAATGTTAATGGAGTAAGACTAAACATTTGAAGGAAATATTTCAACTTTTTTTGTGCTTAAATTAGTCATCATTCACATAATTCATGCCTGAAGATCTTCACCGGCCAACAGGAGTTCTTTTGTCTCTCTATACGAAAATAAGGACAGATAATTCACATTTTTTAAAAATGTACTTCTCACTAAAAAATGCTGGGTTGTTTCAACCCATGTTTGGATCAAATATGGACAAACTCAACCATTGGTTTAAATTTTTTTAATTAAATTTTTAAACCCAACGGTAGTGTTTGTCCATATTTGACCCAAACATGGGTTGAAACAACACAGCATTTTTTAGAGTGTTTAAGTGCAGTAAACGAGTTACCCTAACAGTATCCACAAATAATGTGTGATTATTTTTGACTGAGCACCTTAGCTCAACTGATAGGCTCTATATAGGACACACCATGCTCTTATCAGAATACCATGCATGGCTGATTTGTGCTGGTTCACTGCCTGGTCAGAGGGTGGTTGCTACATTGGGGAAACCTTGTAATGAGACCTTGATCTCTACTCAATGCGCTGAAGAGGCAGATCAAGTGGGCTTGGCCTTCTTTTATAGCAACTAAGCCCTGCTACTTGGTCAAGGCCTTGAACCCACATATATGTGAATCCAAAATTTAGCTTAGGACTTTTGCCAGTGTGACACTTCCACACATACTTGCTTTTTCAATTTCTCTCTCATATTCTCTTAAAGGGACAGTTAACCCAAAAATGAAAATTATCCTATGACTTACTCACCCTCAAGCCATCCTAGGCGTATCTTCTTTCAGACGAACACAATCGGGAGATATATTCAAAAATATCCTTGCTCTCCAAAGATTTATAATGAAAAATATCCATATTTAAAACGTTATAACCTAAGATAACCAGCTTCCACTAGACGACCGTATGCATACAGCTTAAGTCGACTTGCGCAAGATGATTAACCCGTGACGCGATGTATGTAGGAGTATCTACATCCTGCATCATACTATACTATTTATTTGTTCGCCTCTTGCGGTTAAACAAATAGGGCTGTGCAACAAACTGAAGCTCCTCTTCCCTTATATTGAAATCATCCGACATTTCTCTTTAAAATGTCTCGTTTTAGACTTCTAATTCGTTACTGGTGTTTTGTTTTGCTCTATCCTCTGCGCGTCCGCGTTCGTCATTGCGCATGCGTCTGGGCATCTCCCGAACTAACCCTTTTTCACCATGATTGTTACTGTAGGTTTTTCTCTGTTTTTTTAAGTGTAGGTTTGAATTTTTCAGGGAATATCAAAATTAACAGAGTAAAATTAAATCTGTTCATTACACGCGTCTCTAGAATGCTGCCCAATAGCGACCCGGCCCGTGTATGTTTTGATCATTTCATTTCCTATTTGGAATGGAATAATGAGAAATGAATAGACAACTTGTTTATTCGTTTTTTCATTTAGTTTAACAAACGGAAAATGAGATTTTGGCCTGATTTTGTTTTTGAATCGGTTTATGGCTTTGGTATTTCATTCGCACATGTGGGCGGCGCTGAAACGCCCCTTTCATCTGACTGGTCAAACCGCGCCGTCTTCAGGACGGCCTGGTAGAATAAGAGTCGGTACGGCATTGTCAAGTCATCCCACTTTATAAGCTTTTGTCGCCACGCGAACCACCACTCCCTCATATTTAAATAAGAATTGTGTTATATTTAACTATAATTAGTGCTGCTGCGAAGCTTAGCCTCTAAAGTACGACAGAAGTCATACAGTATGTTGACACAGAGTTTGGTGTTCCCAGTATATATATACCATAATATGTCTAACCTTTCCCACTCGTTTTTTAAGATGATCACTATAGTGTGTGTGTGTGTGTGTGAGAGAGAGAGAGAGAGAGAGAGAGAGAGAGAGAGAGAGAGAGAGAGAGAGAGAGAGAGAGAGAGAGAGAGAGAGAGACCTGAATAAATAACTGTGAAAAAAAGATTTAAAAAGATCATTGAATCAAAATTAGCAGGATTGGAGAGCAGGCTAACAGTATTATAGGTCTTCAATTTAAATACGAATTATGAATAGGAACTGTAATGTTAAAGTTATAGGACACAGTGTCAATCTTGGGTTATAAAAAATGTTGTTAGTAGTTTTCTTTGGATTAGAAATACAATCCAATAAAAATATCAGTTATATGAATTGTGAACTGAGAAGAGTTTCTGCAGTGGTTTGAATTAATTTCAGTGTTAAACAAATAATCAAAAAATAATTTGACCATGCTGATTTAAAATTAATCAAATACATTAATCTAAATTACATTTAACAGATTCTATCATATGTGGAATACAACTTATATTAATTAGACAGCATTTTTTACATTTATTTTTGTTACATGATGAATTGGTTGATGTTTCTCTGAAGTTTGCTAAACTTTTTCAAGGTATTGTTTATTCCCACTGCTTTATGCATTCAATATTTGTCCAGCAAAGCTCAGGTAGTATTTTTCTATACAATGATTTATTTTATTTTGTTTTCATTTGTCACGAGCTATTTTAAGATTAGGTGTTGATAAATCACATTCAATTAATGTGAAGGGCATGTCAGGGGTGTCCTGCTCCTGGAGGATCAATGTCCTGCAAAGTTCAGCTCCAACCAAACACACCTGAACCAGCTAAACAAGGTCTTCAGGATTACTAGAAATATCCATGCTACACTCTGAGGAAAAATGGTACATAAGCTGTTGCTGGGATGTTTCCATTTAAAAGGGTTTGAATATGTACCATTTAGGAATGTACACTTTTGGTATCCAATATGTAACCAATATGTAACTAATATACACTCTAGGTAGATGTACCTTTTGATAGGGCACCACTCCAGAGACGGCTTTTGTAGCTTTTTTTCTGAGAGTGTAGGCAGATGTGTGAGTCAGTCAATACAATGTCAAATGTAATGTGCAAAACATTATTTTATCGTAACAACAGTGCATTCAACCAAAATTCATCTTGATTCGAATGGGAGATTATAAAAAATGCTCTCTATTACATATTTTGTCAAACAAATTATCAGCTACAATGCAGAACACACAGGAGTTGAGGGGCAACACCATAACACATTCACTATGAAGAACAAAGAAACACACACACACACACACTCTCTCTCTCTCTCTCTCTCTCTCTCTCTCACACACACACACACACACACACACAACACCATGTTCAGGTTTGACTGTACTGTGACATAATTGCAAAAAAAAAAATTATACTTCAGTGATGATACTAAACGCGATAAATTTTTAATGTTATAATAATGTCTAAACACAAATCTAAACGAAAAGGCTATCTATAAAAAATACCTACGGGGAAATGGCAAATGAGCCAGTGAGTGATTCTCTGCAGCCATCTAGTGGCTGTTCTTGAAATTTCATGTTATTTTAATTTTAAATGTTTGATTTCCAGTATTGATGGGAAGTTCGGTTCTATTCCGCGAACCGGTTCTTTCGGACAGTTCGTCTCAAAAAACCGGTTGAAAAGACGGTCCACCAGTTCTTTTACGCTCCGACGTAGTGACGTCATCCGTGATGGCGTAATGACGTCGTCTATCGCGGGCCGGGAAGAAAAAACACTTAACACATTCAAATATAAAGTCAGTAATCATAACATCAGTCAACTAAACCTTCATTATAATCTGAAACGTGTCTTACAATTTAGTTTTGCATCTAAAGCATCCAAACACACAGGCAGTGATGTGCAAACAAAGTTTTACAGTTATAAAGTGAATAAATTAGTCTTCATCAGCGCAGAAACCATGATCCTCTTACTATACATAATCCATTACGATTTATTTGTGCGCCCCTCATTCGAGTCCTCTCATAACAGCAGTTGTCCTACTAGTTCGGTTAAGACGACGGTGCTGTGACAGATCACACGCTGAAACACGCATGCTCAGTATCATCAGCTCGTCGGTTCTCAAATCGGACATGTCCGAAAGAAGCAGTTCTCGGTTGTGTACTGGTGATCCGAAAACCGTTGCAACCGGTTGCAACCGATTCTACTCGAGAACGAGATGAGATTCGAGAACCGCGAGAGCGATTCAAAAGGAGTCGCTTTTTGCTCTCGCTGTAGTTTGATTACGTCATTTTTTTATCTTTAGGCTATATCACCTTGTTTAGAAAGTAAATAAACTGTCCATGGATTATTTATGAAACAAATAAATGTTTAGTTTGATAGTTTTACAAACAATTAATTCCAATCTTTTTTTAAAAAAATTATCATGAAAGCACAACTTTTACTGTAATGCTTTTTAAATAACATTAATATAGAAAAAGAAATTTGTAGAACTATTTCTGAATATTAGATAGTTTAATCTGTGTACAAAATATTTATGTTCATATTGCATGTATTTCTTATGTATAGTATATATTTTGTATGCTATTAATCTGTTATAGTGTATTTGGAAAAGCACTTTTTGAATTTGCAAGTCAATCATATTTCCAGTATGTTTTAAATTATCACACTTTCAGATATTCAATTAAAACTTGACTAATATGCTTTTCATTCTCTTGAAAAATTACACGCATGCGCAGTATCATCAGCTCATCGGTTCTCAAATCGGACATGTCCGAAAGAAGCAGTTCTTGGTCGTGTACTGGTGATCCGAAAACCTTTGCAACCGGTTGCAACCGATTCTTGACTCGAGAACGAGAACGGTGACAGGCCGTGCACGTTCGTCAGTGTACGCCGCGCATGCTCTCTCAGTATATCAGCTGCTCGTGCTCATCATCATCAGGGGCACGTTCAAGCTCAACGGTTTCCGGGTTGAACGACATGTTTCCTGGAAACGGTGTGCAACGGGTTTGAGATACGTTTTCTCTTGTTTGGTGGGTGTGTCAAAAATGTCAGCCCAATCAGCTTCAACATGCATATAAACCACGCGGTATTAAAGAGACAGCTCGTAAATGTATTTAACATCTAATTAAATTCACAAGAGCAAGTATATTGTTTGCACATGTTTATTTACATTAGTGGCAAAATAACTTAAATAATAAGAGCACACGTATAGATCTGGAACTTCTTTAAGTCTGTCTAAATATCATTCAGTAATAGCAATGTCTTCTGGTCCATATCCTTTTCTTAGGAAGGTGTGCTAGACACTGATTAATGTAACATAAAAATACTACACTTATATATTTTGCTTTTGTATTGTGGAGTGATACTTTCATAAACTTTAATAAACATAAAGGCAAATGTTGGATCACAATTATTAAGAACCACAGTTTCCACAAATCCCTTCCCTCGATTTGTATGATCTCTTTTATTCTGGAAGGCAAGGGCAGTGACTTTTGTAGTGTTAAACACGTATTTATACGATTTCATCAGGCTCCGAAAATTCTTCAAAAAGAACACAATTAGAATGGCCTTCTCAGCTGCCATAGTTGCAACTCTTGCGTCATCAGAACGGGGTGTTCAACGCACCACCGTTTCCGTTTAAAAAAACGTTTTGCAACGTTTTGTCAGGGCTGAACGCAGCCCAGTTCTCTCACAGAAGGTTAAGTCAGTATACTGTTGGAGTAACTGAATAACTCCGGGATGTTGTTTTTTCCGAGTCAGAGGGAGTGTCAGACATGTCAAAAAGTGAGTAACTTTAGTAATTTGTGGATTAGTGTTTGCTTACTGGAGATGCGAACTGTTTTGAACGATTCAGTCACTAATTTCCAGTATTGCAGCAATCTTCCACTAATGACACATTGTCAGTGTTATCTCCATGAACAAAATTAATAAATTAAATTAGAAATAAATTATTACAAATGCAAACACATTATAAAAACACCATATAAGTGAGTGATATTACGTAAGTTTAAAAAAAAAAAAACATTATCATACATTCCCATGAGTTATGAGCTCTTCCGTTTCCAAAAATAATGTTGCACTTGCATTCAGTTACGGAGAACACACACACACACACACACACACACACACACACACAGAAAGATGTCAGTACACATCATTTTTCAAGTTTAAGTCCACCGAGGTTAGGTCCTGACTGCTTTTTTCGGGCAAAATGGCGGATTCGGCGTTCTGATTGGTTAGATCGCTTGTCAATCAAACTCCCAGCGATGGTTCAATTGACTCACGCAAAAATACACTGGAAAACAAAAAATCTGAATGCTTGTTTGGGCCAGTAATGGGGTTATTCCACGGTGCCTTTTCAACTTTGTAAAATTAAAATATAAACTAAGTTTAATAATGAAGGAAAATCCATCTATGAAGACATCTTAAAATTACAAGAAATGATATTGTGTCATCTCAGGCTATGTAATTTTTTAATTTATTATTACTTTTCTTCCTCATGTTTTGATATTTTTGTCATCCCTGTTACAGACATAATCATTACTATATACTACAGTTTTAATTAGAACCATGTAATAGTTTTCACATATATGAGCAGTATTTTTTTTGTCCCTTTTTCATTTTTTTTTCTTTTAAAAGCACATACTTTTTTCAAATGTGGTATTTAAAAAGAAAAAATCATTTATTTGTCATTCAGATGACCAAGAACATCCTAATTTTGTAGGCTGATCACCTGTCAATTAAGAAAAATATATATACAAGAGAGATATTAAAAGAACCAAAACAAAATAGTGATTGTTACAATTGAAAAACTTGTAAGGCCATTTCAAATATTATTTTTACATTTTTACGAAATGAATGATAGTAACAGGATTGACGTAATAGTCACAGGACTGACCAGAGTAACAGGGATGACGGGACACACATTCTACATATTTGTTTACATAATACTGTAAAGTTTCTAACTTTTTAATTTACATTATATTATTTTACATTCACTTTGCATAGCTGTATTAGTGAAACATTAAATTTCTAAGAGATCAAGGGCCTCATTTATAAAATGTTGCGTCCTAAATTTGATCTTACGATCATTTCTCAGATGTGCATACACATGATTTATAGAATGAACCAAAAAACGAGTGTACACCTCTCTTTCAGATGTGAAATCTATAAATCACAAATAATCTTGAACTTGCACACAGCTGAATGGCTTCAGTTTTTCTCATTGTAAACAACACCTAATTAATGTCATTTACATATAAAAGATCAAAAGTCATCGTCCAAATCCTTTCATTTAGAATGGCGAGCTGCAAGAATATAGCTTTAAATTTCCAAAAACCTGCAGAAATCTTACAAGGAAAAGTGTGTACGTCTGCTCAGGCTCTAAGCACTTTTCCACGTCAAAGAACGTTTTATAAATGAGCATTAGCGTGGATTTAAGAGTATGCACACTTTAAGATAAAATCTGTGAGTACACATGCTTTATAAATGAGGCCCCTAATGTTTTAAAGGTACTGTAATTAGACCCATGCGTCCATCTATTTTGTCTGTGTAAGCGTGTCACCTCACAGAACTTAAAATATATATGATCTGATTTAATTATTAGGCAAGAAAGATGATCAGATCTTGCTCTTCCTATGGTCATCTGAAACCAGATTAAATAGTGTATATATTTAATTTATATATGAAGTTTATATAATATATTTAAATAGTTAATACTTTAATTACGAGATTCGTGTACCAGCAATACTAATACTAACAATACTAAAAATACTAACAAAAAATGTAATTGATGCTCACATTGACCCACCCACACTGAATGATTAGACATTAGATCAATAATACACCTGGGATGACCTTTTAAAATGGTTGCATTTTACACAGATAAATGTTAAATTCAGTGTGGGTAAGGTGACTGTCATCCCTGTTACCCACATGTCAAGACCTGTTACTCAAAAAGTAACTGACGGTAACAGGTTTGACAATTTCAAGCTAATTTGCTAGCTAACAGACCAGAACACAAAAGCACATGTTGTACACTTTTAATGGATATTACTTGTAGATAATGATTATATTACATTAAATAAATAAGTGTTTAAATGTATACTATGAAAATGGTAACCGGTTGGACATTGCATGATATCCCCCCTCAGTCAAACCTCATAAATCATCAAAAAACAGAACATTATAGAAAAGATTATAGAAAATGTATTGTGTTTTAACTGTTGGCATACTGGTTGAGGGATGATGTAACTTCTTGGAAGTGTTATCACTGGAATATACCATTATTTTACAAAGGTTTTTTTTTGGTGAGGGTAACAGGGCTGACATGAAATTGGAGACAGATCAAATGATTTATATTTTATAAAAAATAATGTATACTTATGCTAAAACATTGCTTGACAATAAGACTATACTTAGAACAATATGCAAATGTGATGTTTGTATCATTTTGCAATAAATTTGCAAATTAAAAGTCCGGCTGAAAAAAGAACAATCATAGTAAAGGACAGGCCAAAAACCTGACCCCTATCAGAATAAATGCAATTTTAATTATTTAAAATAATATTTTATTGAATTTACTTTGGTGTAATATTGATAAAACAATACACAGTATTGATATGTTTTTAAATCACAACTTTATTTGTTGTTGTAGTACTTCTATATCTGATTATTTCTTAGGGACACAAAAGGCACCGATTTCGTGGAATGACCCAATGACATTTTGACTGAATGATAAAATCTCTGAAAGTCAAACAAGCTTCCATTTGTGAGGAACTGATCCATCCAAGAAACAGGTTTTGGCTACACTCAAGTTCCCCTCACATATATCTGTCAGCACACAAGGGTCAAGAGAGGAGATTTCCTCAATGGTAAAGAGAAACCTCAATGTGTTTATGATGCACTTTACAAATTTAAATGATAATATATTATTTTGTAATTCAGATATGTCAGTTCAAGTTCTGTCAGTTATTTAATTATTTTGCTAAATTCTGACAGCATAACCCAATTTAATATGCATATGGTTTGTTCTTAATATTTTTTCCTCAGTGAAATCAGATACAGTGTCATAAATGTCACAATGGCATCGATTCTTTCGCCACAGATAAGAGCTTGCCTTGTCACACCTGTCAACAATCCAGTCATGACTAGAATGTTTTAGGCTTCGTAACGGTGAAACAAGATAGACCTGTGTGTAAGAACATGTTCAAAGCAAGTACTTTGGTCTAAGATTTCAAACATTTGGCACTACCCCAGTGTGTGAAACCTGGTAAAGTTGTGTTGGTCAGAGCTGCTAGGAGCACAGTAAACTTCCATGTGCCACTTGGGACAGGGAGGGCAACATTTTTCCTATCCCAACTTAGAGAACACTCTCTTCTCATTTCTGTCATTCCATCTCTATTCATTTGATCACCTTCCCTAGTGGCAAATAGACCATCCCCCAGGTGCCTGTTTCCATGTTGTTAATGTTTTGTTATCCAGCTTCCGCAAACATTATGTGGAATTGCTGGTGCAAATTGCTCCACTCGTTGATTTATGTTCTGTTTGGCTGGCTGGAACAGTTCAGGGTTTGACGTGCCGAGAGCATCTGGTGGCGCAGGTTAATTGAGGGCGATTAAGGTGATTAATAGCTTTGTTTGAAGTAAAAACACAAGACAGAAGGGTTTGTGTTACAGGCAAAATGTTCTGCTGGAGTAGAAGCCATCAACAGCCTGGGGGGAGAGGAAGCCACAGTCGTAACAAATGTGAGGGGAGGGCAGTGGTGAGTATAGCCTGAGGTATGAGATACAGGTGAAAAGCTCCAGGCCAAATGTTAGCTAGTAATGGAAGTTAGTGCGTGAGCTGTGGAGGAAAAAGCAATATTGACTCGAAGGCTGATTCATATAAAGAGGCTCTCTGTTTTGACTCCATTCCATTATTATCTCATGAAGCAGTTCTGGCATAGTATGTGCTTTTAAACTAGTTTTTCACTGATTTGACACAGTTAATGAATGTAGAGTGTTTGAATGATTGGTATGTAGTTGGAAAGTTTGACTTATCTAATTAAGAGGTATTTATACTTGGCCAGTGCATGCATTTTTACTAATCAGCTGTCCAATAATGAAACAACCAAATTTAAATGCCCTCCAAGACACATTCGAGACGAATGACCTGGTGGTTGGAGATGCAGGCCTATAATATAAGTGTAAGGTACACTCAAAAAGTATTTATGCCTAAATTTAAGATTTATGTATTTCAATTGCATATAAAATTTCCATCCATTTGGATTACAGTTTTAAAATAAACTAATAAACATAATAAGATGCATATTTGTCAGTCATATAAATTAAACAGGTAAGATTTCTCAGCTCTAAAAAAGTCATGGCATAGTTTATTAATAACTATTTGCATCTGCTGTATTTGATTTTTTTTTTTTTTTTTTTTGCATTTGCTGACATTTCCATCAATGGCTAAAAGTGACTTGCATTTTTAATGGTTCTCCTGCGAGTTCTCGCGCATAACTCATTGTTACTCACTCTGTGTTTTCTATCTTGCCTGAACCGCTTGAATCAAGAGCGCATGGCAAAAGAAACAATAGTTCACTTGTGATGTAAGCTAGCAGTCTGAATTGTATGTGATGGGATAAAAAAAAAAAAGCAAAATAATGGTAAGAAACCATGTTTTTCTATTAGGCCTAATTTGTTCTTGTTGGCTGCATGCAAAAACAAACATGAATCAATACAGTGGGACAGGTGTAGCCCAATTCACAAACATATTATTCTTTTGTTCTTTTTTACCAGTGTAGTCTGGTTTATGAAAATATTGTTATATGCATAAACTGAACACTAATTCCTATTACAAATCCCCTATTTCGTAGAGCTACCAGTCAGAAATCAGTTCAACTAATGAAGATAGATATATATATATATATAGCGGGTAAAAAAAGTATCGAATACAGATATCGAATTTTTTTTTTTTAAACATGGTTCCAATGCAGCTGCAAATATAGATTTCTTAAGTTAATATTGATGTCTGATATTAACTTAAGAACTCTACACAGACAAAGAAATCATAATTTTACAATCCATAATAAAGCTATGTGTAATAAAGGGAAATGACTCTGGAAAAAAATACTGAACTAACTGAAATTGTATTTAATATTGGTGATAAAGTCTTTTTTGCAATGACAGCTTCAAGGCACATCCTGTATGACCAAACTTTAAATCTTGAATATTCTGGGGGTCTCTCTTGTGAATTTTGATCTTCAGTTCCTTCCACAAATGCTCTGTTGGGTTTAGGTCTGGTGATTTGGGACATGCTAACAACTTTATTTTCTTCTTCTGGAACCAATTCAAACTCTCCTTTGCCGTGTGTTTTGGATTGTTGTCCTGGTGGAAGGTCCACCAAAGTCTCATCTTTATCATCCTGGTGGATGACAACAAATTCATCTCAAGAATTCCCAGTACATGGCTCCATTCATCTTCCCTTCAATAATATTGATTCTGCCAGTACCATGAAAAGAGAAACAGCCCCACCATGATGCTTCCACTTCGAAAACAACACTGTTGGTATGGTATTTTTAGGGTCATATGCAAAGCCATTTCTCCTCTAAACATGCATTTTCTTCAATAAATGAGTAGGGCTGGGTATCGTTCAGAATGTTTCAATATCAATACCAATACCAATACCTTGACTTCGATACTGATTCCTGAACGATACCTTTTTCGATACAAATGTTATAAAATCTGTTTTAACAAGATTACATTTCCTCAAAAATATTTGGTTTTATATTTTAAGTTTGTTGACATTTTTTTACAGACTCAAAGAGCCACTGAACAAAAGAAAAAAGGACAAATTAACAAAATGTTAAAAACAACACAATAAATCAGTGCAAATAGTTAATAAAGTTCAAATAGTTTTCAATGCAAAATGAACAGTTTCAAGTCAGTATATGAGGCTCACTGCAAGATCTTTAAATCACTCAGCAATTGTTCTTCTTATTTAAAAAAAAAAGTTTATTATTAACTCTCTCTCTGTATGTATGTGTATATATATATATATATATATATATATATACAGTATACAGGTGCATCTCAATAAATTAGAATATCATGAAAAAGTTTTTTTTCTGTAATTTAATTCAAAAAGTAAAACTTAAATATATTCTAGATTTATTAGACATAAAGTAAAATATTTCCAGACTTTTTTGTTTTTATTTTGATGATTACAGCTTGCTGCTCATCAAAATAAAATAAAAAAATCAGTATCTCAAATTATTAGAATATTTAATTTCAAATTCTATTAAATTACCATTCACAGAGTATAAATACTGGGTTTAGGTCAGTAATCCCAACAGCAGACATGGGGAAGTCTGCTGACTTGACAGTTCCACGTACCAAGCCACTTCTGAACCAAAGACAACGTCAGAAGCGTCTTACCTGGGTTGAGGAGAAAAAGAACTGGACTGTTGCTCAGTGGTCCAAAGTCCTCTTTTCAGATGTAAGTACATTTTGCATTTAATTTGGAAATCAAGGTCCCAGACTGTGGAGGAAGAGTGGAGAGGCACAGAAACCATGTTGCTTGAAGTCCAGTGTGAAGTTTTCACAGTCAGTGATGATTTGGACTGCCATGTCATCTGCTGGTGTTGGTCCACTGTGTTTTCTGAAGTCCACAGTCAACACAGCCATCTACCAGGAAATTTTAGAGCACTTCATGCTTCCTTCTGCTGACAAGCTTTATGGAGATGCTGATTTCATTTTCCAGCAGGACTTGGCAACTGCCCACACTGCCAAAGGTACCAAAAGCTGGTTCAATGACCATGGTGTTACTGTGCTTGATTGGCCAGCAAACTCGCCTGACCTGAACCCCATAGAGTACTGTTAAGAGGAAGATGAGAGACACCAGACCCAACAATGCAGATGACCTGAAGGCCGCTATCAAAGCAACCTGGGCTTCCATTACACCTGAGCAGTGCCACAGGCTGATTGCCTTCATGCCACGCCGCATTGATGCAGTAATTCATGCAAAAGGAGGCCCAACCAAGTATTGAGTGCATAGAAATGAACATACTTTTCAGAAGCCTGACATTTCTGTTTAAAATATCCTTTTTTTTATTGATCTTAGGAAGTATTTTAATTTATTGAGATAGTGAATTGATGGGTTTTTGTTAAATGTGAGCCAAAATCATCACAATTAAAAGAACCAAAGACTTAAAGTACTTCAGTCTGTGTGCACTGAATTTATTTAATACACGAGTTCCATCATTTCTGTTGAATTACTGAAATAAATGAACTTTTCCACGACATTCTAATTTATTGAGATGCACCTGTAGGCTATATATAAAAAACTCTGTTTTTATTAATTCTCACAAAACATATATATATTACAAGTTTGTTTCTTAGCAAAAGCAGATAACTCCAACAGTCGTTTTTTGGCAAAAGCAGATAACTGGTTTCAGAGTTAAACAAAAGAAAGTAATTGCATTTAAAACACACTCAAACACACACACTAACAGATCGACACGCAGGCATACACACACACACCAAGGTTTCAACTTCCCTCAGCTAGCACGTCTTTTTGAAGTGTCTAGATTAGAAGCATTGTCACCTGATCTGAATACTGCGCTGATTCGCTAAAACGGATTTATCGTTTTCTGTACACAAACAACAAGGGCTCTTGTTGGAATACAAAACATATTTTAGGACTAGTACTTGTTATATGTGGAGAATAACGCAAAGAAGTTAGTTCAGCAAATCACTGTTTGTGCAGACAGTGCGACACTTCTGTTTTGCTGTTCACAGTATCTGGAGTGACTGTAGTGAAAGGGCAGCCCGCATTCAACAGCCGGTAGGCCTACTCTCACCCGTCCTTTTCGGATATAAATTGAAAGTAACATATGGTTTCTCTCATACGGCATAGTTTTATATATTTCATATTTTATATATTAAATATACAAACGTAAATATATTTTATATATTAACGAGACAGCGACAGCATTTCTCCGCCCCCTCTCCCCGGTTCCGTTCGGAGGTATTGAAATTCGGTACCGAATAACAAGACAATTTTCGATACTCAATAGTATCGAGGCAATTCGGTCGGTACCTAAAAAGTATCGAATTCGAGACCCAGCCCTATAATGGAGCTTTCTGTGGGCGTACATGGAGGCTGTGGCGGTGGAGTGCATTTCCTATTGTTTTCTCTGTGACAACTGTACCTGCTGCCTTCAAGTCTTTCTGTACTCCTTTCCGAGTGGTCCTTGGTTCTTGGGCTACTTTTCTGACCCCCTGATCCGAAATCTTGCAAGGAGCTCCTATTGCATGGCCAGTTGATGGTGGAATGGTGTTCCTTTCGGTTGTGGAAAATGGCCTCAATGTTACTTACAAGAACATTTAGGAGTTGGAAAATTCTTCTGTAACCAGCACCTTTGTTATGTATGGCAAAAATCTTGTTGTGAAAGTCTCTTTTTTTCTAAACATATATATATATATATATATATTATGCAACTGAATACGTTACTGATTACATTAAAGAGAGCCTATATTTATATTAATTATGATTCATATTTTAAGTATTCTGCTCAAACCTGATGTCTTTTTTTAGTGCCTTTAATTTTAAGATTTAAGAGTTTATATATCTGCATTACATTTATTTGCTCTAATTTGTTGGTTTAACATTCTCTCATTTGATGGATTTATATAAATAGACATTGATTGTGATTGTGTGATTAGATTCCATAACTGTATGCAGTAAACACCAGACTTGCTATATATGAATGCAATATATATCCAGAAATATTAGAATGAATTGCATCCCTTAATCCACCCTGTGGTTTCCGTTACTCTCAGAATTCACAGCATGGATTGTGGTGTCTGTAATAGTAATCCAGTTAGAATAAATAGCCCTTAAACATGGTGTTGTTCTTGGCAGGTGAGCCATCTGTACAGCTGCAGTGAATACAGGGTTTCTCTGCTTTATCACACCATCTCTCCACTCCTTCATTCTGCCAACTCAACACAGCTCTCCCTTACTGTCTTTCTCTCTCACTGTCTTTCTATCCATCTGGTGCCTTCTCATTCTGTCTGTTGCTGCCTCTCTTGCTGTCTCCCTCTCCACATGTCCTTTCTTTCCTCTAACTGCCTCTTGGTTTTCTCACTTTTTCTTTCTGCCAAGCCGCTGTCATTTCTCAACCTCCCACATCCTTCTGCTGCCCACATTTTTACCCAGCATCATCAGTAAAGGTTTATGTGTAGATAACCCTTCCTCTCCTCCACTGGAGTCCGATGCTGGTGCAATTAATCATGTATAAGTAGGTGCCAATACTTCTGAATGCCATTTTTATGGTGCAGTGACCACATAATACGCAGGGGTGGATTGGCTTTCTGGGTTCTGAGGTATTACGGCCGTCCAGTGGTTTAGGTTATGTGCTTAAAGGCCAACCAGAAATAAGGAGGTATACTGTGTTTATGTTTTCACAGGGTTGGGATCACAGTTTTTTTTTTTTTTTTTTTCATCTGTATATTGCTATATATCACATTAAACTCCCAAGACATCCATGCAAGTGTTTACTTGAGGGAAAGCAGTTGAAACTGGGATAAGAATTATATGCTAAAACGCTTAACAAGCTCATGGATACTCTGCCATTTGTGGGCCTAGAAGTGACCAAAATATTCAGAATGATATAAATGAATAAGAAATATTAAGAATGCAAATAATAAACTTTATACCAATTCAATTAATTGCATCAATTTATCTTATCTGAGGAATGGTTAATCCCAAAATGAAAATTCTGTTCTTATTTACTTTATAACCCTTATGTCATTCTAAACCTTTATGACTTTCTAGCTTTAGGTCAAAAAAGTGAATAGCAACAGGTTCCAAAGGAAAAATAGCACCATAAAATGGTCATACGGAGCACTTTTACAATAGCTTTATGTTGTTTTACAACCCCCCATCCATTCTTTTCCATTGTATGGAAAGAAGTGGCCAGGAACATTCTTCCAAAATTCACCCTTTTTGTTTCACTGAAGTCATATTGTCACGTTTTAGTCAAAGGATGAAGAAGATAAACAAAATATATCAAAATTAATGCGTAGTTTATTAAATTAAGCAAACTCAAGTAATCCAACCCGATCTCATGGCAGTTCGCATGTATTTTACAAGGTGGCTAATTCGTCCAAATTCGTACGTCCTTGTACGATTTCATAAGTTTTTTGCCAAATCATACGTATTTTACAAGGTGGCTAATTCGTACGACCTCATTTGTAACAATTTCATACGTTTTTTGCTAAATCGTACGTTTTTTACAAGTTGCAAATTCGTATGAATTCGTACGAATGACCTACCCTTAACCCCGCCCCTAAACCTACATGTCACTGGGGTTTAGACAAATCATATCAATTCATACGAGTGAGGTCGTACGAATTTGTACGAATTAGCCACCTCGTAAAATATATACAAATTGGTCATGAGATAGCGTTGCCAACAAGAGGTTATATAAATGAACAGTGTGCATAGCACAAACGATACCAGACAATGAATGTGAGAAACAGAGGAACTTAAATACACAATGATAATCAACTATATACAGACAGGTGTGATCGTTAAATGAATGTCCATGGCAACACATATGGGTTGGGAATGACATGAGGTTAAGCAAATAATGACAACATTAATTTCTATTCGTTGTAATTACTACAATATTGTATTAAATGCCCCCATTAAGCTATTTTAAAGGATCATAATTTTGTTTTGGAGGTGTCCTATAATACGTTTACATACAGTACATTTATGGAAAAAAAAATAAAAAAAATTCTTATAATATACATTGCAGCATCACCGCTTTTCTCACATTGTCTAAAATGGTTAGATAAAGGATCTGGTCTCTCTACACCCCTTCTTTCTGAGAGCATACTCGTCTCTGATTGGTCAAATGGCCCAGTCTGTTGTGATTGGTCTACCGCTTACAGCGCGTGTCGGAAATGAAATGGCCATTACCATATCTGAATTTCAGCTCCAGAGGCTTCTACAGCACTTGTATACACAGTAATAAAGAACAATGACAATAGCGTTGGTATCAATTCAAGCCCAAGTCCTCATACTTTGGAAGTGCATACAAAGTAGATTTGCTTTCATAGTGCAGAAAATAATGTATTATCGACGTCAACAACACGAACCAAACTCTTCCAGGCTTCAACTACAACTACAGTGTTTGAGGGTGAGTCAAAGAATACATTGGTTGTGATCAGCCAATGAAGACCATAGACGGGCATTATGCAGATATGTTACAAACATATGCAGGTTTGTGCAGGGAGTAAGACTGGAATTACTGATGGCTCATTTCAGGCATTTCAGAATCTGTTCTTTCTTTTGGGAGACAATAAGTACATGAAAGGTAATATCCAAGAAAGCATAATGGCGCACTTTAAGCACCATTGTAAAATGGTGGATATAAACATATATCTGTGCCTATACTTAGATTAAATTTTTAACTATTCTTTGGATTGGTTCCAGAAGAAGACAGAATCAATGAAGAAATACAGAAAAAATGGTGCTGTCTACATGATTTGTCACCAAACGATACACAATTTCAGCTCCATGATCCTTTTTTCAGTCTTCCAGTGGTTAATTAGAATTTCTAATTTCTGCTTCCATTGATTCCACATTTCTCAATGAATGACAAATTGTTTGAACCTGAAGAGTTTGCAGAGTTTGAATGAAGACTAATAGGCAGAGCATTTTGAATCATGCAGAGTAATGGCTCCGGCAGTTTAACATTCAAGAAAGTCTGTGCTTTGTGTTAAATTGGTAAGGTGGATTTTAGGAATAGGCAGCCCAGGAGAATGTAACAGTATAGCTACACAGCTGCTGCAGTCAGCACAGGTTCTGTGTTGGCTCCAGCCGAATGCCACAAAGCGAGAGCCTCACTTTAAGGGACAAGAAAAAACTGACTCCTATGATGGAAGTGGAGGAACCCTTTTCACCCAACAGTAATGTTTTAAGTGTGTAAAATTTCAATCCCACAGTTGGGCTCTTTTAAAAAAAAAGGCATGTCTGAACATATATGTATGTGCTGAGAGATTGGTTTTTGAATTTACAGAGACAACATTTAGACTGTAAGACAGCTCAGATTTTCTTGTTAATAAATCAGTTTGTATCGTGTTGCTGGCAGATCGCTTATTCTGCAAAACAACTTGTAACAGGTTTTTCAGAGATTCTGTTCTAAACAGTCAGAATAGTGTAAAAAGATCCTCTCTAAATCTGTTGCTTCTGCATTTGTGACCGCAAAGACCTGAGAAAAAGCAAAACACATTTTCACAAGCTGGAACAGCTTGAAATATTCAGTATTTAGTGTATTATTAAATGCATATCCAAAGTTTCGAAGTTCTTTTAAACTGCTTAGGTAGTTTTGCAGATCCCACCATGCTTAAAACAATGTTTTACCCAATATTTTATAGAGAAACTAAGAAAATATATGAGACACTTTTAAATATATTAAAACTGTGTAGAACACACAATCAAGCTTTTTGGCACTGGTTCCTTCATAGTTACCCACAACAAATACTTACTTAGAAATTAAGACTGTAGAAGTTCTCTGCCTTGTGGAAACTGTCTGTTTATCCCAAGGCCAAAGACACATGACACAAGAGAGTTTTTTATTGGACGCAGCAGGTGAGCGGCAGAGGGCCAGCCCACCCACACTGAAAGCGACACCCCCTGTTTGGAGGAAGAGGGGAGCCGTGTAACCCAAGAGCAGTGGGGCATGCAGGGGTTTTTCAGGGTTATGCATGCCAAGTGCAGGGTCTCAATCTGGCAAATTCTGCTTGAGTTGGGTGTTGGCAGCAGGATCAAAGCGGCCCCCTTGGACCTTGATACTAAATGTTGTTGATACCACGTCAGGAGAAAGAATATGCTGATATCTAGATTAAACAAACAAGTTAGGGTGACTTCATGGTTGAACAGACTGTGAGAATAAATAAACCTACAATGAAAAGGGTTCGGGTGCTGCCTTAGAATAACAATTTTGCCCATTTGTAAACTGTAATGAGTCTACTTGCATGCAAGCAACAGTACATGAAGTATGCATTCGCCTCTTATAATGGCATGCTCAAAATTCATGTGTTTGGTATGTGTGTGTGTGTGTGTGTGTGTGTGCGCATGTGTGTGCGCATGTGTGATTCAGGTATACCCTATGCCAGGGGTTTTCAAACCTGTCCTGGAGGACCCCCAGCCCTGCACATTTTGTATGTCTCCCCTATTTGACACACCCACTTCAGATCTTGCTGTCTCTATTAATGAGCTGATGAGTTGAGTTAGATGAGGGAAACATACAAAATGTGCAGGGCTGGGGATCTTCCAAGACAGCTTTAAAACCCCCTGCCCTATGCTATGGGGACAAAATGTCCCCATTAAGATGGCAATATCCAAAATCCTTTGGTCCATTTTTTGGTCCCCATGAGGAAAACCGCTTATAAATCATACTAAATTATGTTTTTTGTTGTTGTTTTTTTTAATCTAAAAATGTATTAAGCTTTCTATGATGGGTAGGTTTTGGGGTAGGGTTAGGTTTAGGGGATAGAATATACAGTTTGTACAATATAAAAATAATTATGTCTATGGAATGTCCCCATAAAACATGAAAAAACAACGTGTGTGTCTGTGTGTGTGTGTGTGTACACCCCAGATTTGGGCATAGACATTGTAGTTCCTTATTTCATTATAAGAGGGGAATGCATACATCGTGTAGTGTTGCTAACAGTATATTATATAAAATACATATTAAATCTACCCTCTTCTTAAAATTATTACATTTTAATTCAGTCAAGTGCTGCATCCTAGTTCCTATACCTAATTATACCTCCTATACCTACTTAAATATTTAAAAAAAATATACACTACTATTAAAAATTTGGTAAGACAGTACAATTTTAAAAAATCAGTAAGGATGCATTAAATTGGTCAAAAGCGGCAGTAAATATATGTATAATTTTACAGATGTTATATTTTGAATAATTATAATATTTTTCTTGAGAACCAAATCAGCATATTAGAATGATTTCTGAAGGATCATGTGACACTGAAGACTGGAGTAATGATGCTGAAAATTCAGCTTTGCCATCACAGGAATAAATTACATTTTAAACTATATTAAAATGGAAAAGTTATTTAAATTTTAATAATATTTTACAATATTACTATTTTAACTATATTTTTAATCAAGGAAATGCAGTCTTGGTAAGCATAAGAGACATCTTTCAAAAAGAAAAAAATATTACGGACTCCAAACTTTTGAATCTGGTGTATGTATTATGCTTTATGGAGTATGCTATTTGGGAGTATATTATTCAAGTAATTATATTTTGTGACAAAAGAGATTAATATTGCATTGTTTTGAAGTAGGCTACTCTCCATTGCTCCTCACAGAAAGTATTATGACTTCTAGTGACTGAACCTTGTGATATAGATCATTTGAAAACACTAATGCTTTTATGCATACATCAGGTTTTTTATTTTATTTATTTTTTTAAAGTGGATCACAAAAGCACTGAGATTTCCCCCTCAGCCTACAGTTCCTCAGGAAGGCACCTAATGTAAAGCCCCTATCTTCACTGGAAGATGTGCTAAGATATAGAGACAGACACAGAGGAGGGCATGATGCCATCACACGTTGACGCCACATGGTCCAGAGTTGTCAAAAATATCAGGCCTCCATATCTCAAAAACTGAAATGGAAAACAAAGAAAGGAAAGAAAAGAGAGGATATACATTGTTTGTAGGTTAAACTAACACAGTCTAGGGGATAGTGATACACTCCCAAAAATATTGCATAATGTTGCTAAGCCAATGCATTTACTTGCCTAAACAGAACTGAGAAAAAGAAGACTTGAATGAACATCCTGATTAAGATGTAGAAAGTAAAGGGAAATGAATAATTTGTTCTCCTGAGCTCATATTAGAATTGTTCCTTGCCTCTGCACCCTCAGGCACATGTGTCTTTCTCCTTACACGTTTAGTTTTACACTTTGACTTGGTTCTGTCTGAGAGTCCTTTTCATCGTTAGTTTTCTTTAAAATATTTTATGAACACCGCAGAAACAGTTCAAAGCACCTTTGTGGGAGCCTGTACTGCTTAAATACACAGATGTACCAGGCATCACTTCAATCCAACCACCATATGAACTACATGATTAATTCACATTAAAGGAAAAGAGAGAGAGAAACTAGTCTTCTTTTTTTTTTACCACTCTTTCATTTGATTCTCAGCCACCTCTTGAGTTTACATCAGACTTTCATGTTTGAAAGTATGAATAATTAAAAAAATAAAATAAAAAATAGGGTTTGTCATGACTATTTACATTCACAAGAAAGAAAATCACAATGTTTTTAACAGCACAAAATGTAGCAAAAACTGTAATATAGAGAACTAGAAAAGAGAGAGTATAATGTATAAAGGTTAGTAATATGCATATATATATTCTACAGTATACTTTGTAATTTACTAATTTCACATTATTGAACTAAACAGGAATTTCTTTGGTTATAAATGAATCAAATATGCTCTAATGCTCCAAAGATTATTCAGCTTTTCAGTGCAGTGTTGAGGAAGCTTCTTTGAAACTTGTGTGCCAAGCTACAAGATACTCCAATTAAAGTAGTTAAACCACTAGTTAAGTAGTTAACCTACTTTCCAAAATAATTACATAGGCTATTTAAGGGGGCAATAAAATAACAAAAATGTATAGCCTCTTAACTGTCACCGTCCCATTAGTGGAACGTTTGCCATTATATATTTAAAACAATAATATCTTAGTCTAAACCTAAAATAATATTGACAAACTATATATCATTTAAAAATTGTAGTTCTCTGATTTTTAAGACAAATGACAGAGGAACAGTAATTTATTAATTTGCAACAACAATATTTTGAGACTCATATAGCATGTTCAGACATTTATTTTGAAATAGCAATAAAAATTGTTAAAAATTGTGTTCTTTTTTGCATCTTTTATGTGTTTGTTAGAGGTTGATCAAACCAAATACTGCCATTCTGCCCATACTACTGAATAGAATGGCAGTTTTATAAATTTGATAAACATTATGAAAATATATGGTTCAGGTCACTCAAACCATAGACTATATGGAAATGGAAGAGTCCTTATGTGGTTACCAATGGAGCCTGGATGGTATGTAGTGGAAAAGGTTGGTACTGTGCCCAAACAAAATCTTACTGAAAGCTCAATTTTTAAGATATCAACCTAAAATTTGACACACAACTTAGATTTTAGATTTTGGCTTTGATTTTCTTGCAGTGTTAGAGTAAAGCATATATTTTATATAAATTATAAGAAATTATATTTTTACAGTTTCCTAAACGAAAACTTCAATAACTATTTTTTTTTAATTTCACTTTCAATTATTTTTTTCACTTTTAAAATAATCTGCCAAGTGTCCGCTTTATAAGGAGACCAAACTTGAGTATTCAAGAGTATTCAAAAGTATTCAAGATTTAAAACATTGGGGCCTGTTCCCCAAAAATGACAGTTAAGGGGTTAAAATACTATTAGATGATATAATTTACTATTACTATCATCAGAGTATATAATAAATTTGATTCATTCCAGTAACTTGAAGTTCAGCTTTGTATAATAAGTGACACTAAATGAAAAAAAAAAAAAAAAAAAACTATAAACACCATATTTATATAACTGAGTCAAAAACATAATGACAAAAAAAGGCACTTCTCTGTAAGAATGAATGTTAATTTATAGTTAATGTATTAAGTATCATGAATTAAGAATTAACAACTTTTTAACAGCATTTCAATAATCTAGATTAATGTTACTTTATAAATATACAACTGTTCATTTGTTAAATTCATAATATTCGTTCATAATACAGGTAATGTTAATTTAATATATAACTTGAAATGTTAAAAATGTATTAATGTACTGAAGAAATTTTAATAAACAAGATTAAAAAATGCTGTAAAAATGCTATTGTTAGTTCATGATGCCTAATGTTAACAAACTGAATCTTACTGAAAAGTGTTAGCTTTGGAAAAATTGATTCTTATCATCTCATGAGCAATGCCTCTACAGAGAAGGGTAATGGTCGTTTTACAGCTTTTTTGATGGGGTCTTTATTTGCACCCTCCACACAGTCCACGTGTCCCAATGACCTGCAGCACTTGTGTGGTGATTTAGCTTGTACCAGCATGTCTGCCATATTCACTGAGGGAGGAATGTCTTGCTTTGACATTATGTCAACAACTACACTTTTTGGTTTGACAGACATATCAGAAAACCCGCTGTCCAGCATGTTTTTAACCATGTTGACACCTGGGCTTGTGCTGTAAGGCTGAATCGAACTGAAAATGTCCCAGTTCTCACACACTCTTAGAGAGATGCTGTCTGTCAGTGTGTCTGTGCTGCAGTCTAGAGTCTTGGATTTAAGCACATGTTGACGGCGAGGGAGATCACAGTCAGTCAAAGGTGGGCCGCTTTTGGACACAGGCATGTACATGGGCATGATTGGGTCTGACAGCGGGAAAAAATACGGAGAAGGAGCGGAGGGCACCACAGCCTGGAGGAGGAACGTGGGCAACTCTTCCATCTCTCTTTGCCTCAGCTCTCTTTCCAGCATCACAGTCTCCAGCTCTTTATCAGCAAACGCTCTCCTCTTCCTCATTCGAACACTAACTGGGGGTTGGTGGAGTCTTTTTGGCCAGTCCTCCATCATAGGGGGCTTGTAGCCTACAGTATGTCACAAAGGATCAAGATCAAGAAGTTCAAGTCACATTTCAATGTATACATTTTAGAGGAGTCTAGCAGAATAAACTGTTCTACATATAAATTTAATCTAGATTAAAGATTAAATTCGTTTTTTAAAGAAATATCTTATGCTCAGCAAGGGAAAAGCTACATTTATTTCATCAAAATTACAGTAAAACAGTAATATTGTGAAATATTATTACAATTTAAAATAACTGTTTCTATTTTAAATATGATATATTCCTTTGATGGTAAAGCCGAATTTTCAGCAGACATTACTTCAGTGTCACATGACCTTCAGAAATCATAACATGCTGATTTGGTGCACAAGCATATTTTCTTATTGGTATCAGTGTTGAAAAAAAAAGTTGTGCTGCGTAATATTTTTTAGGAAACAGTGATACTTTTTTTTTTTTCAGGATTTTTCTTTGATGAATAGAAAGAGCAGAATTTATTTCAAATATAAATCTTTTGTGACTATAAATGTCTTTACTGTTACTTTTCAGTTTTTCTTTTAGAAGGAAAAGCAGAGCTTTTAAAATCAACAAAAAATATAAAAAACATGGGAAGTGTTATGCCATACCTTTCAAAAGTTGACAAGTCTATATATTATAGAATCTTAATTATGTATGATTATATGGTTAGTTCAATTTTTTATTTGTAATTGTATCTAGCAACATTTTTGTTGTTGTTGTTCTGACATGACCCATATTTGAGCACCACTACCATAAAGTGCCTTTGAATGCATTTTGTAATTACTATGAAATTAAGTGCACAAATCATTTTCACCTCATTTCAAGTTCAGGAATTAAAAATACATTTCATAGACTCCATATGGAAAAAGTATAACTGCTTTAAATATTCTAACTGAACAAAAACACATTAAGTGTATTACAATTTATGATAACAATAAAATCAGTTTGACCTTAATGTTGACAGCGAGAAACACATCAGGGAAAATCAAACTCCAAAACAGTTATATGAGCCATTTTTTTGTAATTCCTCTCTCCATTTGCATAATTTTAATTACCTTGCGTAAACATAAACAGATTTACTCCCAACAGAGGGTTCTGTAGCATAACGGGTGAACTAATCCAGTTTCTCCTGACGTCGCCTTTCAGGGTGCAGTTGTGTTAATGAGATGTGTGTTAATTAAGGCTTACCCTCTAGAATACTCTTTGCCAGGAGACTAGGTGCCCTCGTGTAGCGCTGGTAAGCTGTGCGTCTGAGAACAGAGGTGTTTTTTTTACCTTTTTTGCCCTGTCAAAGAAAATGTACAACTCAGCATTAATTTATGGGATAGATGAAAGATACTTTAGAAAAGACAGTGGATGTCTTGTTTTTCAAAAAGAATGTCTTTTTTCTTAGCAATATTTATTAGATGTCTTGCACAACTTTTAAATAATTGCATATCAATAACTACTCAGATGCAATTCAGTTGTGTTGCTTGCTCTCAGGAAATTTGTGATAATGAAAAAACATTAATTTTTTTAACAATAGTTTGTTTTAAAAATCTCTGTAAAGCATATTTGCATTTGTAGAAATATGCTGAAGTTCAACAAGATCAGAATATGAGGTGCCTTGTAGTACCATGGTATTCTTTGAAGTGTTTTGGAGTGCTTTGTAAATACCATGGAACTGTACATGAATATAGTAGCATTCAGTATCATTTTATATATAAAAGTATCATGTTATAACCATCTCATACCAGTATTGTACCATGGTACTGCCACACCACAGTACTTCTTTTCTTTTGCAGAAACAAATCAGGTTTTTTTATTTTGCAGAAACATGATTTTGCCTTAATTCATAAATGTAAACATGTTTCTAATTAATTGATTTCATAATAATATATAATTTTATATATAACTCAATATATACACAATTGTAATAAATATAAAAATTGTGTGTGTAGGCCTATATAATTCGTAGTAGCCTACATATAGTTTGCTAAAAAGTTAGCAGTTCAAGTCTGGGTTACACTTTATTTTACAGTGCCATAATTACATTGTAATTACTCAAATAAGTACTGAGTACTATTAATTAACTACATGTACTTACTATAGAGTTACAGTTAGGGTTATGGTTTGGTTTAGTTACTTGTAATTATGCGTAATTTACTGTTATTACTATATAGTAAGTACATGTAGTAACGTGTAACTACGGCACTGTAAAAAATAAAGTGTTACCCAAGTCTGCTACAGGCAAGTAGCCTACACAGCTGCTGAAAAGCTTCAACAAAACACTGTCACTTTGTTTGCAAATAACAACATTTTTAGTTCCACTGGAGCACACAGAAAGCTTTTAACTACCCTGCTCAGTGAACCAACCTCTGTGGCCTGCTGTCTCCGGAGGGCGACTTGTGCTGCCATCACTCTCTGTCTCTCTACGACCAGCAGACAGTTCGCGCACTGACAGTCACGCCAGCGACACAAACGCTTGTGGCCCTTGAGGCGCGACACGACGCCGTGATTCCTGCAGCGAGCGCACTTCGGGCTGCGGCTGAGCCTGCGCGGCGCTGGAGCTTCATCCGTCCTCATCCCTTCCTGTTCGTCAACGCTCTCCACGTCAATGTCCTCAGTCCATTCAGCTTTGAGGGGATCTAGGTGGGTCACATCTACCTGTGAGTCTCTCTCCGCTTTAGTGGACATTTATAAGCCGTTCTCATGAACCGACGCTGCTCATCATAGGCAAACTTGATATTTTCCAGTTACGCAAGCAAAGAAAAGCCTTAGTGGAAACTGCAGGCAAGAGTTTTGAAATTGTAAGCCATTCAGCTGTGCTAGTGAATCTGGAAGGCGCCTCTCACCTGGCTTGCCAGTGGATGTGTAGCTACTGTCGGAATGAAGCAGTGATTGATCTCATAGTTTCCAAGTTTCAGCTCACCTTACCCACTTCTCAATATTTAACTTTCCTCGTGTGAGTTATTGACAACGTCACGCGGTTAATGATGATGCAACGAAAACTCCTCCTATCTGCTCTTGTTACTCTGGGCTGTTACCTTTATTAACACAAGACAAAGGTTTGTAACACACTTATATGATATTTGAATTTTTTTTTTTTAAATCAGTATTATGATTTTAAATGATAATTACAATAATACAAATTATTTTTTGCTCATTTTTAAAGTGTTAAAAAGTTCAGTTATTTTGGGATTGTTTTTTTTTTTATATATCCCCTCTATAGTTAATACATAAAAAGTGCTCGAATCAGGATAATTCCATTGTGAAAGTCATAATTTCACATTATTTAATTTCACTTCAAATTAATAACAAACAATCTGTCCAAATACTGCTTTAAAGACTCAGTGTTTATGTACGGCTAACTAACAAGCGAAGAGTAAAAGGTGACCCCAAATGAAGAATCATTCATATATTTAACCCACATTTAGCCATGTCACACTGAATATTTTGAAAGTACAGTACATGTACTCTACTCGTTTATGCTCTGGGTGGCTTTCTCTGCTTGTGCACCAAAACTTTGGAATTCCCTTCCCATTGAGATCAGACAGGTCGAATCTTTTAGTGTTTTTAAGTCTGTTCTTAAAACCCATTTTTTAGGATAGCTTTTACAGTATGTGATTTAATTGTGTTATATGTTGTTTATTTTATTGTTACTTCAATTTATTTGTATGCTTGTAAAGCGCTTTGAGATGTAACCTTTAAAGGCGCTATATAAAATAAAGATTATTATAGAGAACTACTACAAGCAGTCACATGCTCAGATAGCCTTTTCCACCGACACGGTTCTGTTGCGGGTTCCTGGCCTGTGTCCATTCCCGAACCGTTCGATAGTGATGCGTGGATCACGGTTATATCCGCGGATACTGTGGCTAATCAGCAGGTGGGGCAAGCCAAGTAATAAAAAATGACATTCCAGTTAACTGCGGGTGGATGAGTGATAAATCATTGTGTTGATTTTAATAAAGACACGGAACTCTCATTACAGAGTGAGTTGCAACTAACGTGCGTCACTCTTTTACTTTCGTTTTCAACTGAACTAATTTCACTTCAGGGTAAACCAATCAAGGAAAGCATGTGTCTAGAGCACCTCCTAGTGGTCATTATATAAAACACAGGAAAAACCCTTCATGAGATATTGCTTTATAACTCAACAGCTTTATAAAAATATACACAAGCTTAACTAACAGAAATGATTCTGATAAGAGTGTTTTCCAATAATGATGTAATGAAACAGTGTCAATTTAAGTTTGAAGGGAGTAAAGCCTGTGTTTAGGCTATTAAGTAATTGTAATTTAGCCAAATAAAGAACTTTTATTTTAAAGAAATAAAAGCAGCCTATTCAGTGTGATGTTACCATATCATCATGCTTAAGAATTCGAATAATTGTAATGTAATGATCAGGTGCAGATATATAAATCAGAGAATAGCTTATCATAGGGGGGTTGGCGGGTGGATGATTTATTTTTGACAGTGATTCAGATACAAGTCAATGCACAGACTTTCTTTGTTTAATTTGCACCCTGAACATGGGTTGAAGTTCCTTATCTTGAACTCTCAAAGTGCACCAGATTAATTAATTTATCTTTAAAATGTAAAAAAAAAAAAAAAAAAAATATTCAGGGGGGCATGCCTCCGGACCCCCCTAGAGGGATCAAGGATTTTACCATCTCTGTCTCATTTTGAGCCAGAAAAAAACCCTCTAAGTCAAAATATATATTTTACGACAGTTTTATGATTGAAATATTTAGTGACCGACAGTAATATCCAGTAATGCAAACTACTCAACATTTTTATTAAATAATGCTCTGAACAGTTTCAGCTGTTAAAGCTCAAAATGCTAGATTATATTTATAGAATTATAATGAATTCGTATGGAATAATATTTTATTGGTCATTTAATGTTGGTGTCATGGTTAATGGTAATTTCCACACAGCAAAAGCACATATTAATTATTGAATTAAATAACATTTATCCCTCTCCACAATTGAGTGTTTCTGTCCTCCCCCGAGCAATGCTTTTGAAAATCTACTAAAATGTACTGCAATCAAATGTAGGACACTTAACATTTACTCAACCTAGAATATCAACAGTATAATGTGCAGCAGACTGCAATAACATACAAATCCTGTTATACCAATCCAGTGTACCAATCCATATTTTTGCGTTTTTTTTGTTTTTGATCAAGGCAGTGGTGAATATTCATTTATGAATATATCATTTAATTCTATACAGCAAATGTCTCTTCAATATTTAATTTTATTCTTCTCTTACAGTCAACAAATGTAACCCCTGTTTAGGGTTTTAAAGACACATTATGTGCACTCACATCATCACTACTGTGTGTGGTTTTTGCTGCTCTAGTGGACAGTGAGATTGACCTCTGCGACGCCCCCATGTGGGCACTATTTGTATCATCAGGACCTGCTGGGCATTAAATATTGTTACCTTGGGTGCCCCCCTCTGCTGTGTACTAGGAATCACACTCAGAATAAAATATGTATTGTCTTTTGTATATTGTTAGTCTTCACGTTAATGAAATTAATGTTGTTTCTGTGTATAGCCTATACCATTCATATTTAAATAATGATAATGCTGAAACTGATAAAAACCACACACACCTTAAATTATAAATATTAATATTCCCTGGCCATTCTGTATAATGTTGCACCCATATAGACAAGCCATCCTTAGAGGCCTCTAAACCGGTCAACAATATTAAGATGTTACCATTTTCTGCTCCATTGACAGCTAAGAGCAAATTAATTTGAGTTTTTATGTCATGATTAAAATCAATGTGTCAGATAACAGTGACAAGATGATGCCTTATTCCCTTAAAAGATGACATTAATATTTCATAACTGTATAATATGCACATTACTTTGTTGCATATCCTTTTGGATTGGTGTGTGCACTAGTCATCTTTCCAAACTGTCAGTTCAACTGTCATCTCATAAATTAAATTACGTGCAACATCATACTGAAATTGAATCGTCTTTAAGGAAACACTTGCATCTTGTTTACCAACATGCACTGAGAAAATATTAGCTCACTAAAATTGAAAACTAATGTTTATTTGTTGCCTTTAAAAAAAAAAAAAAAGTTAAATCAAGGTGGTGCTAAAGTTAAACCTTTAGCATTAAAGTATTACAAAGTAATACTAAGCCCACTTATCACTTATTTGACTACTTTTAATTTAATTACCAATAAAAAAATCTAGTTAAAATATTAAAAATAAACATAAAAAGTTGATATAGAAATGCCAGATATTTAAAGTTAAATATCTAATTATTTAATGTTAAATAAAAGACAAATCATAAATTTAAAGTGTTTTACAGTGTAAATGCATAATGCTTAATGCATAATGTGTCAGAATAAAATGTTCAGCACTCTACCAACTTTTATTATGAGGTAAACACAGACATTTCCCTTTATTTGAGTTTAAGTACTGAGTTTGACTTTCAGACTAAATGGGGCGCTCAATGTCAAACACCTTCAAAGAGGCAGTGAAATCACCTGATCTGTGTCACGTGTTTCTCCTTCAACACAAATTATTGTCACATAAGATCAGTATGAGAACATCCTTAAAGGATTAGTTCACTTTCAAATGAAAATTACCCCAAGCTTTACTCACCCTCAAGCCATCCTAGGTGTATATGACTTTCTGATGAACACAATCTGAGATATATTAATAAATATCCTGATGCATCCAAGCTTTATAATAACAGTGAGCGAGACCAATGAGTATGAAGATGAAGAAAGTGCATCCATCCACATCCATCCATCATAAACGTGCTCCACGTGGCTCCGGGGGGTTAATAAAGGCCTTCTGAAGCGATGCGTTTGTGTAAAAAAAAAAAATCTAGCTTCCGCCAGACCGCCTTCTGGCATCGCGTCAGTTAAGTTTTTTCCATAAGTTGAATAGGGAAGGCGTAGGACGGAGCGTAACCGTTTTGAACTGCGAGAGGCATTACACTTTCTTTGTAAGTTGAATACAAAAGGTGGTCTGGCGGAAGCTAGATATTACAACTTGTTAAATATGGATTTTTTTTTTTTTTACACAAATGCTTCGCTTCAGAAGGCCTTTATTAACCCCCCGGAGCCACGTGGAGCACGTTTATGATGGATGGATGGATGCGGATGGAGGCACTTTATTCAACTCCATATTTGTTGGCCCCGTTCACTGCCATTATAAAGCTTGGATGCATCAGGATATTTATTAATATATCTCCAATTGTGTTCATCAGAAAGAAGAAAGTACACCTAGGATGGCTTGAGGGTGAGTAAAGCTTGGGGAAATTTTCATCTGAAAGTGAACTAATCCTTTAATGTATTTTACATGCACTTTGGCTGGATAAACATTTCATAGGAGAAATACTGAAATATAGATGAAATTTAGTCCAAGTCCAAACTGGGCCTATATGACTGGGAGGCCACCAGATGGGACCAGATCTTAGTTAGTCATCCCCCCAGTTGGTCAAACCCAACAGCATCAAAATTAAAAGGCTGCATACAGTCTGTCTGGCACGGGTACATGTGAAACCTTTTTTCACATATGCCAATGTGTGTAGAGAGGCTAGAGGGGCAAATCTGGAGCCTGTGAAGAACTTGGAAACGTGTGTGCAGTGGAAAGACTTGTGCTTTCAACGCTGCCTGATGAAATGCTTAATGACCTGAGGAGAATCCCTAACCCCAGAAGTCACTCCCCACAGTCATTTTGAGCTGACATGCACTGTTGTTGCTCAATCCACTGATATGTTTTACTTCTTTTTACAGTTCTTTTCTTCTCTCACTCTGTTTTTCTGCTCAACAACATTCATGGGGCTTGAGTTTTATGCTAAAATGTTATGACAGGAGAAGTTGGTGGGAAAAGGTCTTCAAGGGTTTAAAACTTTCCAGAGGTCAATCTGTTATTGTGTGTTTTATGTGGTTACTGTATGTGTCCTTTGAATAAATACATAAAAAATAGATTTTTAAAGTCACCATGAAATAAAATTGTTTACAAAACAATTCTTTAGTATCACACTTTACTAGTTATTATTTTTATGCCACAGTCTTTCTAAAGAACAGACTGAACATCACATTATTTATGCATAAAATATTAGCGTACTTTGTACTCTATGTGTTCACCACATTTGCCCCCACAAATGAAGGCAAAATCAGTGTAATTATGGCTTCTATTCCAGCAGAGTTTGACATCTCACAAGATACATTCCACCATCTCTCACTATTGCAACCATTGTCGAAGTGTCGATGTGTAAGACCTGAACACAAAGAGAATGAGAATATGATGAAAAGCGGCTGCTTCATGTGTCAGAAGGCGTATGAATTTCTGCCAGTTTCAGCACAGGTTAATGAGATCTACTAAATGTAAAAAGCAATATGCAAATGCAGAGGTGCCCTCGACTGCCTTGGTGAAGGATTCTTCACACAGAATCTATCTTTTTGTCTTTCTGATCTGTTGGTCTGTATTTTGTCACACTCTCATTTCTGCCTGTATTTTTTCTCACCTGACTTTGCATCACAACATCAATGGCAAAATAATAAAACACTAAACAGCCAAGCACAGGTTGTATGTAGTTCTGGAGTTCTCGTTCACATTGTTATACAAGCTGTGCGAATGGCATTGACTGTCTGAGAATTAAACAAAGACAGAGCGCTGAAGCTTGAAACCCCTCCCCTATTTTCACAGCCAGTCTAACAGCAAGGAATATGTGAGTGTTTTGCATTGCAAAACATATCATTATTGCCAACCATGATTATTCAAAAGAATCAGCACTGGGGAGCAATATTAAATGGCTTTAATATACTGTAGCTTTTTTTATACCAGACACAAACAAAACAATAACAAAAGAGGTAAATTTAATTAACATTGTGCATATTAAAAAACTCAGTTAAATATTAAAGGTGATTTTACCAACATATCTGTCATGATCTTTGCAAGCATTCTTGAAATAATTTTGTAGCTATTTAAAGTCAGACAGGGACAGGATATGTGCAAATTAATAATTTTTTATGCATGTTATCGAGATGCATGCTAAACATAAACACAGGGGACCAGTTGCTAGATAGAACAATTATGATAATTGATATCATTTTTCTCTTTCCTGTTGTTTTCTCCATCTTCCTTTTAAAGTATTTGCCAAATAAAAATTGTCATTATTTACTCACACTCATGTCCACATACATGATTTATCTTTCTAACATGGGACATTTAATGAATTGTATGTTTGCTTTTTTCCATGCAGTCACATGGACTGAGGCTTTCAAGCTTCAAAAAGAGGCTTAAGTAACATAAAGTAGGCCTGTCCTAAAAGCAGTTCATTCAAGTCATCGGAAGCCATACAACAGCTTTATGTAAAAAACAGACCAAAACTTGAGTCATTATTCACTTAAAGTTCATAGCATGTTAATCAGACTTCAGTACCGATCCGTGAATGAATCATTCTTTTGCATCGAATCTTTTCACTGAATCAGTTCATAAAACCGATCTGATGAATGATTTGTTCATTATTCTAACTGATAGGCTCTCTCACTGCACCACTGCATTTACGTACACATAGGCCTGTATTAAAAAATGACTATTGCATGCCTAGGGTGACCAGACGTCCCGTTTTTAATGGGACAGTCCCGTAGAAGAAGTTGCTTTATTTATATAGCGCCTTTCCATAGCTCAAGGTCGCTTCATATAGTGCTATCCAATACATTTGCACATCCGCATACACAGTACAAACACAAAATGCCACATATAGCCACATTATCCAAAATACACATTGAAAAGATATGTTTTTAGCTGAGTCTTGAAGGTAGGCAAAGATGATATATTACGAAGTGTAAGGGGTAGCGAATTCCATAATTTAGGAGCATTAACACTAAATGACCTACCACCTACAGTGGACAGCCGAAAACGAGGAATGGACAAAAGACCAAGCTCAGATGATCAAATGTCAAATGTCAATCCACCGAAACACGGTATGTCGCAATCTGTGACGAAGCAGGTGAGAACCAATGAGCGTTCGATATCAGTGCCGTAAACCATGTCGTAAAGCTTCTCGAGGGTGGCGCAACTTTCAAATTTGAATCATAAGGAGCGCGGGCTCTGACTGTGATGGTCGCTGCTGGTGAAAATGAAGATACAGATTGATGGATAAATCAGGATGTTTATTAACTCAAAATCCATGGACAGAAGAATGTCATTAATTACACGAAAAAGCAGTTTCAGTGCTATGTAAAGAGCGAAATCCTGACTGAAAAAGGTTCAAAAAGGCCTTTAGCATTTAAGTAAAATCCCCTATTTCAGCTCAATTTTTAGTGCCCCGACTTATGAAAAATCATGTTTTGTCCCGTATTTCATCTTTCCTAAAATATCTTTATAACTGGGTAGTATAAGTGTTCTGTCATGCTAGTACAGCCCAATCAATTCGTCGAAGAACAAAGGTAGGCTACCATCCAATCACAATTCCTTATTAATTAACTTGCAGTTAGTGAAGGCGGTCGCGTGCACGATCCCAGTTCTCTCAGACAGCGCGCGATCAGTTCTCGACGCACCTGAATAGTCAAATGCACACATAGTTTTTCAAAATATCCATCGTGTGGAATATCTCATGTAAATACAGTCGGTTATGGCTTAAGTGGACGTAAACAGGTGGGCGAAAATCGGATATGTGTCAGTACATCCATGGAATCGGTCTTAAAGGGACAGTGTAGCCTAATTAAATATTTGGCTGTCATTAATGTTAATCAAACAACAAAAGTGTTTGAAAGAGATGTTAAATAAATGTATACATGGTAAATAAACCTACTGTATCGGAAAAACAAGTTTATTTAATTTGTATCTCTATTGTATTTGTCGTGTTGTTCGTAAATTTCCACTCGCCCGTCCATATTCCACCATGAGTAATCTGGTCACCCTAGCTAAAAGAAATCCATAAAGGCTTTAATTTGGTTCTGTTTCTCACCCACATCTATCATATAACGATAAACCAGAAGATTTGAAATATAATTCAGTAGATATGGACCACTTTTATGCATTCTTTTTGTTTGTTTGTTTGTTCTGCAGTAATGGAAACGAATTCACTTTTTTTCCACAGACGAACTCATACGAGTTTGAAATTACATGATGGTGATTAAACAATGAAAGTTTCTTCATAAGTGAATTATATCGCTCAATATTTTCAGCCTGAAAATAGCGTGTTTACTGGACATGAACGTGAATGTACAGTATCACAGATTAAAGTTGACAGCTGGGCAGAACTTGGAGAACACTCTCCTTTAGTAGGCTACATAATGCGCTCACGCTTCTGCGTGTTTTCCCATTAAAGCTACTCATGAACTCACAGAGACGGTAAGGATACACACACAGACACTTGGCACAAAGACTAGAGTGGAGTAGGTAATTATTCACGATGAGTGGAAGCATCGGAGTAGAAGTCCTTTCATCAAACGAGACCGGACCCTGAACTGAGGTGAGTGGTGTGCTTAAGTATCTGGTGGTGATGGGTGATGATGATGTCTGGAGCGGGCTCGGCGACAGGAGCGGAGTCTGGAGCGGGCTCGGTGACAGGAGTGGAGTCTGGATTCAGGCTTCCAGACCATTCCCTCATACTCCACCAATATGCCAAGGCGTACTAGTGTGGGTGCCGTTATGAGCGAGGGCTCAAGTGTGGCGGCGGCCATCTTGCTATGCGGCTCAGGCATGGCGGCGGCCATCTTGCACCGAGGCTCTAAAGTGGCGGCGGCCATTCTGCGAAGCGGCTCAGGCGTGGCGGCGGCCATCTTGCACCGAGGCTCTAAAGTGGCGGCGGCCATTCTGCGAAGCGGCTCAGGCGTGGCGGCGGCCATCTTGCACCGAGGCTCTAAAGTGGCGGCGGCCATTCTGCGATGCGGCTCAGGCGTGGCGGCGGCCATCTTGCACCAAGGCTCAGACGCGATGGCTACCCCGAGGCTCTGCGGTGGCAGCAGCCATCTTGTGACTACGAGGGTATTCGGGCAGGCAGGGATGGACAAAGTTGCTGGAGGGGTATGTGGAGGGAACTGCCGGAAGGTGAGCTGACCAGGCCACGTGTGTTTCTGATGGGGCTGGACAAGGAGGATACTTTTTTCCTCATTAACCTCTTCTACATCAAAATTAGAACCATTTAAATAGAGAATCAGATTGATAGACTCGACTAGAGAGAGAAATAACAGGCAGGTCCAATATAGCGAATAGTATCCTTATCCAGACCCATCAGTGCCCAAATTTGTGTGCATGATACTGATTCACTACCTAGGGAGCTAGGAAGCTGAATGAGATGCACCCTCAGTCTTCACTTAAGTATATTCTTTTAATTAAAGTATATTATTTATGTAATATGTAGCCTACTCTTTTTTTTCTTCTTTTTTTAAAAAAGTAAACTAAAGTGAATGTCTTTTTCACAAGGGTATTTTATCTTTTTACTACCAGTTACGTCCTGTGTGATTAATTCATACAATCTAATTATATCACAGTTCTTCATATTTTCCACATGTGCACCTAACCTTGAAAGAAAGTGTAGTGCATGGGTGGAAGTCAATAGAAGTGCCTGTGCCAGCTGCTGTAATTAGCAAGAGTCCCGTCGCACCACGCCAACACAGCCCACCTGTTTTTGAAAGCTCATGTTTTCCTGCTAACTCGGTAAATGAAAGATAAACAAGATTGGCTTGGACTGAGTGAGTGTAAATGAAGATTGATAGGTGTCTCCTTTATAACAGTCCAGACAGGTCCAGAGTAGATTAGCAAAAAGTAAAAGGTCAAATCATTGATATGAGGTTCATCTCCAAGACAGGAGCTTCACTCTGCTGGCTGAGAGAATGAAATTAAAATTTTAAAAAGCCCTCCAGCATTAGTTTGTGTCATTTTTTTTTTTAGACTTTCCCAGTGTTCTCTAGGCATATATGTTTTAATATAAAGATCTAAGTCCTCCAAAATACAAAGGAGCTTGTTTTGACACAAAATAAAAGTAATTTCTCCATATCTATAAAGTAGGGAGCTGCTGTTAACTCCTGATTTTTTTTTTTTTTTTACTTTGACACTGTTTCTGGTTCCCTTTTTCCATCTTTGTGTTTTATCTGCCTATCAGGCTTTTGGGGAATGCTAGCAGTTTACCCTGGATAATCTGACTGGTGTCTGTATTTGAACTGTGGAGGTTAATTACAGTGTGGATTTCCATCATGGCTATTACTGATGAGTTATGGTATAAGAACAGGTAAAATTAGGTTTAAAAATTGTTTTTAATAAATTACATTGCCATATGTGAGCTTGTAGAGTAGTGGTACAGTAAATTATAATAGACTTGATGCTATTTTTATGTCATTTTTTTCAGTCTTGTCAGTGTCTCTACTATGTGTTTGATGCCCTTTTTCATGTGTGTCTTTTACACTCACCTTGGCTGTCAAACTTCATCTGCCTCTGCCTGGTTTGGCTCACCCCCCTCATTTTCTCTCAGTTTGTGTCTTTTCTCTAGTTTTCACTCTTTCTTTGCATCCTTAGATTTTGTGCACTGTTTTAATCACCATCTCTTTTCTCTTCAGATCCATCCTCCTTTACCTCTCCTTTCCCCTTTTTGCTATGTCCTTTTCTTCTCCTTTCAGACATTTGCTTTCTCTCTACCAGTACCATCCTGTAATATTCTTCTTGGTATAATCATAAATTCTTGCTAAATTTGGGTATGAATGGTGTAGGAAAAGTAAACTTGATTTCAGATCAAAGAATTAGGTAACATTCGGTCCAATTCTCACTATTAACTAGTTGCTTTTTAGCATGCATATTACTGAGATATTGTCTGTTAGTACTTATAAAGCACATATTAATGCCTTATTCTGCATGACCATATTCTACATCCCTTAATCCTACACAATTTCTACTCAATACCTAAACTTAACAACTTACTAACCATTACTAAGCAGTAATTAAGAGTTTATTGAGGCAAAAGTCGTTAATATTTAGGTAATAGTAAGAATTGGACCCTAATCTAAAGTATGACCAAGAATTCTATTCATCAAAGAATCCTGAAAAAATGCATCACTGTTTCTACTAACATTTTAAGCAGCACAACACTGATAAAAGTAAGAAATGTTTCTTGGCCTCCAAATTAGTATATTAGAATGATTTCTGAAGGATCATGTAATGCTTAAGACTGGAGTAATGATGCTGAAAATTCACAGGAATAAATTACATTTTAAAATACACTGAACTAGATTTTTTTTTAAATTGTCACAATACTACAGTTTTTACTGTATTTTTGATCAAATAAATGCAGCCTTGTTGAGCATTAGAGACAAGTAACTAGTAAAGTAACGCATTACTTTTAAATTTACAACAAAATATCCGAGTTACTTTTTCAAATAAGTTGCACAAGTTACTTTATTTTCCCATTTATTGACTGACACCTCTCCTGTCCCCCTATTAAGAAAAATCGTGAGTATAAGTGCAGAGGCGTTGTGTGCGCTGTGTAAACATGATGGTTTTTCTAGACTAGTTCTAGACTAAATGTGAGCATACATTTACTCATTTACTTCTTGTCCTGCATACTATTCTTTTGTACTCCTAATGGCAGCACAGCTTAAAGGCTTGTTTGATTGAACTGCGCCCTCTACTGTACAGGTGTGAATTTGCATTTCCTTTAGCCTGAGGTTTATTCATTTCACTTTTAGTGTGAAAGGGCCTTTACATTTTCTAAAAATATAATTTTTTTTGTTTGTTATAAAAACAAACAAACAAACAGCCCAGCCCAGATGAAAAAAAGTAACGCAAAAGTAACGTAACGCATTACTTTCCAGTTTCCATATAAAATCACCAAGTAATGCAATTAGTTACTTTTTTGGGAGTAATGCAATATTATGATTATTAAGAGAAAGTGTACAATTGGTGTTTTCTGTTACTTAATATTAGGCAAACAATCTTAACTATCGATCTAATGCACTTTTATTAAATTATCAATATAGGGAAGCAGTATAAATGTGCCATCTGTAGTGAATAGTCCTCAAAACATGAATTGAAAGAACTAGTCTCAGACATTTCAGAAATGACCAGGTAGAGCCCAAGCGTTTTTTTTTTTGTTGTTTTTTTTATTGTTGTTTTTTTTTTTCATTTTCTTTCATCATCCACTTGGCCTGATTCTCTGACCGATTTTGAGTCCATCAAGCAACAAATTTGAACATGGTCTTGAATGTGTGTAAGCCATCTGTAGTCATGTTTTACAGAGATGACAAGAAAATCCCCTCAGTCCTGAGTTTCATCCTCACAAGAGAGGCCTTTTCAAATATCAAATATATTTTCTTTCATCATGAAGATGAAATGGTATTTTTTGATCAAATATATCTCCCTTGACTAAGTACAGATTTACTTTTCTGAAATGTAATGAATTGTTCACAGGATTTAAAGTTTTTGAAATTCTTGTGGAAATTATATGTAGTGCTAGTGATCTCATGAGGTTGAGGGAAGATGTTTAATCATTTTTTTATCATTTCTTTGAGAGATACAATAGCTGACTTAATCGTTCCCTGTTTATATTAGTATGCACTCTCCTTTCTTGTCTTGTAAAAATATTTTAGAAAGTATCTTTATTTCGAAAATACTAACTTTCTGCTCAATTGGACAGTGTTTGTGAGTGTATGAGTGAAATTTAATTTATAGAAAGTATGATAAATTGATCAATTACAGTCTTATCTTAAACTAATAAACTTAACCTTTCTTTTATGAAGAATCTTGATTAGATTTACAATGATAAAATGACAGAAGAACTTTATTTATAGCATTAATTTGATGATCGTTGATACATTAATTGTATTCAAAGCTGTACTGGAGGTTTTGAAAGAATAAAATATTTAGGCTTATGGAATAAAATTATAATCTCAGACCATCCATTCGAAACACTCGTTAAAAATCAATTTGCAACCGATTTGCTTACACATAGGTGCTGGGAGCTGTTATATTCAACTACCCTCTAAAGAGAAACTGCTAACCCCTGTATCCATCTCTCTTCATTACTCTACTCTCCACACTACCCCTTTCTTTTGCCTCCCTCTCCTGTACTGAGTTCACTCTGATGTTCTCTGAGTGATTCGTTTTTCTTTACTGCAAGCTACCATTCCATACTAATAGTATGCTAATATCTTAATAGTAGCTAATATCCCTCATATTAGCTACAATATTTATTTGAAAAACAATATCAAATCAATTTGAAACAACTGATATGGTAACACTTTACAATAATGTTCTGATTGTTACATTATTATACTTATAATGATCTAACAATGAAAAATACTTCATAATGCAGGGTTGGGTAAGTTACTTCAAAAAAGTAATTAATTACTAATTACATAATCAATGTTGTATTTAAAATACTTTTCTAATTACTCTGTCTGAAAAGTAATTTAATTACTCAATAAGTAACTTACTAATTAATTCTTAAATTATATAACCCTATAAACCTTGACCGGATAGACAATAGAAAGGAAACTCTTTTAATAATTTAGTCAAACATGGAATAGTTTAGCTTTTTTAAACATTTTAACTTAATTAAAACATATACTATAATACTTTTATTTACTTTATAATACTTAAATTTTTTTTTAGTAACAAATAGGGATGTCACTATACCAAAAATCTAGTAGTCGGTACTGATACCACCAAAAGTGCAAAATACTCGATACCACAGTAAAAATATATAAAAATACAAATAAAACAAAGTAGTAGGTATCTAATAGTAGTAAGTAAAAATAACAGAAATTAAATAATCAAATATAAAATAACTCTGCATAGTCATAACTATAAATTAAATATAGATGAATCCTTATTAAAGCTTTTCTTTTATTGTTTAATTATCATTTATAATACAGACAGCCAATAGTAGACAGCAGCATGTTTTAAAGGCTGCTGTCACTAATACCTAATGGACGGAGACAATATGCTGTTACACATGCTGTTCACATTCACATAACCAACGCGAATATACGCCAAGACGGGCATTTTGACATAACTGTGTGTGTATTTGAACGTTTATGTGTAATAAATTGCGAAAATCTGACACTCGCGAGAGGCGGCTATGTGCGCTTTGGCTGAGAGCGCGCTGACTGAAAACTGTCTCTCAGAGAGCGCGCGCAGTTTTTTCTCCCTAGGACATAGCTTACATTTTACCGTAATGTTCTTGCCTACCTGTGTCAAAAAAGTGGAGTAATTGTAATATTTCTATTCTGCAAAACAGCCACTCGATTCTGCCGACATCTTCAGACAGCGACTACACAGCCAACTGGTGCAAAGTTGTGAATTCACGCGCAACTCACTACAGCTAATGATTTTAAAGAGGCAGCGTTCACTTTTACCTTTAGACGACAAATTTTAAATTCAATATTGATTTAAACAGAACTGTTGAACTAATTTACAATATGTAACGCAAGTACATCACAAGTAACTGTAATTAAATGACCTAAAAATGTTTTTTTTTTTTCCAGTGGATAAGTAATTTAATTACAGTAACGCGTTACTTATGCTGCGTTCCAGGCAGGTTTTTGAGCCCGTAAGTCACGACTTCAAACCACGACTCACGACTTTGTAGCATTCCAGACAAGTCACGCCAAACTGCCTGAGTGTAAACAAACCAGCATGACGGACCGTCTGGGGCTTATGCTCATTTACAATTATTTCTATTGCTAAAGGTGCTTTGAGGGAAACGGAGGAGGAAAAACGGCGCATAAGTCAAGAGAAGCTGTTATACCTTTTATTTTAAGTCATTTTACCGTGCACTTGCATAAACACCACATCCGTAGGGGCTGCCATTGTTGTTTCGCGGGCTATGTGACGTCAGAGCGCGGAACTGGGAGTACATCGATCTAGTACGAGTTCACGGGTGGGAAGTTACGGGTTTGACTGCCGTTCCAGTGCACTTTCACGGGCAGAAGGTTGGAAAAACACGGGTTATGGGTTGCCTGAAACGCGGCATTAGTAACGCGTTACACCCAACACTGTCATAATCTTAGTAAATGTTAATTTCAACATTTACTAATACATTATAAAAATCAAAAGTTGTATCTCTACATTTAATCAACCTGAGCTAACATGAGCTAACAATGAACAATTGTATTTTTATTAACTAATATTAATAAATACTGTCACAAACACATTGATCATTATTAGTTAATGTTAGTCAATGCATATTAAAAAAATGGGAATTTATTGTAAAAGTGCTACCATTGGTATTAGAATTACAATTACAATACCACCTAATTCTAATACCTAATTCTAATTTCTATATTTATTATTATATATGACTATATATTTTCTTAGTATATCTTATGTTCTAAAGTTAATAAGTAGTAAAACATAAAATACAAAAATGATTGTTTATTTGTTTATGTATTTATTTAATTTATTTTATATTGCAGCATTTTTAGGTACCACAAATGGTTGCATAAAATTGGTAAGCATTTTATTAATATTCTAGACAATTACTGAAATGAATGTGTTCTTAGAAAGTCCTGTATGTCTGGAGTAATTTGAAATCCAACACTGATTTCTGTCTTCATACATCACTTGTATATAATTCAAGCACATTTTGAGACTAAGAGACTATATGACTCCCTAGGCAGTGTGATCTATTACAGTGGATCTTTGAGTATATAATGGGTGTGACACAAAGTCAAAAGCACAGTTTAGCCAACAGCAGGTCACTGCGGTTAATTGCTTGTTAGAAACTCTGTCAGTCACTGTATTTCTCACACCGCTCTGCTCCGCCTCTGTCTGGGAATACTTAATAGATTGCATTTGTGCCACACTGTCGCCTGCAGCCACTGAACCGTGAACCGACCAATCCTGCAAAGTCTTCTAATGTCACATGACTAAGCGGCTGGTGATGATATACAATGCATCACAATTGAGTGGCCAGGGCTGTCTAATAAGCTCATCTCTTGCTCTGTGAGCCTTATTAGTGATTGAGAGACAGCTGTAATAACACTGTGTCACCATCATTCCTCTGACTCCATTATTCTTGCTAGTTTCTAGAAGTTAATGTGACGCCGGGTGAGATGAGTGAGAAATGGTTGGAGGATGACTGTGCAGGTGAAAGCACATGTAAAAAATGAGCTAAACTAAGTTTGACAGCTACTACAAAAACACACACGCTGCTATAGTTGCCCCTAAGGACTCATAAAAATGGCACACTACATGTTTATCTCTGCATGTCATATTGGAACATGAAAATTGCCCACAAGAGGTTTCATATTCTTAATGAGTGTAATGTGAAACACATAGTCTGCTATGTTAATAACAATCTTCTCCTTTACTGCCTCACAGACAAATTTAAGTCTTGCAGTATGAGCACACAGGCTGAAAGCCTCTCTGTTGGATAACATATTTCAGAGAGTTGATGTTGATGTGTTTTTCATCAGCCAGTCCCTGAAGGCCTTGACACAGAGAATTGGATTTAGAAACATTTGCTGACTGAAATAGTGTTACCAGTTGGACCCCATCACACTAACCTGGGACTTAGAGAGCCTAAGGGAATGGAAGCATAACATGATTGGCCAGGCCACCATGTCTATGATACATGTCCATAACCTTGAGTGCATAGACTTGAGGTTTTGGATCGACGAAACTGTCTTTTGTTGGAGCATGCAGTTTTTGAGAGCAGTGCAGATATATGTGGTTTTGTACATTTATAAATCTGTGCATTAAAACATGTTGACCTTAAAACTTGTGCGGTAGTGTGTAAGTCGGATTACACAAGTTTCTTGTGGCAACGAATGAATCATATGATTCATTGTCCTTCAAAAAGTAAAAAGTGCTTCAGGAGCTGTTGGTATGGTTTTCTGCAACATGAATCTGCCACTTTCGCAGGCCTGAGAGGCTTGATGTCTCCATCACAGTAAAAAGGTTGAACATTCCACGCTACAAAAGTGCCCTCCAACACCTACCAGCCTGTGTGTCCTCAGAAAATGCCAGGGAAGTGGGGCAGAACAATCTTCCCACTGGCAGGGGCACACAATTGTCTGTTTAAAGTTAAATGTCTATCAAAAGACTCTTTCCCACATCCACAAAGACAGATTTGTTGGACTTCAAGAGGATATTAGAAAGTTTTTCTGCACTTTCTTTCGATTTTTGGAAGTGGAAATCTCCACTTTCGTCTCATTAAATGGGGCTATTGTGCTGTTGCCCACAACATGATTGTATTGGTTTTGACATCTCATCCTGCAAGTAATAAAAAAGCTGCCCAATAAAAGTTTTTGAAAGGACTAGAGGTGTAGAACTATCAAAGATTCTATAAGATATGACTTGATAGAAAAGTTGAAGTGATTCCTTTGAAGTAAAAAATTGGGAGGAACTGGTAATAAATGTCCCCAGGCCTATCACATCCTGCTATGACAAAGTCATTGACTTACACCCATTGATCACAGTCAGAAGTAATCTAATGCTGGGGCCTGAAATGATGGCTTTCTTTGAGGGAAACCATCCTTCACTGTGATAGTAATTGAAGCTTCCTCTTTATTTGTTTTTAGGAAGTGCTGGATTGTCATCACTGCCAAAGACAGTGACAATCTGGGGTTGTATTTTCCAGAGGCAGAGGAGGTGTAATTTTAAGACAACAGACATCATCTAAGTGCCATTTTTGTTTAAAGAAAAATACTATATACTGTACAGCATCATTACTCCAGTCTTCAGTGTCACATGATCCTTCAGAAATCATTCTAATATACCTTTTTTGGTGCTTAACAAACATTTATTATTATTATTATCAATGTTGAAAACAGTCATGCTGCTTAATATTTTTGTGGAAACAGTGATACTTTTTTCAGGATTCTTTGAAGAATAGAAAGTTCAAAATAACATTTATTTATAACTGAAATCTATTGTTACATTATAAATGTATTTAGTGTCATTTTTGATCAGTTTAATGTATCTGTCACTTTTCGTCTCACACAATCAGAATCAGATACCAACCACTTTTTCTTCTCAACCTTTCTTCCTAGATTTTGAGAAATTTCCCAACCTGAGCCTTCTAGAAGTGAAGGAATGCCTCATCCATAATGAAGGTAGTATAACGCCCCTCTCATCCTCGCAGTCAGCGCTCACACATGTATGAAATGATGGCAGATGTCATTGAGAGGGGTTTCATTATGTTGGGCTGGCTAGGCACTCTGCAGTTTAAGGGCACAGGCGGAGGCTTATTCATTTTTCAGAGACTTTAAGTCAGAACACTCATTAGTGAGCTATTATAGAGCCATACCACAGAGGACGAGTTGTCTCGTGTGGTCCTTCCGCTTTTTTCATGGCAGCATCTGCAGCTGCATTATGCTCTTACTCTCTCCTTCACTCTGATTCCACTGCAGTGCTTCTTCATGCAGATCCATTAATGAGTGCCAGCAGGGCAGATGGTGAGTGCAGCTTACAAATTGAGCTGGGGTTGATGATGGTTACTGGTTGGTTTGATGGTTTCCTGCTTGGTATTGAAGAGTTTTTGATGTTAGAATGAAAATATTATTCTGCAAAGACTGAAATTATTTAATCATGATGCTGTTTAATGAGAAATAGGTGATCTGTCTATATATTTCATGGACATACTGTAACTCTTCAAACAATTAAAGGAAAGATCACCCAAAAATGAAAAATCTGTCATCATTTACTTACCCTCATGTTGTTCCAAACCCATAAGACTTTCATTAATCTTCAAATCATAAATTAATATATTTTTAATGAAACCTGAGATTTTTCTTCACAGTACTTGGATTAAGATGCTTTATTGATATGGATTCAATTTATGATCACTTTATGACCTTTTTGGATCTACTATGTTTTAGTAACATTGGCCTTTCAGTGGAGGTTTCATTTATAAGAAATTTTTTTTTTGTTTTTCAAAGATTAAAGTCGCATGGGTTTGAAATGACATGGGTGAGTAAATTATGACATAATTTTTGAGAGAAATGTCCTTTTAATAAACAGTTGTGCTTGTGACTAGACTAAATTTGTCATATCTAATGACATTGTTGTCATCAGCACTTGGAATTTTTCCAAGCTGTGCACCTAACCCATAATGAAAAAGATATTTGCAGATTAAAACATATTAATCATAAAACAGCTCATACTTGTGGTGCTTTGATAATGGATGAAAAGCCTTCAAATGAACTATAATGGACGTATAATGGAGAGATGAGAGAGGATCTCTCTGTTTATTATTAGATTCTCTTTTGTTGTTTTCAGGCTAGAACAAACTCTTGATTTTATGTTTTAAGCACCTGTATTGAAGTAAATGGGAAGACACCTGATGTTTATTACATTTTGGTATCAAATTATTCTCTAAGTCTGTTTGAGTTAAATGGTTTTGAGTGTTGCGCTATTTTTTGCTCCATTCCAGTCTACTCATTTTTCAAAACAAATCATTTTATAGTTTGCCATGATACGATTTATTTTCTGCCTGTCATTCATCATAATTTTGATGTGGAATGGCTGAATAAATAATTTCCTCATTATATATTGTTCTCATTTAATACAGTTTCTCCTGAGACTGAATTCCATTTCAGATTTTATTTGTATATTATTTTCACAAATCAAAATGCCACATCCTGTTTGTTTTCTTTAGGCATAAAATCATGTCAAACTTGTCTTTCAATGTGAAAACTGAAAAAAGTTAACCTTTTACAGTCATACCAGAGGGGAATGGTGGAGGTTGTAGCCTGTAACACAAAGCAAATCACTGTCACACAAGTGCTGCTGGAGTTTTGTGGGAAGGTGTGTGTGTGTGTGTGTGTGTGTGATTGGCACAAATGTCTGAGGGCAGATAAATGTCACGTTATGACATTCAGCTACATGTCTTGTGTGACTAGCAATCCAAAGTGACGTGAATAGTTCTTCTTGTTTGCCTACCAACCACTGTGTGTGTGCGCGCATTTTTGTGATTTATGAGGACACAAATTTGCATAATAACATGGGTATTACACTGGTATTATGACGTAAACATGAAATATGAGGACATTTCACGAGTCCTCATATTTAAAATAGCTTTAAAAACATACTAAACAATGTTTTATTAAAAATGTAAAAATGCAGAATGTTTTCTGTGATGGGTAGGTTTAGGGGTAGGGGTAGTGGGGGGATAGAATTAAAGTTATCTCACATAGATTATAGCATCTAATGTGACGCTGGTCCAGTCAAACACGTTTTTGAACTGTGATCTCTAAATACAATCTCAAGGATTTCTGGCAATTATGTTAGCACACATTAGCAGATTATAGACAAAGTGATGTGTTTTGTTCTAATCTGAAGGTCAGCACACTTTAACAAAACCCTTGTAACTCATAACACACAACTTTATCCAATAACCATTTAGCTCATAACTCAGAGACTCAAAAAGGCATTTAGGCACAAGAAATAAGTCATTGAAAACCAATAAGACCATAATTCATAAAGGTAAGTGATGATTGAAGCATATGCTCAAGGCCATCTAAAGGTTATCTGCTGGTTATATTCAATCCATATCCCTACAAAAAGATTCAATGAATGTTCACATAGATCTTTTAATGAAATTTCATAGGGATCACATGCTGTCAAGCTCAAAAAGGATAAAAAACTTATGAAAGCACAATAAAGATTAGTGAATAAAACATATTTGACATAATGACACTTAGGAGCCAATGATGCTAATAATAATGACGTCCATTGTTTTGTGTTTCTGTGTTCCACAGGAAATCACGAGGAAAATCTTGAGGGAGAGTAAATAATTACAGATTTTTTAAATTTCTTTATCTATTCCTTCAACTTAAATGGTCTTTTTGCCTCAACATTTTTGTCCATTCTTATGGTGGCTAATAATGTAATTTTTTTTAGGGATTTTTTTAGGGCGCAAGATTTATTTGAAGAAAATCCCCCTCTGTGAATGAAATTGGATTTAGTCAAACAGTGATCAGAGAAATAGGAAGAGTTTGAGTGTTCTTTTGTGTTTGTGTGTTTATCTTTTAGTCCATAAAATATATCAAATGCAATGTGGAATCTAGACAAACTGCAGCAGGGGGAACTGTGTTGTCAGTATCTTCCCTGTTTGCCACATTCCTCCAGGAATCAATTATCTGCAACTGCCTCTCAATTACTACACCTGAAGGCTGAACTATCACAACACTGCATGCAAATTTACTATGAATTTTACTATTTGCCTTTCCTTATGTGCCTTTATATATGCTATATAAAAACAGGATCAACACTCAACTGCAGGTAAGCCTTGTTAAGACTGTCAGTCCAAATCTGATTTTTGTGCATATCTGATTGGAATCTGAGGATCATATTAAAGGATTATTTCACTTCAGAATTAAAATTTCCTGATAATTTACTCACCCCCATGTCATCCAATATGTTTATGTCTTTCTTTCTTCATTCGAAAAGAAATTAAGGTTTTTGAGGAAAACATTCCAGGATTTTTCTCCATATATTGGACTTCGCTGGGGTACAACGGGTTGAAGGTCCAAATTGCAGTTTCAGTGCAGCTTCAAAGTGCTCTACACAATCCCAGCTGAGTGCGATGTGCCACGCATTACTTAGTCACGATGGAAAGGTCAAAAATCATCTCATCTCAACTTCAAAATCGTCCAACATTCTTGTTTTACCTTTTTTTGTAAATGGCGTTTGACTTAGTCTTTTCACGTTTGCTTTGTAGACACTGGATTGGTACTTCCGCCTATATCACGCATGATCTTTCCAACGTGAGTACGTAATGTGTGGCGCATCACAGAGCTAGTGCAAGACGAGCATTTGTGATTAAAAAGTGTATATATATATTTTTATTCTTCAGCTGGGATCGGGTAGAGCCCTTTGAAGCTGCACTGAAACTGCAATTTGGACCTTCAACCCAATGTACCCCAGTGAAGTCCACTATATGGAGAAAAATCCTGGAATGTTTTCCTCACAAACCTTAATTTCTTTTCAACTAAAGAAAGAAAAACATAAACATCTTCAATGACAAATTATCAGAAATTTTAATTCTGAAGTGAACTAATCCTTTAAGCATGTATGAACAGCATAAAATCACATGAAATGCAAATTTTTATGAATCTGTTTTGAACTACATTTCATATGTGGTTTGAAAAAGCATTTGAATCTGTTTCAGTCTGACCACGGCACTCTAATTGGATTTCCCATGGTTTATATGCGCATAAAACGTAAACATGTCAGACTTTGTTATATAGGAAACATGCTGAAAAGGTTGTGTTGTTGCAAAGCACCGGTTGAGCAGAAAATTACAATATAATGGAGACATGTTAAATTTTAAGACTTGTGGAGAGGATAGCATGGTATAAAGCTGCGCGTGCCTCAGAAGACGTAGTCCAGTGCGGTGGCTGCACATTGTCATGTTGTAAATAAAATTTTTGACTGCTTACCAAATACTGGTTAGAGTAGACTAATAAATCTTTATTAAACAGAGGACCTGGCCCCAGTCACCAAGCTGATTTGAATTTGGCCCCACACAAGAAGTTGCCCAGGGCTGTTTACCTCCTCACCACACACACAGACACACTGATGACCCACCAGCTACACACAGCGACTGTTTACTGGAGCCTGGCCAAACACATATGTCACATTTGTTTTCATTTGCAGTGACACAGACAGTCTAGGCAGTCTCTCTCGCTGACATTTTTAATCCATCAAACCTATTATAGAGCGATTTAAGCCACTGTATGAGTTTGACCTATTGATTATGACCTTCCATAACAGGAAAATGGCACATTTCTCATTAATTTTGGTATTGATATTTCACTGTTAATAATAGCTTTCACCAAAGAGATATATCTATTGTGATACACTGAGATGTACTGAACTTTGACTGCTTTTAGATTGTTCTCAAAACTGTGCAGTTTAAAGAGAAACAAAAGCAAGTAACTGGAACATTTTTTGCACAATATTGACTTCTTTTTTATTGAACTCTGCCTGTGTTCTGTATGGCCAACTTTTTTAAAAAAAATTTATATTATTTTTTATTTATGTTTTATTTTACATTTTTAAATTAGGTTTGATTAGTTTTCACTCTATTATAAATAGTATTTTTTTCAGTTCAGTTTTAGTTTTTATCCTAGTCTTTGTTTTTGTTGCCAAAGATTGTGCTAATTGTTTTCAGAATTTTATCTGCACATTTTTGTGTAATTGCTATTTAGTGGCATTTTCATGTTTAATTCAGGCAAGTTGTATATGTTTTCAGAATATTTAGCATGTTTTAACCACTGTATAAAAAATAAAAATGGTAATTGCCTTTTTATCTCACAATTCTGACTTTTTTCTCAGAATTTCGTGATATAAACTCTCAATTGTGATTTATAAAGTGTGAATTGCGAGATATAAACTCCCAATTTTGAGTTATAAAGTCAGGATGGCATAATATAAAGTCACAACAGCATGTTATAAATTCAGAGTTGTTTTTTTTCTTTTCTTTCAGAATTCTAAGTTTGTATCTCTCAATTGCAAGATACAAACTCAATTAGTCTCAGAATTGGACTTTATGATTGCAGCTGCAACTCAACAAAGTTATATCTCACAATTCTGACTTTATTTCTCGCAGTTGCGAGTTTATATCCTGCAATTCTGAGAAATAAGGTCAGAATTGTGAGATAAAGAGTCGCAATTACCTTTTGTTTCAGTGGCGGGAAGCAAACTACCATAGAATCTGAATGAAGATTTTCTGATCATTCTTTACATAAGAAAAGCAGCATACTTTCTGAAGTCAGAATGTCCCATTGCCCTTTGCATTTTATGTTCTAGAACTGGCTGAAAGCATTGTGTTGTATTCATCCAGCTATATTCACAACTATGTTGACTATTCAAATTCTGTCTGTGTTCCACAGCAAAGCTCTGGGGAGATCACAGCTTTTCCGTTTGAAATGGAAATTGAGGCTTTTAAAAATGCACAGCAGATGTGGAGACGGACACCGGTCAGGTCAGCTCATCTGATGGGGGAAAAGGGAATGGGAATGTCGGGTTGATGTGTATGGAGAAGTCGTCAGAACAGAGAATATTAACCTTTATTAATCCTTAATTTGCTCTCTCTTGTGTTGTCATTCCTATTGAATGTGTATGTTGCACTATTCAAATGAAAGGCTTTGACACCTCTGCAAATGAATGCAAGGCAATGCATGGACAGATGGATCAAATCTGGAACCGAGGCCATGTGGTTGCTTTTGATGTAGTTCAGAACAAGGCCAGAGAGAGATCTGTGCAACCTGCTCCCTCTGAAGGTTTTTATTCAATTACAACATAAATATGTGCATTTTAAAAAGTGTAAATCAGGTTAGTGCAAGGAGAGAATTGTCAGTCCATTCGCTATATAGAAAACCAGCAATTTATGTGAAGATGTATTCAATAGGGGCAGTGTATGTACAGATGTACCCTATTGCTTCCAGATGAGAAATTTAGGAACAATACAGCAGCAACAAATATAATATAATATAATATAATTTAATATAATATATATATAACAAAGTGTATTCCTTAAACAAGAGCAGCATGTAGAGACAGCATGCTTACCCCTTTGTTGCTCACCATTGACAAGGTGATGTCTTTCTCCAGGCAGATGCCTCGGGGTGTCTGGACTTTTTTTTTTGAGTTCATGCTTTACTGCTAGGGAGCTTACTCACTAATTAACATTAATAACAGCACAAAATAAAATATAATTTTAGGCAAAATCAGGTCACCTCAAATTTCCCAGCAGAGCATGTGAGGTTAGTCTGATTTCTGCTTGTAAACTAAACTGCTAAACTGCTAAACTGCTATGTGATATATAGGAGGATCACTGATGTCTTCTGAGTCTGTAACTAACATCTACAGCACTACACTTGAACATACTTCTGACAGTAGCATAGGATAACGGTGCATAACTATCACCAGTGTTTTTACTTGGGCTAAATGGGGAAAAAGTGTTCTGTTTTAACTGGTGGTTATAGTTGTTTTTAGGTCAGACCTGGTATATTAAACATGATTAATCTTATCATAGGTCACATATACTGTATATATGTGAAATGAAGGATACTTCACACAATAAACTAAAATGTGCTTCTGTGGTTCTGCTGTTGATGTCAAAAACTTTGTTAGTTTAGTTAGTTTAACTTTGAATTTCTCTGCTTTGACGTCCTCTATATCAATGAAACTGTCAATTCCCTTTTAAATAGCTGCTTTTGAATTTAACTGGCACAGTTTGACAAGATTAGACATTCAATATTCTATTTGAAATCTTTCAGAACCACATATATTTTCTTCCATTTAATGTTGCACACAGTTAAACTCTTGCATTAGGTATAGGTCAAAGCATGTTTCAGCACTGGTTTGTTTTTGGTGAATTGAGCTTTATAGCCCTTGATGTTCAAGGCTGCCTTTGACTTTCAGAATCCAGAGCTTAGTTTCACTCAGTGGTGAACTGACGCCGTGATTGTGTAAACCATGCTAAGATTGTGCTCAAAGAAATACTCATTTTTGTAAACAGAATTTTTGTTCACCGGTAAAAATATAAATATCCCTAAAGGTATAATTCACCCAAAAATGAAATTCTGTCATAATTTACTCCCCCCTCAAGTTGTTCCAAACCTGCATAAATATTTTTGTTCTGCTGTACACAAAGGAAGATATTTGGTTTTAAGTTCTACTAAAAATACTATGGTAGTCAATCGGGGGACAAGATCTGCTGGTTACAAACATTCTTCCAAATATCAACCTTTGTGTACACCAAAACAAAGAAATTTATGCAGGTTTGGAACAACTTGAGGGGGAGTAAATGATGACAGAATTTTTATTTTTTGGGTAAACTATCCCTTTAAACAATACATTTCACATACAGCAGAAAGTTTTTTCGCACTTAAAGCACTACAGGCAAAACTCAACTTCAGTAGCACTTACATTCACCATACTTTACAGTTTTATTCTTATCTATCAGAAGGATTTTTACAGAGGAGTTTGTTCATTTATCATTCGCCTGAAAACATATTAACATTTTATGCCTAAAAACATGTTTTTGTTTGTTTGTTGTGTTTTTGGCTGTTGACAATATTTTCTGATTTGTGTAGCAATAAAAAGATATATCCAAAACCCTCTTTACTCTTTAACAATAATATGTAAACATGTAATTTAAACCTGAGTATATCCAATGTTCAGATTTCTCTTTTGGAAATGTATGCAAATTGGTGCATATTTAATTATAATGCCACATTTGTATATTTAATTTTTGTATATAATTACTTTTTAGAAAACTTGTAATGCAAAATGGTTGTCTTAATTTACTGTTTAATTAACTGGGAAAAGTATGATGATATCTGTCTTTTTTTTTTTCTTTTTTTTTTTTTTTTCTTTTTTACCCTGTTCACTTGTAGAGTCTTGCAAGAAAAAAAAACCTTTTTGTTAATGAAGTAAAAAAAAAAACTAATATTTTTTAAAAGTATTTCTGAAATATGCTTAAAAACGCTAATGGTATGAAGAATGATATAAGAAAAATAAACTCAATAAACTAGATATAATTCAAAATGGTGATGTATTAGTTACTACATGTACTTACTATAGTAATAGTAAATGATGCATAATTACAAGTAACTAACCCTAAACCAAACCATAACCCTAACTGCAACTATATAGTAAGTTAATGTAGTTAATTAATGTTACTCAGTACTTATTTGAGTACAATGTAACTATGTCACCTTAAAATAAAGTGTAACCGTGATTTTTATGCCAAGGCTTTGTTTACACTATACAGATACATTATGATTTTAGTTGGGGTGTAGCCACTTAATCATTCCAACACTGTAGAATTGTTCCCTTAAAGTTTAATTAGTAGCTTTGGTTTATTTCCTCCCTGGTTATTACCTCATTAGTTCATGATAGCTGTTGTGAAGTCATGTTTTTTTGTGTAAAAACAGGACTGTGTGTGTTACAATACAGAAGGGAAGGAGACTGAAGGTAACAGTTAGAAATGTTTATTAGACACACAGCAGAGTTTACAGATGTGCAGGTGAGTGAATGGGAAGACTTGTGGTGAATGATGAGTGATAAATAAGTGATACTGTCCTTTGTGCTTGTAGAGGTTAAGATCCGGGGCGATGGTGATGAGGAGCAACACAGGAGACGGAAGACACTCACACATAGACTGGACAACAGGAGGAGACTTGGAGACGCTGGAGACAGGTAAGTAGATCGCAGGGAGTCCTTGAGGTAAGCATGAAGGTAATGTCTTGATGCGAACGAGACCGGATAGAGACTGGAGGTGTGTGAGTGTCTTTTATGTGGTGATGATTGGCGTGCTGATTGGGTGCAGGTGCGTGTGATCAGTTTTCTGGTGAGGGAGTGCGCTGTGATTGGAGGGTGTTGGAGCCTGGCGTGTCTGTGACAGTACCCCCCCCCTCCACGGCCCGCTACTGAGGGCCAAGGACCCTGACGTCGTGGTGGTCATCCTCTTCCACGTAGGGCAGGTCTGTTGGGATGATTGGCGTGGAAGGTGTGTAGCCTTTGTTCCTGTATGTTCCACTGGATTGCCTAGTAAAGTCTGACTCTTGAGCTTATATTCTTCGTCGTGTGTGTTCCTACACAGCTAATCTGTAACAGAATAACGGACCACCCTTATGGATAAATGGGCCAAATTCATCACTGTGGCTCAGGGGAGCCACAATTTTTTGTTTTTCTCATCCCAGTTTTTTCTCTTTGCCATCACCAGCCAGCTGGAGGATGAAGACTTGAAAAAACTATTCCGGATCAGGGCGAACTACCACGGACCCTACAATCTCCCAGATACCACCGGCTTAAACTGGAAGGAAGCCCTGCTGAAGTGCTTGGAGTTCAAGCAGCCCCGATCCGGAACCCCGCCGAGCCCAGTTCCCAACCAGAGACCCACCGCAGATGGAGACGACGACCCCGCCGTGACGTCAGAGCCCGCACCAGGAGGAGCGACCGAGTTTGACATCACCCCGGAGCCTGAGGAGTTTCCATCAAAAGAGAGGTTTGAGTCAGGGGTTCCAGCCAGCGTCGAGGGAGTAGGTGTCGGAGACGATAAGCAGGTCAGAAGCCCCGCCCATCACTGAGAGTGAGTTTGCCGACAGCAATTCAACTCCCCAGCTATTTAACCACTCTATACTGGACTCATTAATCCCTCCCTGCCTCCATCTCCCACATCCTCTTTTGGAAATGTTGATTGAATCTTCATCTCAGCCTTCTTCCCTGACCCCAGCCACGTCTGCTGTCCTGTCAGAGCTGTCCCTCATCAGTCCCGCTACACCACCATCACCTCCTCTCAGTGACGTGGTTACATCACGGGACTATTGTGAGCCATCTCCTCCGGGGCGTAAGGATCCCGTGGCTCCGCCTCCAGCATCAGTCTTCGTCTCTCCTCCTTGACCCGTCGCCCTGACTCCTTCACCTATGCTCCTCCCTCCCTTGTTGTCTGCTGGGACCTTCGAGCCATCGGCTTTGCGGAGCTACCTCGGACCGTTGGCTTTACCTGGTCACATCGCCTACGCAAGATGTGACCAGGTAAAGCCAGGTAAAGCAACGGACAGACCCTCCAGCCCTCCTCCCCTACTGCTCCAGCTAGCTCCGCCCTCCCTCATGCTCTGCCGCCGCCCTCGGTCGCTCCAGCTACAGCTCAGCCCTCGGGATCCCTGCATCCTCCTCGGATGGTCGTCGCTGTGGCTCTGTCGCGGTCGCCTGGGTCCTCGGCATCGAACCGTTCCATCTGACTTCCATCTGCGCCGTGGGTTCCTCCATCACCGCGGCCGCCTTCGCTCGTCCCCAAGGTGGCGCTGAGACCTTCACCACCATGGCTCCTCCCTTCACCGTCGCCGATGTCCATCATCCTGGTTGGGGACTGGGCCTCCATCCGGCTCATCCTCCAGCTTCACCGTCCCCCTCCTGAACCCCCTCCGGCCCTCCCCTTTGGATATTGCTCTATGGCGCGAGAAAGCGCCTTGCCGGAGGGGGGAAGTAATGTCACAGTCACCAGCTCCAGCACTACGTTTCCCAGCATCCCTTCTGTCCTGCACCTGCACGTCATCATCATCACCCGCACCTGAAGTCATTCACCGTCATTATCCCTCATCAGCACTCTCTTTATAAACAGTCACCTTCCTCACCATTGTTGTCCGTTATCTTACATTGTTAGTGTGTGTAACCTTTGTTCCTGTATGTTCCATTAGATTGCCTAATATAGTCTGACTCTTGAACTTATATTCCTTGTTGTGTGTGTTCCTACACAGCTAATCTGTAACAGTGTGTGGATGTGTAAAAACCTTTAACTAATATGTCAACCAAATGAAACAAGAATTTTGAACCTAGCTTTATCCAATGTTCAGATATGTTTTGGAAATGTTTAGTTTCTATTTTCTCATTTTCCTTAGTTCCTTGTTAATCTCCTTGGTTCTTGATTAGTTAAAGGGGTAATGAACTGCGTTGTTTTATTGTTTTATAATGTTTCCTGGGGTGCACTTATAATGTTAGTATGCGTTTTACATCAAAAATGGTCATAATTTAGATATAATTCAAAATGTAAGCATTAAAAGTAAATGTATCTTGTTTTAATAATGTTTAGATTGTTGTCTGGAAAACAAGATAAATAACAAGAAGAAGAATATTATTATTATTATTATTATCACTTCTTGTTGCTGTTTTTTTTTTTTTCTTCATTCATCCAGAGTCATCTTATGTTCTCTCCGTTGGCCTGTTTTACTCCTATTTTCTTCTTTCAGCACTTGTTCACAGCTATCCTCTTTTACAGCAGAAAGGCACAGTCGTCTCTGATCTGAGTGGTGATGGGGGAGGACGCTCACTGTATCCTGGTGCAGCCCATCAGATGAGTTATTGATGACATCTCTCCATTTGTGAGATGAGCGAAGCTCAGAGGTCCTCTTCACTCATCCATTACTGTCAGCCCACCCCATCATCTGTCCTTTTTCTCTCTCTCTTTTCTTTTGAGTTATACCTCTTGATTGTACTTTCACCGGTCAAAGGTATAAAGGGTCCAGCCCCTCCCCTAGCCTCTGCGCAGAATTCCCCCATAGAAATATACCCGATAGCTATACGGATGAGGATGACTTGTCAAATGACTGACAGTGAGAGGGTCTCAAAGGAGTATGGATCATATTTGAAGCCTGACTCTTTGACAGCTCTTTTGGTCAGTGGATTTCATAAACTTTAAATAGATGTCAAAACTGTTTTGAGGAAATGTCTATGTTTGGCAGAATATTAAAAAGTAATAAAAACATAGCCTGTTATATAAGTTTTCTACACTGCAATAATCTATGTTTTTGTCTTGATTTCCATCTAAACGTCTTTATACAAGATATATTTACTTGAAAAGCAAAATTGCATAAGATATTAAGGCTATTTTATGTTATATCTTGAAATAAGTTTATTTTTCTTACCCCTTTGGCATTTTTTATATTAAGGCTTTTTATATTGAATTAAATGTTGAATTAAGTTTAATTTTCTTACCCTTTTGGTTTTTTATATTAAAGATTGTATTTTAAATTATATCTTGATTTATTTATAAGTTTGTTTGTCTTTTTTATCTCATTTATATCTTTATGTCATTTTTCTTGTTTTAAGCATAAATAAGAAAGTTATGCTTAAGAAGAAAGAACAAAATGCAAGAGGGAAATTTAGCTGGAATTAAAATAATTTATCCTAACCTTTTTGCATGTTAAGTTATTAAGATATTAAGGATTATATTTTCAATAGCATCTGAAATATACTGAATTAACTGAATCTGTTCGAATTAACAGAAAATATAATGTGAATATAATGTATTCTCTGAAAATAAGTCTAAATATCGTATGCATTTCTGTTCTCAAATCAGTGTATCTTGTTTGTTTGGACATTTTTACTGGAAAACTAGATAAAAATATGATTTATGCTTTCGGTGTATAGGCTCCCACACACAGAGGAGTTCTATAAATCAAACTATTCATTGTAGTTTGCTCATATGCAAATAGAATTTGTATGACCAACAGTAAACTGTTCTCTATTTTTCTCCATGTCTCTATATTTTCTCTATTTCTTTCTACCTATTAGTATTAAAGTGGCTTGCCCTCTTAATGCTATGGCAAGAGCCTTATTCTGCTATTTCCATAATCCTGGTTAAATGGTCTCCAGTGGTGGCTGATTGACCTCTGAGCTCCAGCAGTGTTTACCTGTTAGAGAGTCAGTCTCCATACAGCGGCCTCCACCTGACCTTGCACACAGCAATGCATGTTTATGGATGAAAAAGTAAGATGCTGAAATCAAGCTGAAACGCATGTTTCAATCCGTGCTTTTCTGTGTCAGTGTGGGGGGAAATTTTAGGCACATTTTAAAACACTTGTGATTTTGGTAACATTTTATTTTAAGGTGACGTATTAGTTACACGTTACTACATGTACTTACTATAGTAATAGTAATATTGCATAATTACAACTAATCCTAAACCAAACCATAACCCTAACTGCAACTATATAGTAAGTTCATGTAGTTAATTAATGTTACTCAGTACTTATTTGAGTAAGTACAATGTAACTATGTCACCTTAAAATAAAGTGTAACCGTGATTTTTATGCCAAGGCTTTGTTTACATTATACAGATACATTATGATTTTAGTTGAGGTGTAGACACTTAATCATTCCAACACTGTAGAATTGTTCCCTCAAAGTTTAATTAGTAGCTTTGGTTTATTTCCTCCCTGGTTATTACCTCATTAGTTCATAATAATGATAGCTGTTTTGAAGTCATGTTTTTTGTGTAAAAACAGGACTGTGTGTGGATGCGTTGTTTTATTGTTTTATAATGTTTCCTTGGGTGTACTTATAATGTTAGTATGCGTTTTACATAAAAAATTGTCATAATTTAGAAATTAAACACATTTTTCCTACCCTGATTTTAGTCCTCTGATTTTAACACTCTGTTGTAAGTTGTGAGATTTCAGTGTTAACGCCCACTGCTGTGATTGGCTAACAATGCATATTTGCATATGAAATAGCTAAGTATTATTAAGTATTACTCTCATTTACCACGTTTTTACTATTACAGCTCTCAAGGTTAACTAATCGTGAAAAGTGCTGCATACATTTATATCTATGGCATTATATTTAGATCATGGCATGAAAGGTTGCAGTGATAAACAGCCGATCACAGACATGTGGAAACCAAGCTCTAAAAGCTCAAGGGGCTGGAGCCACTTCCGGGTCGAGAACGCTGTGCACGTCTGTGCTGCCGCTTCGCACCTGGACTGTTTGTATGTTTTGCTACATGTTTTTCCACCGTTCTGTTTTTTCAGTATTCTGTCTGGATTACTCCATTTCTCACTGCTGATCTTTGAACTGGACTATTGTCATTATCAAACTCCTGTTGTCTGTGAGCTTGCCACCGGGCTTCTGCGAGCCCTCTACCCTGTTATCGTCTCCACCACGTTCGGCTCTACTGATGGGTGAATTACCGCTCTCTCAGTCGGTTGCGCTGTTCGTTTAATAGCTTGCTATCTGGGTGTGTTGTCTCCTATTTAGTCTGCTGTTTTTGGTGAAGTGGCGTTCAGGGTCTGGCTAACATGGTTTTCGCCTGTGATCGGCTCGCATTTGCTCAATACTAACATGCCTCGGGCAAAAGTTTTTCTTTTTTCTTCTCTTATCTGCCTCATTTTTTATCTCACCTCCATAATAGATATTAGATATTTACCATCACAGCTAAGGGCCTTGAATTGTCACCGCGTCTTGATTTTGTGACATATGCTGCCGGAGTCTAGGGATTCTCCGGCGCCCATGATACATACACCACTCACAGCGTGTCTTCAGGAGTACCATTTGCTCTAAACCTGATACCCTTCTGTGCATCTGTACTAACCATAGATTGTCGTCCATGCCCAGACAGTTACCGACCGGCAATACTATACATCGAAATTAATTTATCTCACTGATGCCCAGCAACGTACCGCTAACTTGAATTCCCTGCATCGTCATTTTGCGCTTCTGAACTGTCGATCAATATCAGACAAAGCCCCTTATCTCAATGAAATTATCACTGACAATAAGCTTGACATTTTTCTTCTCACTGAAACTTGGCAAGTTCCGGATGATTTTCTGCAGTTAAATCTTCTCGCACTCGAAGGATATAAATATCGTCTGCATGGTAAAGGGGGTGGTCTCGCTGTCATTTATCGGGACAATCTCAGACTCACGCAACTTAATTTTCATGATACCAATTCATTTGAATATATGGTACTGAAGGCTGACTCTCTTATAATTATCTTGCTATATCATCCTCCTTAAGACCTGTCCAACTTTTTTTTTCTGAACTCAATGAACTGTTAACCCTTGCCTGTTCATTGTCATTTCCCATTCTCCTGCTTGGTGACTTCAATATTCATGTCGATACTGTTTGCTCTAATACTAATCAATTACTGTCTGTTTTTGAATGTGTCAATCTGACTCAGCATGTTCATTTTCCTACCTATACTCGTGGTCATATCCTTGATCTGATATGTACATCATGGTTTGATATCTGTTCCATCTCTTCTTCTGACACTGGTATCTCTGATCACAAACTTCTTGATTTTAGCTTAGGTCTGCCTATGCGTTAGAAATGCCTTCAAACTGTTATTTTATACCGCAATCTGAAAGCTATTGATACTGCATCATTCTGTACCTCTATTGTGTCTTCGAACCTCTCTGATGTCTTTGATATTTCTTCTCCCTCCATGATATTATCTAACTATCACTCCATAATTTCTGAAATCTTACAGCAGCATGCTCTTATTAAGACCAGAAGTGTCCCTTCTTCTCACTCTTCTCCTTGGTATACCCCTGAGCTCCGTATATTCTCAAGGCTACTGGTAGACGGCTTGAGCGTCTCTATAGAAAAAATGGTCTTACTGTACATTATTTAGCTTTTCTTCATCATCTCAAAATATATAAATCTGCTCTCATCTCGGCCCGCTCTAGTTTTGTCTCTGCCACAATTAATAAATCAAGTAACAGGCCAAAAGCATTATTCAATACAATAAATAAGCTTACTAAGCCTCCACCCCAAGACACCCTAGCTTCTAATAAGCTTTGCTGTTCTTTTCTGGATTATTTGCTTGCAAAGACTGATGCCGTCCACCAATGCTTCTCTACTGATACAAAGCTCAACTATCCACCAAATCTATCCAGTCAAACTCTGTCTTGTTTTTCTTTAAAGTTAATCTTGAAATCCAACTCTTCTTCCTGACAACTTGATCCTTGATCCTTTCTTGAAGTTAATCTTGAAATCCAACTCTTCTTCCTGTCAACTTGATCCTGCTTCTACTTCTCTCCTGAAACTTTGCCATTCTTCCATCTCTGCACCTGTCTCTCACTTCATCAATACATCTCTTACCTCTGCTTCATTTCCTCTGCCACTCAAAACTGCTGCAGTTACCCCTATTCTCAAGAAACCCAACCTCGACCCCTCAATTCTATCTAATTACCGTCCTATTTCAAATTTACCCTTCATAGCTAAATTACTGGAAAGCACTGTTGCCTCCCAACTCCAGTCTTTTCCCTTTCCCTTTCAATCTGGTTTTGGAAACTGCACTTGTAAAGGTAGTGAATGATCTACTGCTTTCTGGTGACTCTGGTTCTCTGTCTATACTTCTGCTACTTGACCTCAGTTCTGCCTTCGATACCATCTCCCACGAATTACTTGTTTCTCGTCTCTCTGATTTGGGTATTTCTGGTACTGCTCTTTCTTGGTTCTCTTCCGATCTCTCTGACAGACAATTCTACATCTCAGTTAAGGATTTTCGATCACCTACTGTCCCCCTGAAGCGAGGTGTTCCCCAGGGATCTGTTCTCAGGCCTTTATTATTCATAATTTGCATAATACCACTTGGTCAGATTTTACAACGTCATTGTCTTAACTATCACTTTTACACTGATGACATTCAATTATACTCTATCTGCACACCTACTCTACTTCCCCAAACAGACAAAATCTCTGCTTGTGTGAAAGACATAAAAGATTGGCTTAATTCAAATTTTCTGAAACTCAACATGGACAAAACTGAGATTATTTTCATTGGAACTCCCTCACTTACCAGCAACATTTCTACCAATTTCACTTGTGAAATTGCTGGTTCTCACATAAAAACATCCAATACTGTTAAAAATGTAGGTGTAATCATTGACTCCACCCTTTCCTTTCAGTCTCATATTACCTCTATTACCAAATCTGCATTCTTTCATCTACGTCGCATTGCCCAACTCCGTCCCTTCATCAGTACCATAGACGCTGAAACTGTCATCCATGCATTTGTCTCATCACGCCTTGATTACTGTAATGCCCTTTTAATTGGTCTACCTGCCAGCTCCATTTCCAGATTACAATACATTCAAAACCCATACCAAGCGTTCTGCTCACATCACCCCAATTTTATATGATCTCCACTGGCTTCCAGTTGCCTACCGTATTAAATTCAAAATTCTCCTGCTCGCTTTTAAATCTTTGCATGGCTTGGCTCCCCCTTATCTTTGTAATATGCTCGTCCCCTACACCCCGACTCGCTCACTACGTTCCTCCGAATCTGGCCTTCTCGTTGTCCCTCGGCATCGCCTCTCTTTAATGGGGGGCAGATCATTCAGTGTTATTGCACCCAAACTCTGGAATTCTCTCCCCCGCTCACTCTGTTGTGTTAATATCTCTGAATCGAATAAATGTGACTATTTTCATCCTACTAAGAGAAACAATGTAAAGTTGGCCATTTAGTCACTGTTTTGATTTACTGACATATAGACAAAGAATAACATCTGACTGTACATGAATCGTTACCGATCAGATCAGGCATTAGAATTAACACAGTTACTAACATGTTGTTGCATTACTGTCGAGTCCATATCGTAAAAGTCTGTTTGCAAAGCCTGTGCCAAAATGCAATTAATTTACCAAAGAATCCACATTGAAATACTTAATACTAATAAGTAAAGCTCAACTGAGACATTCACATTGTTAAAAATAAATAACCATATTCCTAGCATAAGGATTCTTTGAAAGGTAATGTTATTTTTGTTGTGTTGTATTGCTCTTCTCTCCTCCTCATCTCACTAACATGCCAGTGGGCGGAGCTAACATTGCAATGATGAAGTAGGCATTGATTTCTTCTGTGGAGGCAGTGTTTCACCTACCTATGATGTCATAGGCGCATTCCAGGATTAGTCATTCGATGGGCCTGGTGTCAATAAAAGCTTGGACTAACAAGAAAGTTTTCAGTTCTGAAACTTACAGGATATTCTTATAATATGATGACCTCTTATATATAAAAAGCTCAAGGAAAAGCTGATTTCTCAATTCATTTCCCCTTTAAGACCTATTCTGTTTCAGTCAGTCATCCTCATCCACTGTGTATTTAAGCCTTCAGTTTCATGAAAATGTTACACTCTCTTCTGGACTTTTCCTCAAGAGGAGAAGGACCGGCATGTGCGCCTAATGGTTCAGGTCTTACTCTTGCTGAGGTAGAGTAAAGACTAGATCATAGGGTTCTCAGCTGAAGAGTTGAGAGGGGTTAAATTCCCTGCGACCTTTGAGGGCTGACGGGAGAGAGCTGCGGGATTATGATGATGTGTTGTCTTTGACATCATTAAATTCAGCAGCAATTGCTCTTCTTGTTCGAAACCAAACGAGAGCAGGAGATGGCTGATGAGGATGAAGTTGGTGAGCCTCCTGAATCCTCAAAGCCACCCTCCCCCCGCGTATATACTGCAGCTGCCATTGGAGCAGGTTAAGAAAGAAACCGCTCGCGGATTATTCAACGAACGGTTCCTGTTTGGCCATAATACTCCAGCCACTGTAAGCTTTCCATTCCTTCTTGATCTTCATACTGAGATCGAGAAGGCATGGAAGAACCTGTAGTCAGCTCGCATTCATCAACATCAGCAGGTTAATTCGCTGGTGTTGATGGAGTGAGTATGGGTAAGCATCGGTGCCTCCTACTGACGAGATGGGTACAACTACCTTGTGATATAGGCAGGCTCTAATGCTCTATACGCGGCAGCAGTTCAGGCTGCTGTTGCTTTACACACAATGTCTGTTTGTAAGCATATCAGTTGGACCTGCTGAAATTGGCTTGGTAGGTTTCTATATTTTTAAAAACCTCGGTTTCCTGTTTAGGATGCGGTTTAAGGGCCCTGAAGTTCCATTAGGTTGGTTTGAATTAATATATTATTAAGGGTAATACTTTGTTAGTCCTCTTTATGGATGTGTTGGCTTCATTCTTTGCAGAATTCACTGAAGACACTGAAGCTACCGTTCATATGTGTTCATATGTGGGCTTTAACTAAGCCGCACTGTTAGCCACCTTATGGTAAATTAGCTTTCTCCTCTGGTAAATGCTAGAGTTTTGAGATAAGCTTTCACTAACTTCAGAGAGATCTATGTTCAGTGTCGACCTTACAGGCCGCCTGACATTTTGTGCTTGGGTTGAGCTCCTCTGAGCTTTATTGTAGAAATATAGTATTCTCAGAGTTTGCCTCCTCAATTGAGAGTTGTTGGTAGAGGCTGTTGTTTCTTAGCCCCAGGCAGATCTGTGCTTATATGTTGGCCTTATAGGCCCACAGCTATAGCTGGCCTAGGTTAGAACTAGGGTTTAGGCGGTCTGCTAGAAGCATTTTACGCCCTTTTTATACTACCCCTGTTATGTAATTGTAGTTTTTCCTAGTTCTGGCCTCCCCTTATCAGAGTTGTCAGGCCAAGGCCCATTATCCCCTTGGTGTAGGTGCAAAATAGATAGCAGCTAAGGTAGCAGACTATTGCTAAGTCTCCCTGGTGCCGTTGTCTCAGGCGGTATAGGCCCCTTTTTTCACTATGTGAATAGAAACTTTGTTGCTGTGGCCCCACTCCCCCAGAACTATCTGGGGGTGCTTTGACTTCAGTTTTCCCCCTGAACCCCTTGAACTGTGTTCAAGCTTGAGTGATATGGTTGTAGCTTTTTATGAAAGCTCCTGTTCCCTAGGGTTTAGTACAGATTGTATCTGTTTTTTGGTGAGAATTTATGTTGTGAAGTACCCACTCTGTATTTTTCAGGGTTGGATTAATAGTACTCCCTTTTTATTCAAGGTTGTTGTACTTTATTACTTTAGTTCTGATTCTTGCCCTACACTATGTGAGCTCAGTAAACTCTAATACTGCCACAGGCTAGCACCTGTGTGTTCTGGAGTAGTAGGCCTGATTTTGGCCTCCTTAAGATTGACGTAGTTTGTACTCCCCTTGCTAAAAGGTAAAAGTGTTTTTACTGAGTATATTGCCTGTTGGAATGTATAAGCTCAGGTTGAGTTTAATAAAGTTAACCTCACTACATAGTTTGGTTTCATATATGGCTCCCTTAGAGCTTGAACAGTGCCACAAGCTGACACTTGTGTTGTTTGAAATAGAAGGCTCTGTTTGGGCCTCCTTCAGAGCACAATAGCTTGTTGTATTACAAGGCTTGTTGGTAGGTGTTTTAGTTAGTTTGCTCACTTGGAAACTAGCACTGCCACAGGTTTATGCCCGTGATCGTTTGAAGTAGTAGGCCTGTTTTTTGGCCTCCCTCAGAACATAGCGTAATATTCTTTGTACTCCCCTTACTTTAAGGGTTAATGGTGTTTTTACTGAGTACATTGCCTGTTGGAATGTGTGGATAAAATTAAGCTCAGGTTGAGTTAAATAGTTAACTTCACTGGATAGTTTGGTTCTCATATATAGCTCCTTTAGAGCTTAGACACTGCCACTAGCTGACACCCATGTCATTCTGAAGCTGAGTCCTACTCTCCAGGATACCCGTCTCTACGATCTGGTCTGAGTTGGTTACTGCCTCTTTGCAGTCCCTCTTACTGGATATCTTCTCTGAAGAATGTGAATTGAGACTCTGTGATCAGAGAGGTTGTTGGCCAAGACTAGGTTTCTGTTAGACTAGGTCGGCCTCCCTGGTGGCAATCAGGGTCAAGTACATTTCCCTGACAAGTGACTGGCTAGGGTTCCCTCGGGCCCCCTAGCTACATTCCCTTAAAGGTACCCTTTTTTCTTTAAAAAGAAGCTTGATTCCAGTGGAAGGCCTCTTTGAGGCTTATAGCTTGGGCTGTTGGCCATAGGAAATGCTATCACTGACAGCCTATGTATGACCCGTAGGGGGAGTGGTTCTGGCATTTTAGTTGAAACTGCTAGTTCTGACATTTGTCTGCCATGTTTTGGCATGCACTCCCCTCAAGCATGGCGGCGTGGGTATATCATTCCCCATAGCATGTCAAACGCAGTGTTGAGTTCCCTTTCGAAAGGGACCGTCTCAGGTTACGTATGTAACCATGGTTCGAACCATTCGAACGAGACACTGCGTTACCTGCCATACATCGGGGTTGCCTGCTGAACAGTCCCTTCAGACGATAAGGTACTGACTGCTTCTCTAGGCACTCCTTACATACTTCCTGGTCGCGCAATGATGTTGTCATAGGCTGTTGCCGACCATAAGGATTGTCGTGATTTGATAATTGTTTTCAGACAATTGTTACAAGGAGGCGTTCCCCATAGCATGTCAAACGCAGTTTCTTGTTTCCTGTTCTCAGGGAACCATGGTTACATACGTAACCTGAGACGTTTTCCACTGTGGATCTATTTATTAGACTGTTTTTGTTTCTATACTCCTTCGTCATGCCCATTGTTACAGCCACTGTGACAGTAATATGGACATTTGGACGTAACATTTCAAAAACTATTTATATATATTTATACAAAATTGTCGTAATATACTGTGATTGATAAACTATGTAATGAAGGGATTTATTTATTTATTTATTTTTTTCCTCGAGGAATTGGGCTACTTTTACACTGTTACTGCGGATTGTTTTTCATGTCCGTGAGTTGAATCGACCCAAAATAACGTGATATTTAGCCCCTGGAATGCGAATTTTACCAAAGGAGCCCCACCAAAAATGCTAATTTTACCCCCCCTGAAATGAGATCAGGCTAGTTTTAAGGAGCAATTGGGCAGGTTTTGTTGTGAAAACCTGGCAACCCTGACTTGGGGCCACATGTGTTTCAAACAGTGAAAATGTTCAATATCTTTGTTGTAGCAAAGTCTTTAAACTGTGTACCTGTTCTTTCAAACATAAGCCTAACCTGAGAAATATTGTTGTAAAAAGTGTGAACACTATCAGCTCTCCCTTATTCATCATATTTTGATATTACGAACTAGAAAAATACCTTGTATTGCAGGAATAAAAAGCATACTTGATGCTCACACCCCAACAAGTGTTGTAGGGCCTGCCATGTGGGGAATATTCTGATCGAAAAGCTCCTTCACTCCAGATCTTCGTCGCCATGACAGCGCTGTCCCATTCCAATTGGATTATTCCCCTCTGTGCCTAGCCAGTGGAATGAGTGTGGGTATGTCTTACCATTGATTGGCGCTTCACTGTGTGTGTGTGGGCATGTGTGTCATGGTTTTAAGTCCACCTGAGCCTCTCTTTTTGTAGTGTCTGTCTGAATTGGAGGGTTCATTCTGTCTGCGCCATACCCATCTCATTGTGAACAATGCATTGCAACACCTGAGAGGACTGATGCGTGATCTCTGAAGGCATAAAAGCGCTTATTTTCTTCCTCCCTTAGTTCATCTCTCCCTGACTCGCTCTCTCAGACTCTTGGCAGAGTCTGTGTTTACCATATGCATGAAGGATTGGACATGCATCTAAAGAAGAAGAGGGAAGATAAAAAAAGTCTTTGGGTTCTCGCCTCTGGAGAAGTGCGAAAAACAAAAGCATACCAACCTCATCCAAACACACTAGCAGATGAACCAAGGATTTCGTACTCCAAAATGTGCCATTGAATAATCTTTGTCAGACCTGAGGTGTGGGCAGCCATTCCAAATTGTCAACAGCAGACAGACAGTTTTTATGTTTAGACAAGACAAAAGTAGGACGACCGTCGAGTGTGCCTGCACTGTCAACAAGCTCTCTGCAGCATCAGGGGGGACGTCCAGCAATGTGCTAACTGGAAGAATGGTGTGTTAGGTCATCCATACAGACCCTTTTGATATGCAAATAGTTGATGCATGTCAGTAGGCTACTTGTTAGTTGGAATTACAGCTATTGAGCTACAGTAGTGAGTTAACCAAAGTCAGTTTAACATGAAAAACAAGGAGAGGGGCATTTTCAGGTAGGCTATACAGTTGACAATTTGAAGGATGAATTAATTAATTACAAAGCTAATAGGGAACATTCTCAGAACTTTGGCAACATACTGGCAAGATTCTCTCAAAGTTATGAACAAACATTCTTCCAATAACCATTGTGTTGAAGCAGTTTAGCTATTTAACAAGAATTCAGTTTCACACAAGAGCTCTTTTTACTTCAATGTGAAATTCACTCCCACAACAAATACACACACACCCTAAGAACCTTGTGAACACTGAGTTAGAATACACTGACCCCCATCCACTCACTTTCCGTAGTCTACTAGCATGCTAGTGAGAGCCATCACTTAAAAAGAATGTGGCAGACCGTAGCTGACAATCCACCTGGAGGGGTTTAGACCAAAACAATGCCATTTTGTTGCTACAGTGAGGTCTACGGACCAGAACCCAGCCAAGCACTGTTATCTTAGTGTGCTTGATCTTGTGCCTCTTGTCAGAATTGTCCTTCATTTGCTTCTGGTTTAAAGTTACAGCAGCTTTGGCTGCTGCCCAGATGCCATATCGTAAAGAAGGTTAAAGAAGTCTGCAGATGTGAACTGAGGTTCAATGTCAATAGTAATGAAAAGTACATTATGTGTACTGTTAATGAAGAAGAGAGATAATGTCTGCCAGAATACACTACTCATTTAGCTAGTTTATGAGCTGATAGGCTTAAGTGACCAAATAACATTTCCCATCATTCTCTGTGGCAGCATAATAATAATAAAAATATCAATTACACACATAATGCATTTTTTGAGTTTTCCAAGCTCGTAAAAACAAACTTCCCTGGAGAATTTGAATATATATAAGCCGTAGATAAACAGTGCTCATTCAGGGGCTCCATGTCACATGTGGCTTTGCTTCCTGAAAGGACTGCTCCACCCCCAAACAAAAGGCTACACCCACATCAGCCCCTCATTTCACTGAACAGACATGTCAAGTGATATTATATATACAGTATTTTATATATACTATATAAAAAAACTAAACCACATATTAACCATTAACTAAACCATTATTAACTAAACACATTTAATTAATAGCAATACATATATTATTAATCATATAGACTATTTATTAGTTGCTGATGCAGTAATCATTAATGAATGGTTTAGTCCTTCATGAGTCATACATTAACTCATGATTATCTGTGCATTAGTTAAGCATGAATTAATGCAAATTAGTCCACCTTTATTGTAAAGTGTTACCTTACACTTTGACAGCAATGCCATAAAAATATACAGAGCTATCACGAAAAAAAAAAAAAAAAAAAAAAAAAAAAAAAACGGAAGTTCAAAAACACAATTCTAAAGTTGGCTTTGGGCTTGTTTCTCTGGCACATAAGGTCTATAGGTTGAGCTGGAAAGAGATTGACAGATCTGAGTGGACTGCTCTCAATGTTTTGATGTTGCCTGGGATGTTCAATGTTACACTTTTGGGGGAGATAAACCCATGAATGGCACAAAGTAATCAATACTATAGTAGTAGTCAATGAACAATAAACTAGGTAAAGAGAATATATTTTAAAAGAAAAACAGAAAATCTTACATACTTCACCTTGAATTGTCTCGCTTGTCTCAACCTACTACCATAAAAGTGTAATCTGCAGAAAGAGTGCTGCAAAATCCCCACACAGATTGATGCTCATATGTGAGCTGTGTCTGAACCACATCTTAACATTTTCAATTACAGCAGATCTTGTATCCGACATAAAGCCCATCGTCTTTAAGCTGTTTCTTGTAATCCTTTTTCCGTGCTTCCCCAGTAGATTTTTACTGTTTCACCTTCCTATCCTGCCCCTGGCCCCTGTTCTAATCTTCTTTGTTTATGTTGTGCTCCCTCTCCCCCTTGAGAAGACCAATCTATCCACACACCAGAAACCTGTTTGTTTGCTTAATGAAATCTACTTACATTTACCAAGAAACTCACTTTCTTCAACCCCGCAGGTTGTGCTAATCCTAATTCTTCCCCTTCTCTACATTTTCTTTAACTTGTTCTTGAGGGGTGATTGAGAGCATGGGAAAATTACGCTGATCTCATGTGCAGTATGGAATAACAAAACCTATTTTTTTATTGTACAGTTGGATATTATTTGCCTAGTCATGATCCATTTAACATTGTAACCATTGCTATGTCAGAATCTGAGCTATACAAGAGTATCATTTTTCATTTGCCAACTGCAGCCTGCTGGTTTTACTGTAATCCCCTGTCGAGAATTCTCAGTAATTTCCTGCCCTCCATGTCATGTCTTTCCTATTGAGATGTTACTTTTACAAATAAGAGTGCAAGATAATCTTTGCTGGCAATGCACTGTGTAGTCAAAGATATCTTCTTGTAATGTCTATCAGCAACAAGATGAGGATGGACAGCGAAATTATATGTTCAGGGGTCAGATACTTGTGTGCTCATTCTAAAGTATGACCCGGAACTGGAACTAAATGCTCTAGTTTTATGTTTAGCAGCAGAAATGAGAACTATGTTCATTTGCCAGTACTATTATTGCTACTAATGGAAGACATTAGAATGCATTGGTAAGATTTTCCTGTATACATTTGTACTGAATCTTAAATGACTTTCCCTGTCTCCAGAGTTTCTTTGGTTTGAAATGATTATGAATAAGTAATTATTTGTTATTTCAAAGCCCATTGCAATTTTTCTATTTTTTCCCCCAGCATTTTGATGTTAAATCTCCATTTGTTCAGCAGAAATGTCTGGGGCAGTTTCACTACCTGAACCTCACAGCGATTGGCTGCTGTGCTGCCCACATTTTTCGCTTGATATTTGCATAGTTGAGAACTGCCCAACCGTTTGACACTCTCTGTCACTCTCAGCGCTTTCTCTGGTCCACTGTCAATCCCACAATTCACTGCGCGAGCGGGAAGCTCAAAAGCCGTAGATAAACAATGCTCAATCAGGGGCTCCACGGCTGCTGTAACAGCATTAGAACAGGCAGTGAATTCCAGCACTTGTGAGAAAACGACATATAGCAGTAGAAGCTGCTGCACAAATTTCACTGTCACAGAGCGGGTTGGGCAGCGCCAGCCAACAGACCTTGTTGAAACAGGGGAAAAGGGGGTGGCGCTTGACCGACTGTCGCATCAGATGAACCAGGACTTAACACGGGCCAGTGCGCTGTAATACTAGCCCTACTCCACAGAAAGAAAATGAAAAGTTAGTGAAGAAACATCCCAATTTGGCAAAGTGCTCAGAGAAGTCCATCTTTTACTGTCAAGCAAATGTCTTCGATGGACATCCCACTCGCCCATGCCCATGAAGAAGCTATACCCTTTGTAGAGTGGGCTCAAACACCTATGGATCATTTCACATTCTGTGAACTACAAGCCAGGTTCTAATACAGCCACAATCCAATGGGATAGCCTCTGTTTTAAAACCGGCAGACCTTTAGTGCAACCTCCAAAGCAAATGAAGGGCTGCTCAGAGAGTCTAAACAGTTTAGTGCGCTCGACATAAATGGGCAGAGCATGAACAGGGTAAACCAGCTGCAAAAGGGAAGTGTTCCCCACAGATGGTTTGCCCCGAGCAAAGGCTGATATCATTATAACCTGGGCTCTGAATGTAGTTGAGAACATTTTAGGAACATAACCTTTTCTTGGTCTGAGGATGACTCGTCCAGGCCAAAACTAATGCAGGATTCATTGACTGACAGAGCATGTATATCACCTACTTGTTGAACTGATACGAGTGCCAGTAAAAGTGCTATCTTAAAAGAGAGCACTTTTAATGAAGCCAACTAGAGCTGCACAAGCGGCGAACACATCAGTGCTTTCACCAAGGCCAAATCCCAAGTGGGGATTGGAGACAGGTGAGGGGGGCACAACTGTCTTGCGCCTCGTAGAAATGTGACCAACAGGTCATTCCTGCCAACTGATTGGCCAATCGTCCATGAAATGAAATAAATGCTCAGCACCTCGTCAGCTGCTGGCATTTTTAAAATACGCTAGCCTTGGGAAAAAACGCATTGGTGGACATAAGGTACGAAAGGGCACTGCTTCTTTCTCCATGGCTTTGTTAAATCGACGGAGGGGTGTGGCGGCTGGCCGGAGGCAGCAGTAGGGCTATCTGCCTTTGGAGAGTCCTAACGTTCATCGTGTCGCAATGAGGGCAGTTGGGCTCCTCAATGGCAGCTTCCATGTGGGCAGACAATACACATATCGTGGTTGTTGGGGAGCTCTATGGGTCCCACACAGATTGGGATGCTCAAGGGGATCTCTTCTTGATGAGAATGCTCAAGGGGACCTCTTCTCGATGATAATCCATTTTTTGCGAAGACTCGATGGCAAAGGAAGGCAAATGTCGCTGGGGTAATGTCGCTCAGTGCCGTCTGATACAGGGCGCATCACGCCCCTATTTTGCGTGCCTGAGTGCCATTGGCCATTGCAGGGCAATAGCGTTAAACGAATCAGCCTTCGGTATTTCTAGGAGAAAGGTGGTCCCCATAGCATAGTACGCAATGTCGAGAGATCATCTCGAAAAGGAAAAAAAACATTTATTTACAAGAGGAAAATGTCTTAGAGTTTAAAGTGCATGTCAGATGTGGTTTTGTTCAGACTTGTTCTGGCAGATTTTGTACATGTTTTATTCATTAACCTGACAAAATGTATTTTTGCAAGCAAAAAAAAAAAAATCCCACAGAAGACAAAGATACTGATTAGGAATAGGATTTTACATTGTGTACTTGTACCACAACTGTTGGGTGATACGCAAATGTGATGTCTTGCTTTAATTGGTAACAAGCAAAATGGGGACAACTACTGTGTGAAACAAAAAATCTTCCAAATTCTCTAAATTCCAAGTTAACAAGAAAGAGGATGTTGTTAATAATCACATATTTTCATTGCAGGGAATACTAAATAAATGTTGGTGATAAAAAGAGAACTAATTTTAATAGCTCAAAAGTGGAGAAAAACATTCTCATGATCAGAATGTAGGTCAGATTGTTATTATTATTTTTTTTTTTCATTTTTAAAGGTCTAAAATATAGGATATTCTTGTGTGTACACAGTGATGTTTACAATTTTTTTTTTTATCTCAAAGGATTTCACTTTTTGGCAGCCAGTTGCGGGCCTGCATTTAGAGTAAATCATAGGTTAGGATTATGGACTGGATGATGAATCCACATGTGGGAAGTTTATCCAGTGATCAGCCTGATGTTATTTATCTCCTGCAAGAGTTGAGTTGAATGTAAAACATCTATGTTATATATATATATATACTGTGTCAGCATTTTAAACTACACTTATGTATGAATTCATTCGTGTATCACATGCAGTGTCATGCATATTGTTACGCTCTTTATTATCTGACACAAACCTGAACCATTGAAAACAATTCCACCCTGCCAGTATATCCTCTCCATTCCCTCCCAAAGTCCTGCTCTTTTGCTCCTCGCTGGGCTTTCTGTTGATAATTCATGTGCAGGCTATAATTTCAGCTCTGCAGGACTACTGTTTTCCTCTCACCGGTTTCTGAGGAGCTCTGCTATCATACTAGCACTTGGTTGTTTTCCCACTGTAATATGAAGCTCTTATTACACCAAGTTTAATTAAATGTCAAACTCGAACAATCTCAGGGTTTATGCATAGAGAGAGAACAATGTGAGGACATTATAAGCTGAGGAGATTAAGAAGTTTTTTTTTACATTATACAGTCACATAATGCTTTGCCAGCTGTTAGATCAAACCTCCACTGTACGTATTTGCCCTTTCCTTCTCCAGAGAGAGAGAATTGCAAAGAGAATATTTAGGCTTTATCTGTTAAATCAGATTTATTTTGTTTTGTGAACACTGACACAATTCACGACACTGACAGATTAATGAAAGTCTATCCTACATTTAGAGGAAAAGGAGCAGGATATCGTTTTTCTGTGGCCAGTCGTTACTCGCCTATCTAATCTACTAAATTTATGAATTTTGTCCTAAATGATTGTAAGTGTGTTACCATCCATTCATTTATCAAGCACTGAATGAAAACTAGAGAGATTTAGGTCACTTTCCTGTCACAGTTGTCTTTATATAGAGTATTCCATTATATTTTTAGTCATATTTACAGTACCTGTCAAAAGTTTGGAAACATTACATTTTTTTTTTTTTTTTAATGTTTTTGAAAGAAGTCTATTATCCTCTCCAGGGCTGCATTTAATCAAAATACAGTAAAATACAATAAAATACTAATATTGGTACTTAGGTAACATTTCTTATCAATGTTGAAAACAGCTGCTTATCATTTTTGTGCAAATGGTGATACTTTTTTTTCAGGATTCTTTGAATAGAAAATTTATTTATTAAAGCATTTATAAAAAATAAAAATGTTTTGTAACATTACAAATGTCTTCTTTCTTTTTAATCTTCCCACAAATGTTTGAATGGTATCGTTTCCAGCAAAAACTGTTTTCAACATTGATAATAAAAATGTTTCTTGAGCAACAAATCAGCATATTAGAATATTTTTTATTTGACACTGAAGACTAGAGTAATGATGCTGAAAATTTAGCTTTGTCGTCGAAGGAATAAATTAATTTTTTTAATTGTTTAAAATAGTTCTTTTAAATTGTAATATTTCACAATATTACTGTTTTTACTGTATTTTTGACTAAATAAATGCAGCCTTTGTAAGTGTAAGTGACTCATTTCAAAAACATTGTAATGTTTCCAAACTTTTGACAGGTGTAAAAATAACTGTTTTCTATTAATTATTCTATCAATCCATTTTAAAATGCAATTTATTCCTGTGATAGCAAAGCTGAATTTTCAGTGGCCATTACTGCAGTCTTCAGTGTCACATGAACCTTCAGAAATCATATGCTGATTTGGTGCTCAAGAAACATTTATTATTAGCAATATTGAAAATAGTTGTGTTGCTAGAATACTCTGAAATACATTTTTACACGAGGATGCATTTAATTGATCAAAAATGACAGTAAAAACACTTCTATTACAAAAAGATTAGACATTTGTAAGCATTTATTTGAAATGGAAATCTTTTGTAACATTACAAATGTCTAATGCATCCTCATGTTTTAAAAAAAAAAAAATATTGTATTCCAGGTTTCTCAGACATGTCACCACACTGTACTGTATCTCTGCGAAGATGCTGTAACTTTTACAATCAGCTGTAAACATCCACAATACTCAATATTCAAGTTGTCACTGTGATGTTATTTGCATTATATTAATCTTTTAGGTTTCATTTTAAACCTGAAGGCCATATCAGCAATGCATGTATATGTTAAAAATAGCGGTTGCAGAGAGGATGAAAAGGTCAAGGATGGTGGGTGAAATTGTATTTTGATGCAAACAGTACTCTATGTATGTATGCAGTGGAGCACAGGTGTGCAGTGGAGCATGTGTAGTAAAATAAATCATTCGGCTATGATGTGGCATTTATTTGCAGATAAAGTCTGATGGTTGTCACCTGTGACAGAAAGGTAATCAGCTACTTGGAGATACAAAGAGACAGCACTGAGGCTCCCTGGGATATATCCTAGAGGACTTAAGGAACAAATCTCATGATGAAAATACAAAGCAAACAAAACTGTGTGGTTAGCATAAATAAATATTTGTCCTACCTCATATCCATGGTTACTGTTTCATTTTATTCCCTAGAAAGAAAAAAAAAAAAAAAAAAAAAAAAAAAATAGACTGCACTGATGTCTGCAGTGAGGCAGAGTATTTTTGTAGCCCAATAGAATTTTTCCATTGGCTTTTGGATTACTGCAGAAAATAAACTCTGACAAACAAAAGTTTGTGATTCTTACCCATTTTGTTCATCATGATAATCTTAACAGAACTGAATTGTGAAGCCTAAATACAATGGGCAGAAGTAAAAGGCTAAATGTAGAACATATACCCCCAGTTTCACAGACAGGGCTTAAGCTACTCCTTGACTAAAATGCAAGTTTCAGCTGTTTTAACTGAAAGCAACTTATACTGACATATTAAAATGTCAGTGCCGTTGTTTTGTCTCAAGGTTCTCTAGTGTACATTTATAAAAGATACTTAATTGAACCAAGGCCTAATCCTAGCTTTAATAGCCATATTTGGCTCCTTCGTGGTTAAAAAAAAAAAAAAAAAAAAAAAAAAAGACAGACAGACAGGGGAAATTAATAGGAAATACGAGAACTCAGAGACATAAAATCTGCCACTGTGCAGAAAAATGCAGTCTAAAACATTGAGAGTACAAAACAGACACACATACACCACACTATTATATACAGACAAATGAACCGGTGTGGCTGTAGCAACATGGTAAAATTAAGCCAAAAATACTCAAATAAGAGGTTGAAATTAGATGAGACCCAGATTTATTAAGCTGTGGTAAAACATACCTGTTCATGTTACATTTTGATGCAATTTAAAAAAAAAAAAAAAAAAAAAAAAAAAAAAAAAGTCCTCCTCTGTGTTCAGGTTTGACTGTAGTAAAATTAATGCAAAAACTGACACTTTAAAATCAACATTTCAAACCAAAAAATGTAAACCTTGACAAAGTAGTCTTTGACAATGTCCAAGTATAAATCCAAATTCATAACTTAATAAAAATAAGTATTTATGTCTAAAAACCACTAGAGAATTTATTTTACATAGAATTTATATAGAACTATATAGGAATCTAGTGGTTACACCATAGCATTACATAAGTTCTTTTTTTCACTCCCACCAGATGGCACTAATCTACCTTTAAAAAAAAAAAAAAAGTGGATTTTAAATGCCTTGTCTCTATTTTAATATGGAATACTGCTTTAATTAAAACATTTAAAAATAGATTAGAAAAAAAAAGTGCATTTTCTCAACAGGGAAAAATAGCTAATAAAAACTGTCTAAATATTGCATAGTGTCATAAAATATCCTTACATCAAAGATATATTACTTTGGTTTTCCTGAAAAACAAAAGTTAAATTTCAAGGCTTTTGACTGTGAAGGAGCCAAGTGTGAACCATTAAATGAAGAGAACCAGAGGGTTAAAAACATTTTCCCCGAAAGTTTGAGTTAGAATATATGAGTTTACCTGTTTGGCATGATGATGTTTAATATCCCTGACATCCTCCGTTTGTTATAGTATAGACAGGTCGGAAACCAAAGATGTTGTAATGATGGGTTTATTTACACAAGTAGAGCAGTTGGTGGATACAGGTGAGTTCGGTGAAGTAATAGAAGTGCCAATGGAATGGTGAACAGGTTGTAAAGTTGTTTCTGGTTTGCAGGGTGGTATGGCTGGAGCAAGACGACAACGAGGCAGGCAGACGACACTCACACATGGACTAGGAGACACAGGAGTAAGGTAAGTAGTTCAGGGAGTCCTTACAATAAGCCAGAGGTAGGTACCTTTGCCAAAAACGATACCAGACAATGAGGGTGAGTGTGTGAGTGTCTTTTATGGTTCTGGTGATTGTAATACTGATGAGGTGCAGGTGTGCGTGATCAGTAATCTGGTGAAGGAGTGCGCTGTGATTGGATGATGGAACCTGGCGTGTCTGTGACACCGTTGTCACATTTAGCCTTTTTCTAGACAAATAAAAGTTGTTTATGATGTCAGAATAAAACGTGAATTTATTTCAGGCATTCATAACCAAAAACCCATTCAGTTCAACCAGTTCAAAAGTTTTGAGATGACTGCAAGTGAGTTTTTCCACACCAAGACACGTGCGTCATAAATCAATCGTTCACGCCGTTTCCAGGCACTAAAGATAGCCATGTTGTCACAGCAGGAGAAGCTAAAGCTCAGTTTACTATCGATTACTGATATGTTACACTACATATGACTGTCCAAGAATGGTGAAGGAGAGCAATCGCTCACAGCATGAATACAAACACGCACTGGAGTAGAATTCATCAGTCTTGGTTCATGGCCACCTATGCTGAGCTGTTAATACTGTAAGTTACTGGCTTGCCAGCATTTAAACATAAGCAGGAACTTGGTGAGGTCTGTTTAAGATTTGTTGCAACAGATATTTTAAACATGACATGAAAAAAATGTTTTAAACTTGGTATTGTACACTGTAAACAATATCCTGTTAAATTTATGGTAAAAACTGGCAGCTGTTGTTGCCAGAGCCCACCATAAAAAAAATGATGTGACAATTTTTCAAGTATTACATGATGGCATGCTGGTGTCTGAAAATGTAACACAAAACACCCTAATGTACATTACTGATAACAAATAGATGAAACAAGATTATTTATTTAAAATCATATTATATGCCCATTTACTGTTTTTCACCATAAAGTATGTTGAAAAAGTAATAACACGTTATTATATTACAGGCGTACACAATATGAGACAAATCGTGCAGAGCAAAATAACACAAACCATATTAGGTTTTATGCCCTCACATACTGTGTGTAGCTTAATGACATTAAGTTCATGAATAAACATAAATAATGATCAAATCCTGACCTGTTGGCAATAAATCTGCATCACACAGGAAGCTTAAAGTGTGAGTTCTGGGACATTCTTTTGATTTGAAATGTAACCTAAATACATGCACTCTTGACTATAGTATTCAAGATATTTCCCAGGGATTATTGAGCGTATAATCCGTAAATATACACAATACATCTTCCAATTCACCATATCTGAGTAGGTTTCCAATAGCAATGAGGATAACTTGTCATTGTCAGATATAAAAGCACACATTTTATCCTGTAAACAACCACTCTCATCTTGCTAAAGGTCCCTTTTAATACTCTTACATGTTGTTTACAAGCCTTGAAAAGTAATATTGGTGACAAGCCTCTCTTGACCCCAATTTCAACATCTTGATCCCCATTTTGCATCATGTGTTAGCCATCTTAACATGGACGTAAGGAGATGCAGTGTGTAATTGACCCCATCTCTCGCATTCTAAGCTGGTCTTTAATCCTTTCTGTGTTTGTGTGCAGTATTACAGAATAGCTTTTAAAGATGGACCCCTTGGTGATCCTTTTTCTCTTTGCCCCCCTTCGTCTCTTTCCTCCATTTACGTTTTATAGGGCTTGCTTTGACTAGTATGACTATTACTGTTGCTCATATGGACAAGTGATTTGAACAAACCTATTAGCATTAAACTTCAATGTGTAATTTGTCTTGTACCATTTGTGCTAAAGACATGAATGATACCACAAATAGTGTGCCTTTTTTGCCTAATGAATGATAAAACTGGATGGTAAAACAAGGGTACTGGGGTCCACAAAACATTCTTAAGAATAGAATTCTTTAATAAAACAGCTTCTTCTTATTTTCTTATTTAAGAAAATATATATTTTGTATTCCAAAAATACTTCTGTTTTTAAGACAAAACTTAAAGGGTTAGTTCATCCAAACCCGTAAGACTTTAATTTACCTTCAGAACACAAATTAAGATTTTTGATCAAATCTGAGAGCTTTCTTTCCCTCCATTGACAGCCTATGCAACTACCACTTTCAAGCCCCGGAAAAGTAGTAAAGACATCATTAAAGTAATCCACATGACTCCAGTGGTTTAACCTCAGTTTTATGAAGTCACACGAGTGCTTCGTTTGCGCAAAAAGCATAATACCACTTTATTTACAAAATATCAATTTCCAACATGAGAGCTCCACGATGTATGCGTGTTGTGTTGACGTGAGAGCAGACGTTGTTAAGCACGTTGAAGATTAATAAAGTGGTTTGTTTTTTTAACAAAGCACTTGCGCCACTCTATAAAATTGAGGTTAAACTACTGGAGTCACATGGATTACTTGTATGTTTTTACTACCTTTATGGGGCTTTATGGCCGCAAAGATTGTCTTTATGAGTGAGTTAGTCAGCAGCAAAGACTTTTACATTGAAAAGACTGAACTGCTGTGAACACGGAACAAGACGCAACTGACAAATGCTTTGACTAGCGCTGTCAGTCACAGGAAAACACCTTAACTGTTAAAAGGACAGGATAATACATTGGACATTTAAACAGATATTTTATTATGAACATAGGACTGACCTGAAGGAAAATGCTAAATCTGAATGCAGGTAATAAACTCGCTCAGTCAATCTTTTTCTCACGATACTCTTCTACATAATACAGTAAGCTTTAATGAACAATATCAATTGAGAACAAACAGTTTACATTGCTAAGAGTGGTTGCTAAGGATGTAGTTTATCGTGAATAAAACACAGCTACTGACCAATCAGAATCAAGGACAGGAACTTTTATAATGTGAAATTAAGCATACATTATTTATCTTGTTTAACCTGTTCATTTTGTCATAATTTGCTATTGTTATATTAGTAAACAATCAGATTGAAAGGTGATTCTCACAAAACTGTATTTTCTGCAAGCTTTTTTTCAAGGTAAATGTAGGTGTCTTTCCAAAAAAAGGACACCAAATAAACACATAATATAAGGAGTATCCATGAAATTTTTTTTTTTTTTTTCACAGTGTAAAGTATGTATACACTGCAAAAGAGCTTGTTTACATTTTATACAGGTCAAGTTGCGATACTAAACAGGACCACATGGAGAGAAAAAAAAAAATGTGCGATTAGTGCATTGAGAGCACACATACATGGTTTGTTTGTACATCAATATAACAGACTTACACATGCTTACTGTACGACTCCTGTACGCACCGAAACCACCTAGTAACACCCTAGCAACCATCCAGAACACCATATATCAACACATTTGAAGCCATTGGGAACAAATATATAAATGCCAGTGTAATTCTTTAGCTTCTCTTCTTTGTAGACTCCCTTGTGAGCTTCTGAGTCATCTTTTTGCCTGTGACTCTCAGTACACGATGTGACGTGGCCACTGAACTTCCATCTCGCCACCAAACATTCACCCCTAACCTCTATTTCTTTCTCCACCACTCCATTCTAGACCTTCCTTTTCAGTTCAGATGCAAGTTCAGCAAGATGTCATTCATTCTTACAGAGAGTCATCTCTTTTTCTCCCCTTCGTCCATTTCTTCCCCCTTTGCCTTCTCATTCTTTCTCCTTTGTCAAGTTAGATTCCTTCTCTTGGTGGAATTGTAGATAAATCATTACACATGAGTGAGTAGCTTGGGTCAGACAGACCTCTTCGGCTCTATTACCTTGTTTTCACATACCATAAACTAAAATGACCATTCTTGTAAAGACCACAATATCAGGGATAGTTTTAAAGGAATAGTTCACCCAAAAATGTAAATTCTGTCATTTACCAGGTTGTTCAAAACCTGTATGACTTTCTTCCGTAAAACACAAAATAAATATATTTTGAAGAATGATTCAACTTTGTCCATACAATAAAAGTCAATGGGGGACCAAGAAAAAAATGGACCCCATTGGCTTTCATATGGACAATCAATCAGTCAGTGAATAAATCAATCAATCAATCAGTCAGTCAGTGAATCAATCAATCAGTCAATCAATCAGTCATCAATCGATCAATCAAACTAAGATATTTTACAAAATATGTTTTGGGTTTCACATGCAAACCCAATGCATACACATTTGGAACAATATGAGGGTGAGTAAATGATGAATATCTTTGTTTATCAGGAATTAAAAACAATCACATATTAAATTCTTGTTTTGATGTCTATACCTACGAACTAGTTTTATAAACTCCCTCTTTGTTACTGAGGAACTGTTGTTGTGAATGTTTCATTTACATCTTCAGTTATTTCCCCATTTTGAGCTTTGGATGTTTTTCTAAAAATGAAAACACTTTTGTGTTTTCATCAACACATGATTCACATGATCAACACAACACATTCACTCTTGTTATTAAATTCTTGTTTTAATGTCTATACCTACTAACTAGTTTTATAAACTCCCTCTTTGTTACTGAGGAACTGTTGTTGTGAATGTTTCATTTACAGATTCAGTTATTTCCCCATTTTGAGCTTTGGATGTTTTTCTAAAGATGAAAACACTCTTGTCACCTAAACTGTTAAACCTTGGGCAGCCAGAAGCATGATGGGAAATTAGATCCCATATGCTTCAGACATCATCAAAATACGTCTTATGATTTGCATTTAGACGAGTTGATTATTATAATTCACCCTTGTGATGTTAGAGAAGATACAGAAGAGACAGTATACTCATGTTAAACTGTCAATGTACTGTTTTTATATGTGTGAATGCATGTGTGACAGAAAGATTGCATGAATATGACTTTCACCTTAAAAGAAGTGTCACATTGTCAACTGTCAGAATCAAGTTAATCAAAATGATGACAAATAGTAAATTTGACAAACTGTTCATTACAGTTTTTCTCAGTTGCTAACACACTATAACTGATTCAGTTTTTCTGTTCAATTTTTACCAAACCATTCATTCAGTTCTCAAAAGACACATTTCTCAAAACGTTTAACACATTCCTCCAGTTTTCATACACATTCCAATTTTTTTTAGTGATTTCTACAAAACTTTAAACAAAAAGACCTTAATTTTACACAGGTTTAAAGGGTTAGTTCACCCAAAAATGAAAATTCTGTCATTAATTACTCGTTCCAAACCCATAAGACTTTTGTTCATCATCGGGAAAACAAATGAAGATGTTTTTGATGAAAACTGAGAGCATTTAGCCGTCCATCCATAGACAGCTACGCAACTGACACTTTGCGCTTCAAAAAGTTCATAAAGAGATCTTAAAACTAATCCATATGAATTGAGTGGTTTAGTCCAATTTTTTGAAGAGACTTGTTCGCTTTATCTTATCATTAACTGAGGGTGATGTGGAACCAACATCAGATTGCATTGTTGGTTTAAATAGATTGTTAACATTGACTGAACATGCTTGTTTGCTATCTGGGATTAAAGTGTACACTGTTATGACATAAAATAATTAATTATACATTACACTAATGCAGTACTGATGTATATCTATGTAAAGCTCAGCTCTTGCAAAGAATGTACTTCAACTTGATTTTTGCACATCTTGTTTTGCCTTCTTATCCAACCTTGTAATTTCTTGTCATTACAATACATACCTTTTTATATCACAATTTCTAATGGAATCTTAAAAAAAAAAAAAAAAAAAAAAAAAAAAAAAAAAATCACTCATGTAAAGCTATTTCACTGTGACCTGAGAACCATAAATCCTGGTTATACTTAACGGTCTATGCAGTCACAGATACTTTTAATGATTCAACACAATGAGCCAGCAGTAGAAAAAAAAAACCCTTATGACTTACCAACAGCAATAAAAAAATAAAAATAAAATAAAAAAAAACCAACTCTGTGCAATGTGAAAATCAAAAAAGAGATTATAAGTATTACTGTATTACAAACCTTTCAAATGCCCATCACAATGTTGAGATTAGTAATACAGAAAGAAAAAAAAATGCATTTATCCACCTTTGAGAGTCTTCCAATTTATCAATAGGTTGTTTGCAATCACGTGTGTTAGGGTTTTGTTATGTTTTGTGTTAGTTTTATTCCTGTGTGTTTCCTGTGCTTCAGTTCTATTTAGCCTTAATTGCATTCTAGTTAGTCTCCTTGGTTACTGATTACGTTCAGGTGTCTGTCATTATGTTCTCTGTGTATTTATACTCCCTGTGTTTTTCAGTTTATTGTTGGTTCTCATTTTGGTAAGGTGTGTTTGTTGCTTCCTGTTGGTTGTATTCTTGTCTATGTTAATAAACCTTTGTGTTGGAATTACTATTATCTCCTTCGTCGTCTGCTTCTCTGCAACTCACTGTAACAACGCGGTTCTGGTGACGTGCGAAATTAATGTGTAGGGCAAGCAGTGAAAATTAGAATGGAAGAGATGGAGAAAAGTCTGTACTGTGCTGATTTAGAAAGGTATAAACAGAAAATCACAACATATTTTGGACGTAAACCTTATGTTATGAAGAGGAGCGATTTTTCTACTAATATATTAACTAATGTTTAACTAATGAACCTTATTGTAAAGTGTTACCGTTTATCCTATTCTGTTCCACATAAGAAAGAAGGTCTTATGGGTTTGGAACAAGATGAGGCTGAATAAATAATTTTTTTTTTTTTTTTGGTGAACTATTCCTTTACTTCTAACTTGCAACATTCTTTTAAGTTCTAGAGCCTCACTATGATTCAATATATCTGAAATAGCGCATCTTCTCATGCTTGGGAAACAGCTAGAATTCATAGAAGTAAAAACATGAGTCGGGTCTGAGGGATAATAAGGGCCCTCACACTTTCCAGTCTGACTGGCAAAAGGGATGAATTCATGCATGTCTCCAAGGTCCCCCTTTCACATCCTCTTACCCACGGAGGTGATTTGTGTAAAATGCCTCATTACACTCTTAATTGCTGGACTATTCAAACATCAGCGACTGGAATCTAACTTCCAAACCACACCAAAATAGACAAGCTAAGCACACCACGTTAACAACCATGCACTTCCTCAAATAATGGGTTTCTATTAAAGTTGATCTGTGTTTTTAAAGAGGGCAGAGAACCATCATTCAGGCATGTCCGGTTGTTTCTCATCTGAGTTCCTGCAGTGTGCAAGTTCTCCACTATCATATCTTTTGATGCACTGACGTTTAAATCCTGTTTCTCACCTGAATAGCTGGTGGGCCGCTGGCCAGTTATTGACTAAAAAACTTGTTTTTTGGGTCAGCAGCTTAGCAGCAAGCAGTTCTGGCAGTTTAGGTGAGTTCTGCCACTAAGAGAGAGAGAGAAAATGATGATCAGCTGACCTCCGCACCTATGTTCTGATGCTCTCAAACGATTTTTAGGGCCCGAGCACCAAAGTGCGAGGACCCTATTGGATTTCCTCCATTTATTATTATTATTATTATTATTCTTTTCCAAACATCGCATTTTAGAGGGCCTAAACATGCTCGAAAACTCACAAAACTTTGCACACGCATCAGGACTGGCGAAAATTGACATCTGATATAGGTTTCAGAAATGGGTGGGGCAAAATGGCTCGATAGTGCCACCTATAAAACTTCAACGGTGTGCGCCTCGGGCTGCGTTCGACGTACATACATGTACCGTCCCATTACCTACAAAAAAGTCTCTTGGAGCTAAGTCCTAAACGCAACAGGAAGTCAGCTATTTTGAATTTGCTGTGCGGTTTTTGTGCAGTTTTTGCCATTTTCAGGCCTCGTCCTTTAACAAACTCCTCCTACAGTTTTAATCCGATCATCTTCAAATTTGGTTTGTGTAATCATAAGGCTTGTGCGACGCTAAATTGCGAAGATCTTGAGTTTTCGTAAAAGGGTGTGTCCCTGGCGGCCTGACAAAGTTTGATGTTTCACCATGAAACAGGAAGTTGCTGTAACTAAGGCAAACAATGTCCGATCTGCCCCAAACTTCACACACTTGATAAAAGTCCTGTCCTGAACACACGTCCATGCCCATATTCAGTTATATGAAGGAGGAAGCTGTTGTAACTCAGGCATACAATGTCCGATCTGCCCCAAACTTCACATGTGTGATAAGAGTACTGGTCTATATGCCAATATTCAGTTAGTCATAGCGCCACCTGCTGGCAACAGGAAATGGCATGCTTTGCACAATAATTCACTCCCAGAAACACATTTCAATATACCATGAAGTACCAAACATACTAGAAACACGTTAAATCATGCAACACTGGGCTAAGTGCTAATGTTTGCGATTAACACCACAAAACAGGAAGTTGTTGTAACTCAGGCAAACAATGAGTTCTCAGGCAAACTCAGGCAAACAATGATTAATAATAGTCTCAGCCTGAAGACATCTACATGGCAATATTAAGTAATAGTCAAAGTGCCACCTGTTGGCAGCAGAAAGTGTGGCACATTGAAATGACTATATTTACTCACTAACATGCAAGTCACCCACTATTCACTGTTTTCCTAAGGCCACTGGGTGGTGGTGGGCCCCGGGTGCGAGGGCCCTTTCATCGCTGCTTGCAGCTTTAATTATTATTGTTATACTTTGTTCTCAATTTGTTAATGTTAACAACATCAGCATTGCGTGACTGTGTATTTAGTGTGTATTAGCGTTACCTGTAGATTTCAATTTCTGTAGCCACTCTGCAGTCCGAAGTATTTTGCTTTTGACTACGGGTGAATCTCCACTTGTCACTAATGAATGTCATTTGGACCTTTCTGGATTACAATCCGCCATCAAAGTGATAAGTTTAATTATTTCAGCTGCTGTGAGAAAAGGCTATAAATGATCCGCCTGTAGCATCCTCCACATGCCATATAGCCTACTAGCTGGGACTTCTTCTTTATGTAAACAGACGTGACGCAATGACGCAAAGACGAATGGCTGCATGCTCAAATTTCCAGCGGAAACCTACCAGTACCACTCAAATTAGAAAACATTATTACAAGCTTACCGTTGTGAATCGAGCTAAGGTAAGGAGATAGTTTTGAACACTGTCTGGTTATGTACTTGCTCAAAAATTGATGTTGGATCATTTTTAACCAAAAAAAAAAAAAAAAAAAGTTACAGACTGCAGCTTTAAGTTACGGTTGGTGATTATTTTCATAACTTAGTGGTTCATGTAGCAGAAACTGATGCTATAAAGCAGTAAAAGTAATCTCTCAGAAATAATCCAAGCAGAGCAAGCTGTTTCTAACAGTCGATTCAGTGCATGTGAGAAAAGAGGACAACTGACTGATGGTGATGCCTTCTCAACTAAGAAAAAAGCATTCAACTTCTTTCTCTCTCACTCCATCTCTCTCCTTCTTACATTCTCTTTTTTCACATTTAAGAAGGGGGAACAATTTATCATAGCGCTGCAATCCCGACAGCTTCCTGTTTATAATGCCAGCCAGTCCCTGCAGCGACCCCTTATACAACCTAGAGACTAGAATCTAAATAATGCGATAAACATGAATTAAATAACATAAAATGTAACATAAAACACTACAGTGAACTTAATAATTAAATAGGAAGAAATATAAGTTTTTAGATAATATAAAGAAATGTTATGGATCTTGCAGGGATTTCTGGGAATACTGTTTACTTACATTTTTAAATTTTAACTTATTTAAAAGTTATTTTTTATATATAAAAAAAAAAATTAAACATATAGATAAAATGTATTTAAAAAATGTATCAGTATGGCTTTTCTTTTCTCTCACACACACTGTAAGTGTGCTTTAAAGGGATAGTTCACCCAAAAATGAAAATTTTATGTTTATCTGCTTACCCCCAGGGCATCCAAGATGTAGGTGACTTTGTTTCTTCAGTAGAACACAAATGATTTTTAACTCCAACCGTTGCAGTCTGTCAGTCTTTTAATGCATGCCAATGGTAACAAAATCTATGAGAGTAAAAAAACATGCACAGACAAATCCAAAATAAACCCTGCGGCTCGTGACGACACATTGATGTCCTAAGACACGAAACGATCGGTTTGTGCGAGAAACCGAACAGTATTTAAATCATTTTTTTTTTTTTTTTAACCTCTAATACATCATTATGTCCAACATCCGGTGCGTGAGGTGTGTATGCACTTAGGACATCAATGTGTTCCTATAGAGACGCACAGTTAGGACTGCGCATTAGCCTGATCTAGCCTGAAAAAATGCCTTTTTATGTCATGATTTAAGGGTTCAGCAACAAAATTTATGAGACAGTTGTTGTCAGATTTCATTTTCAAATATTAAATTTAACTGAAAGCTTGGCAAACAGATTTAGAGAAGTTGATGTTTCCCCATTCAAAGAGATAGGAGCTACACTTGCATGCCCGAGAGGCGTTTCAAAGATGGCCGCCGAGTGAAATGACTTGTCTTAAAGGGACTTTGAACAAAGTCACCTACATCTTGGATGCCCTGGGGGTAAGCAGATAAACATCAATTTTTCATTTTTGGGTGAACTATTCCTTTAGTGTTTGTAAGTGTAGATCACTATCCATAAATTAAATAAAAAAATAATTTTTATTTAATAATAATTTTTATTTTTATAAACATTACCATTACAACATTAGCGTGTGCCCATAACTTTTAAGAATCATGTTTATTTTTTAGGTTTTCTTTGGCATTTTATAGTAGACAAAATCTCACCCTCTATATTTCTACTCCACCATGTTCACGAATCTATTTATCTCTTCAACTGTGTATACCGATGACATGTTTTGTTTAATTTCTCAACATTAACTCCGCCCATAAGTTCAAGTCATCACGCATGGCCTCGCCCCTCCGCGTTGGCGTCATCGATTCAAACTGGTATCGAAAGCAGAGTGGAGCTTGTGGAGAGTCAGAGCACAGACTGCACGGAGACAGGAGGTAGAGACTGTACAGCACGGCCTTTTTATATTCCGTATGAGCACAGCGTCTTTATTTGTGAAGATGTGGACGGCTATAGGGAAACTGCTGCTTTTACATATGATACTCGTGGGCTTTCTGCTGGTGAATGGTAAGTGTCTGCTCCACGCTGACAGTTCGCTTTTATGAATGTAAATGATGCTGTGTAGAAACACCGGCGCAGCAGCGTGCATCCTCTTCCGATGACGAGACATTATTTGCGCGCTAAATCATGCAAACCTCTTCATACAGCTTTTATTTTAAAGAAACGACAATCTGATCAAGTTCACGTTGTTCTTGTCCTGCCGTGTTCGTTGTGAGCTCTATAAGAAGGAAGCATTTTTATATAAAATGTAATTATAGTACTCCATACTTGAAGTCTATAGTACACCATTGAAAGTAACTCACTACCGCAACTTTAGTCTCATTAAATGTATCTACAGTATAATTTAGATATATAAACGTTTTTCTGCGCACGTGTCATTTTTCGTAGGCCATTTATGCTTTGTGATATATTTACTGAAACATGTCATCGTACATGTGCGCGAAGATTTTGACTGACAGTATTGTTTGACAGCTGTTAACAGAACTTGTCTTACGTGGCCCCTTTCTTAACTCTTCTGAAGTTTGAACTTTTTAAATTTTGAGCTGTTTAAAGAGCTTTTTGTGATATAACTTAGCTACAGTATATGAATCTATAATAAAATAATACATATATTACATTGTAAGTCAAGTCAAATCACCTTTATTTATATAGCACTTTTTACAATGCAGATTGTTTCAAAACAGCTTTACAGTGTTAAAACCAATATGTTCCCCAACATTTTGTTTTGACATCCTTAGGGGATGTTGGATGGGTTAAAGTAAAGATGAGGGGGGACCAAAGGAAAAACAGTGTCTGTGGTGATTATTGCCCTTGGTTAAAAACTTGATCTCCCCCAAAATCTGCACCCTGCATTTACTCACTACTTTTTAATATGACAGGAACTAAACCGGACTGTGAAAGCGGTCAGTTTCAGTGCAGGAACGGCAGATGTATCCCGACTCCATGGAGATGTGATGATGATGATGACTGCTCGGATAACAGCGACGAGGAGAACTGCCGTGAGTAATTTGAACCTCTTTTTAACAGGTATCTTGTATAGCCATGCAGGTATCTTCTTTGTTCCTCCTTAAACTGACTTCTCAAATACCAGTTTATGATGCCAGAAAGGCTGTCTATCTAGACTACTCACTAGGTTTTGAACTTGGTTCGACTGTCATAAGTTGTGGCTTTAGGGACCTCCAAACTGGAAGTTCTGCATCCTATTTTTATGACACCACACACACATGCATAAGTTTAGAATACAGTTTTCGTTTTACTGTGTAGTATGTAGCAGTAATAGACAATGCACTTAATGTTTGTCTTTTGTGATGCTGCTTGTAAGCACACATTATTATTGTAAATAATAATAGTGACATGTAATGCGTATAAAAGGGACATTGAGCATGGAATTTTATGTGGGCACATTTTGAGCGTATTATTAGGCACAGACATCCGGTTAGCTGTAAATGTAAGTAGGACTTTGCAGGAAGGTTGACACAGGCAAGATTGATTTTTGCAAGACTTGCTAATGAAAGACAAACATAAAAATCGTAATCAGCAAGTCGAATGCCTTAATTGAGCTGTAGGCTACAGCAGAGGGGAGAAAGGCGCAACTGCCACAAAATGTAATTATTCCGATGTATTGGTCACAGTATTAATTGCAAGTGCAGTAATTATCCTGGTTAGTTGATTAATATGGTAAAGTGGAGTTTTCGGTGGCGCAGTGGAGAGAACGGCTTTTCCTGAAAACTGAATTAAAATTGAACTTGCAGTTACTTTGCTTTCTCATGCCATAAAGTGACAGTCGCACAAATTTGCACTGCATTATGGGCATGTTGATCAAATTCTGCAACGCAGTGTTTTAGTCATGTAGGATGAAGGATTATAAAGGTCATACTTCTATTGCTCTTGTTCTGTATTTGTGAGTGGTGCTGTGTGCCACCTGTTAAGCTTTCTCAGCTGTACACAAACTAGTATGTGGAGCAGGAATTGTTGGTTGCATTTATCAAGTAGGAGAAAGAGGTGCCTCCACCTTGTTCCCAAAAAGCGTGAATTTGCACATATCAGGAATCACTTGCTGCACATGCAGTGGATAGCACAACAAAAGGGAGTTTTTTTTATTTTGCGGCTTTTGATTTTTGCATATTTAGATGACCCATTTTTATTAATCATTTTATTTGTGTTATATGAAATCACCTGATCTGACTTATGTTATTTTCATTTGTTCCAGTTTGATTTGAGAGAAAATGAAATTATTACGCTCAGATTTTTTTGCCATTGCCAACTATCATTCCCCCCGGTTCAGGTTTGTCACATGCACCTGGTGTTTTCTTGGCTTCAGTTATGCTTGTTTAAATGGATTCATGCTAAGGTGCCCTGTTTCGTGTGGTATCTCCAGCAGGCAGGGTATCTGTGGGGTTTCTCCCCAGGTAGAAGCGCTCTCTTGGGCTGTCAGCAGGCTGAACGCTCCCCTCTCTCTTCTGGATGTTTTCCCGTGGACTTGGACAGACATTGAATTAGAATAATACCTTACGGATTGTGCTTTGCACTCCCCTCCCAGACACAACCTACTCACAGAATTGGCAGGATTCCTTTTTAGTTGCCCATGGAGACGGTAATAGCAACACTTCACAACACATACTGCTCCCTCTCCCTTTCTTTCTGTGTCTCTTTTTTCAGTACCAAATTCTAATCACAGAGCTTTGTGTCTGAAGATGAAGTGGGCTCTTTGCTAGAGACTGGCTTAGTGGTTAGAGACTATTTATGTGTCTCAGGATGGCCTTCAGTCTTAGATGAACGTCACATTGACATTTATTTATTACGACATGAATCAGTGTTGACGAAATGTCCTGCTAGTGTATATTTTATAGTGGTAACTTTATTTTTTTTTTCTTCTTAATGTTCCCCTGTACTTGTTTGTGAAAAAAAGAAGTCAGAGAGAAAATAGTTGAAAATAGTCTTGTGAAGAGATTAAGACCAATCTGAATGTGATAACCATCATAGCCAGAAATAAGTGACAAAATGATTGTAACTTGCAAATTTGGAGATAAAAAAAGAGACTTTAGAGTTTGCTTGTACACCGCAGATCTTTTAATGAAAGAAGTCTTATATGTGCCACCAAAGATGTATTTATTTGATCAAAAATACAGTATAAACAGGAATATTGTGAAATATTATTACAATTTAAAAACCGTTTTCTATTTTAATATATTTTTAAATGTAGTTTATTCCTGTGATGGCAAAGCTGAAGTTTCAGCATCATTACTCCAGTCTTCAGTGTCACATGATCTTTAAGTAATCATTCTAATATGCTGATTTGGTGCTCAAGAAACATTTCTTATTATTATCAGTGTTGAAAATAGTTTCGTATTTTTAAACCATGATAATTTTATTTGGGTTCTTTGATAGATAGGAAGTTCAAAAGAACAGCATTTATTTGAAGTACAAATCTTTTTGTAACATTATAAATGTCTTTACTATCACTTTTGATGAATTAATATACTTTTGAACAGTGGTGTATTCTGTTTGGCAGATGTTTTGGGCAGCAGAATTGTGTCAAAGATATCTTGCAGCTTGAAAGCCTTACTTGTATGAAAAACTAGAAAAAATGACATATTGTTTCTTGTCACTATTCTCTATTGTATATTTTATTTCATGATGAATTTATTTTCTTCAAGGAAAGACATTATCACTGGAAAAAATCTGACAGGGTTGACAAAGGCATTTTTTCTTTATGACTCTGATACATGTATTGTGTTGGAGTTGCCACTCTTGAGACATCACAACGGATTTCATGGCTGTTTTTAAGTAACAATGTGTTTCACATACCTTCACCACAAATATAATGAGGGTCTGATCCATATCTCTCTCGCACATACACAAACACACAAAATCATTTATTTTTCTCTCAATCTCTTAAAAAGAAGTCAAATAGGACATATCGTACAAGGTCACAGGTCAGTGACATAATCAGGTATCCCTTCTTTCCTTGGAATGTTTATTGAATCTGTTGAGATAATGAGCCTAACCGTCTGTATCGCATAGCATAGCATGTTTCAGAGACACGAGAGATGCCTGTGGGAATAATATCTCATTTTTATATTAAATGACCGTGCAGGGTTACAACTAACATAGCTTGTCTGTGTTAGTTGGGTTATGTATTACATGTAGCTATTAGTCTGAGCTCTTGTATTACGTGTCTGAATGCACTCTTTTCTTATTCAATCCACACACGCACACACATAGTACAAACAGACAGAGTAAAGCGGAGCTAAATGAATGAGCAAACACTGCTTCTAGTACAATCATTTCCTGGTACTGCTCTCAAAGTATTGCAGCACCTTGTGAGGAGGATATCATTTGTTTACTCTGAGGTAGGAAGTATTCCTCATGGAAATGTAAATGTGCTTTTTTTTTTTTTTTTTGGTGAAATGAGAAGGTTTAATAAAACAGGAAGAAAGAAGAGTATTATTCAGAAATCTATATTTTTATGATGTGTACAGTTATGCTGAGTGATTCACTATGTTCTGACCTGTGTGATTATGGGGCAGATGTCACTATACTGCAGCCTTCCCCTCACTTTACAGTTTTCTTTTATTATACTTATGTTTGTAAATTTCACATCCCTTTTCTTGTGAATTTGTCATTTCTGGGGATAAGAAAGTAAACTATATCGATTTTGGTATACATGTAGTCAGTCAGCAGGTTTACACTTCTTGCATTTCCACATAAAAAAAAAAAAAGCAAAAAAAAAAAAAAAAAAAAACAATTGTTCACCCCAAAATGAACATCCTGTCATCATTTACTCACTTTCATGTCATTCATGTCTTTTTCATGCAGTTACAATAAATGTTTGCTGCAGCTTTCAGGCTTCAAAACAGATGCAAAAGCATCATAAAAGTCATTGTACAATATCATAAAGGTTTTTTGGAGCCATATGATTTATTTGACTGATAAACAGAATGTTTGTGTGATGAATAATTCATTTTCACTAATCCTCTCCTATGGTCTGTTAACTGTTAATTCCTGAACAAATCATTCAGATCGATTTTAGGATCTGGATCAACTGATTCATTTAAAAAGATCAGACTCCAAAGAATGTTTCATTCTCGAAATGGGCGTTGCTACTTTTCTCATGAACTCTCAAATGCTCCAAGGAGAGCTAGTGTGGATGTCAGGATTTTTAGTGGATAACAATTTTTTTTTTCTTCATCTCACTAAGCTTATTGGATGACTTCAGAAGTCTTGGAATATAGCACATGGTGCTTTTTTTCTTTTCTCGTTTTGGACTTGACAGCCAAGTTCTCAGGATATTCTTTATTAATTCATAGTTTGTGCTCCACAAACAAAAGAGAAAGAAAGTCATAGAGGTTCGAAACAACATAAGGTAGAGTAAATGTCATTGATCAGAATTTTCATTTTTGGGAGACCTTTGCTTGTGATCAGTGTCATAATGCTCCTCCAAATCTCACTGGCAGATAACTCTTGTTACTGATTGAAACTGGTTATTGCTGTGGTAATTATTGTCGGGCTTTGTTATTGCCCATGGGCTTTTTTGTTTCATTAATATGAACAGAAAACATGCATTGGTGCTTTTGTGAGATTGAGCATGTGTATGTGATGGTGGGAGTGAAGTTCTTGTGAAACAAAGATCCAGGTGACCATGAACTGTGCATGTGCATAATATAAATCCAATTAGTGTCTCCTCATGTGCTGTGTGTGTGTATGTGTGTGGATATGCCAGATCAGTGGGGTTAGTTGAGTTCAAGGGCAAGAAGGTCCTGTTTGTGAAAAAACTCTTCAATTTACTGAACAGAAGCTTGTTTTTACCCAAGTAGCACTTATGCCAAAATGATGTCTTGTTTGAATGTGCGAACATTCATTAGCATGAAGCATTCAGTCTGTGTCCTCTCGAAAACTGTCACACTTTCAATACTCTCATGCATGCATACACATTTCTGAAGCTTTAGAGAGCATATGGGACCTTTTTGACTTTCATTTCCTCTGTAATGCTGATATATTGTGAAAATTTATTCATTAAGGAAGTGTAATAGAGCTAAGGAGAGCGAGAGAGGAAGAAACAAAGAGAGTTACAACGTACGTGTTTTCATCTTTATATTGTGGATAAGCTTTTTGGGTGAGTTTCATGAGTTACTTACTGATATGAAATCTTGGGTCTCTGTTTGTTGTCAGTAAGTGGGGGTAGGGAATGTGACAGACACATAAGGAGAGAAGGAAACCGAATAAAGGGAGAGGTGAACAAAGACACTGCCTCCAGCACACTCAGTAGCCGTTGGTAAAGGGCAGCTGAAGTGGTAATAACACGCTTTTTGTTTCATTTATCTATTTTTTCCCTCACATTGTATTCTTGTTGTAGATGGGTTCCAGGTGGTCTCTGCTCATCAAGGTGTGCGGTACAATCAGCCACAGGCCAGTGATTTGTTTGGCAGGCCTGTAAAAAGGACAGAGGAGGTAGAAAGAGGATAAAAATGCTGCTTCTCACATTTGGTACTAATGTTAGACTTTGGAGTTGTGTATCCTACAGGTTTTGGTTTTGCAGTGGGCGGCACTAAAGAGACTAGAGTGCTTCAACTTGTAACGATATTTATTAGCTCAAAAGGGGAAATATTAATAATTAGTCATAACTCGTCATGATTAATTATAAATATTTGAATCCGTTAATCAAATTAACTTAATGTAGCTTAATTAATATTACAGTCAGTTAATCTGTTCAGCCAGCAAACACTCAGTAGGCTATTGATCGTCTATCAACTCTTATAGAAAGGATATTTTCTGTGGCCACAGAAAAACATTGCCTTCTTAACACGTAGCTGTGATCGAATCGTTATCAGGGACATTGGTTTTATAAGCAGATCAGAATCAACTTGCAAGAGTGTGCACACAAGTTTTATTTAACTAAATCACAAGTTATCTAAGTTATGTGCTAGTCATAATGTGTAATTCCTGTTATGGATGTGCTCTTCCTGTAACACAAACACCACAACTACTGTAATACTACCGCGTTAATTAACCAAACGCATCCTATATGAGAGAAATCATTATATATATATATATATATATAGACAAATTAAAATTGCACAAAAGATTGCGACTGCACAAGCAAACTTGACTGTGCTAATCATGAAGGTGTGGATGCCTTCTTCCCGTAACAACCCTGCTAAAACAATGGTGAACAAAGAATTAACAACATTCTTTTAGCAGTAATTCAGTAGTGTTCTTATTATAATTTTATGTAGCCTATGTGACAGACATGTTGCATTTAACTGTATTTTCCAATACTCAAACCATCATGGTGAACAGTGCGCATCTGAAAAGCCTCAGCTGTAGGAAATAATACATTATCTATCAGCTTTAATATAGCAGCCTTATTTACTTATAGGGTCGATAATGATAACATTAATAATGAACATGTATCGGTCGATACTAATACGGTGGCCGTGCATCTCTTATATGTGTATGTATTGGCATACTGCAAACCTCCAAAATCCCAGTTCCTTTTTCATCAGTCCATGTGCCTGAGAGCATACGTCTATGACATCTAATCCCTGACAAGATTAGTGGAATATTTCAACATGACTCCGCTTTATTTACATTTCTGTTATTTATGCTCTCACTCGCTTGTCACTTTCCCAATTTTGGCCTGGAATAGAATCCAAAGAATATTTCAATACCTGTTCTTTATGAATAAATCATTTGGCTAATACCCATCTGTGCACTGACAGACATTCTGCCAATGTGTGTAAACTGGTATCAGTGTGTGTGGGTGTGTGTATCTTCAGAGATTATTATTCTTTTGAGTTTGTCTACAACTTGGCCATACTTTTCTCAGTCTCATTTATTCACACAAGTCCTTACCTTTCTCCTCAATGTTTTCTGTACTGTGTCAGCTGTGGAAATTGAGCTGAAAAGTATCCTAAATCACAGCAGTGCAGCATGGTATCTGCTCTAAGTAGCTATGATCCTCCGTTGAGATGAGGTTGTTAAACGACTCTCACAGTTGTTTTTACGATATGGAGAGTTGGTATATTTTATGATGCTCTCGTTGCTGAAGGATAGAAAAAGATGTTTGAAGATTTGGGGGTTTTTTTTCTGTATTTTTATGCACTCTTAGAGAGAAGGAGAGTGAGAACTCTCTTGACCTTACTTATTCTTTCACTGGTGCTCTGGAACATCCACTGGATTATTGCACCCTCACATACTGTACACACATGGTCAGATCCTTTTTTTATCAGACTGTTTGCAATTAGGGATGTTACAGGGTTTGCAATTCTGACAGAGACCGATTAATTAAATAATTATTTTCATGTAATGGCCGATAACTGGCCGATATTACAATTCTGTACTTTTTTGTTTAAATAAATAATAAAATACTAAAAACTAAAATTTAAATGCTAAACATTACAACATTACAGTATATGGATAGTTTAAGAGTTCCAAAATGTTTAACAGTGTTATTAAATTATTAATGCTTTTAAAGATTAACTTTAAAAATGTAAAATAGGGAAAAAGAGGATTCACAATTAAATATCCAATTTCGACAGATAGAAATGAATTAAAAACATCTCTTTAATAATAATAACAAATGTTTATATGTTTATATGTTGTGCACCCCTATTTGCGATTTGTCAGTGGTTTGAGTTTTGGGAGGTTCTTGCAGATTTCACTAGTCTTGTTTAAATACTAAGATTTGTTTGTGTGTGTGTATGCATGTTATAGTCTGCCTTGTGTGGCACAGTGTGGCATCTTTAATGTATTTCCTGATTTTCATTTAGTCGAAGGGGAGCAATTCAACTTTCTCACACACAGACCAACTGGTTAGAAAGTGTGGAAGTTACAGTGGTTTGTAGTAGATAAAATGGTGAACTGAGAAACTTATAAAGAAAGTGAGAGGTTTTGAGAAACAGAGGAGAAAAAAGGGGTTGTATTGAACAAGAAAAGGAGGATGTTGATATTTCTACTCTTATTTATTCTGTGGACTGTAAAAAAAAAAAAAGTGTGTGTGTATATATATATATATATATATATATATATATATATATATATATATATATATATATAATTTGACATTTTAGTAGGTTTTATTACTGTTTTAAAATTTTAAATAGACTAAGTGCTGCCAAAGTTACAACCTACAGTGTGATGAACACATTTTTTCTAGGGTTGCACCGATACCATTTTTTTAAGGGCTGAGTACGAGTACCGATACTTTTTGTTGCAGTTTTCCAAGCACAACACACTGAGACTAATGAATGTAGGACAGCTTCTTTATTATTACTCTAATGAAAAAAAAAAAAAATTCAGTGTCCAATAACTTTCAAAGGGCATAATTATCAATATAATTGTTGTTATATAAAAAAGAAATTTACAATCAAATTACAAACAATACAACAAATACTATAGAGATACAAATTAAATAAACTTGTTTTTCAGATACAGTAGGTTTATTTACCATGTATACATTTATTTAACATATTTTGTTTTTTATTATTAATGACAAATAGGCTACGGTCCCTTCTGGTCTATCATTCAGCGAGATTCCGCCTATCCCGCCTTCACTAATCGATTACGAATTGTGATTGAAAGCATGCAGTTCGCAATGTGTGTTTTGTCACCATTAATTTTGAAGTATTTCCACACCTCTGAGGCTGACATTGTTTCATTGTTTCCGGAGTCTCTGTGCGCGGACAATTCTGTCAGTTACGTCACGTGAAGTATCAGTCTTTGGTATCGGGGGTATTTTTACGAATCTTAATACAATATACATAAAGTTAAAAAAAATATTTTTAATATTTGCAGTGTTGGTTAATTTTATATCTCTAGCCAAATAATAAAAAGTATTATCATAAGTATTCACTATAATACCCAGCCCCATGGTTAGCCAATCAGCTTTTGAGGAAGAGAAGGGCCTCATAAAACTGTTCAAAACCTTTCCCCTCTTTCTTTCTCCTTGTGTATCTTCCTCACTTTGCCTGTCCTCCCATTTTCAAAGCCTTCAGTAGCTCCTCAATGTCTCTTTATATCTTTGACTCTCTAGCACTTCCAGGAGTCTGTGCTCAGTGCTCCCCATGTTTCTCTCTCTCGCTCTCTCTTCTTGCCAGCATGGTCTATGGGACCCATCACCTCCTTTCTGCCTTTTCTTTATTTTCATTTCTGTGCAAGCGTTCCTCCTGTTTGCAAGCACCCTGACACTTGCCCAATAGCCCTGTCTTCATGCAAGATTAGTGTGAGGCCCCCTGTCTCCAGCACAGGCCACACCAGTAATAATGCGCTTCAGAAAGAGAGAGAGTGTATGTATGTGTGTGTATGCGTGTATGTTTTTTTTTGTTTGTTTGTTTGTTTTGTGTGTTTGCATGCCTAACACTGTTTATACTACTAAGTTGTCTGTTTAGTCTTGAATACACCTGTGCAGAGCATGGTTGAATATGCTTTCAAAACTGAAATGAAAAACTTGCATAGTTGTTGATCTGGGTAAACTGCAAAGCATGTCCTTTCCTTAAGGTTCTTAAGCTAAGCATGCAGCTACAGTTAGACTAGGAACAGATTTTATACAAGGATTTCAAACGGCATAAGTAGGTTTGGACGATATATTGAATGTTCACTAGGGGTGCAACGGTTCAAATTGCTCACGGTTTGGTTTGTATCACGGTTTTAGGCTCCTGGTTTCGGTACGATTGGTATGTGCTATGTTCAGGGAAAAAAAGGACTACTGTCAAATTAAAATAAAGAAAATAAGAACAAATAATCAAACTACAACCAAAAGCACAAATCAATACAATAGAGCAAAGATTCAAATAAAATAAACAGTGCTTTTCAGGTATCTAACAGTAGTTTTCAGGTACAGAAAATGAATAAAATAATCAAATATAAAATAACACTGCATGTTATCTTCACTGTATAAATTAAATAAAGATTAATCATTATTTAGTTACAAAAGCTATTCAGTCAAGAGCAGTGAGTGATTTCTTTGTCATTTGTTGTTTAATTAACATTAAAAACACAGGCAGCAGGAATAGGCTTCTTTCCCTTTAGGACATAATGCACGATTTCTTTCTATTGTTATACGTTCACTCAAGACATAACCGACTATGTTTGTTAGGATACTTGATAAAACGGGCATGTTGACATAATTTTTGTGTGAATTTGTTCGTTCAAACGCATGACTTGAAAGAGAACTCCATATTTGCACGCTGTCTGAGATTAAGGGCGTGCGCGCTTCAGATGAGCGCACACAAATCTGCGCAAGTTCTCTTTCGCGTCTTGCTCTTGAATGTTTAAATTAGCAAGGCTTAAATGAGTTTAGTTTAAACACAGATAGCAACGTGCGCTGTTCAGGTCTCACCTACGTTCGTGCGCCATCAACACCCGGGTGATGACGCCGTAAATGACTGCTCATATTCGAGCATACGGCACTTGCAGTAAACCAAGTTTACAGAGAATGACAGTTTTGTCCACGCTTTTTCATCATCGCTGTTGTAACATTTTGGGAAGCCAGAATGCGTATTCATCGACTGAAACATACATTATCCGAACTCTGTCTGTTTTATATACGTTGCTATTGTCAACAAACCTTATAGATGTGTCATCATTCGAATTGAACTGCGGTGCAAGTGCGTGCTAAACCGTAAGTGGAGAACGGTACAATTCAATATTGGCAATAAAATAAATCGAAGCAACATTGTGGATATTGAGTTTCCTAAAAACTCAATTTCCCTGAATCATTTCAAATTTGTTTGTTTTAACAAATCAATTCAAAACTGTTCAACAGTTCATTTGTGTTCAGGTATCCGTGGGATATTTTTTTTTTTTTTTTTTTTTTTTTTTAATGTATTAAAATGTTTAAGTGTAATGTTTTTGTGTAGACTTTTTTCTGTTTATTGTTATATTGACAATATATAAACAATATTGTATATAGTTATTATTATTACATTTTGATAACACAATATCTTCACATAGATCATTTGAATATAAGTGTGTGTGTGTGTGTGTGTGTGGGGGGGGGACTCTGATCACATGTGCGTCACACTAGAGAATGGGGCAAGTTCTTTCATGTCTTAGTTGATGATTACAGAACCCTGTACCCATCTAGTAAACATCATTTAGCATCACTTGATCACCTCAGCTTTATGTGAGTCCCTATTCATTTCTATGGTATTTAAATTAACAGCTCAGACAAAATAACACATACTAACAATATAAGGATAAATGATGACAGAATTTTAATTTGTGGTTAAACTAGTCCTTTAATTGCAAGTCCAGTCTAATGAGCTTTGAGAGCAGAGCCCAGGTGGTGCTTTAGCTGTTTTAATGAGTGCAGAGCAGGTCTGTCCACTCCAGCCGGACCTCTCAGCACGGCTGCAGAACAAACTTCAGAGCTACAGCTAGTCAGTAATGTAGGCTGCACTGTTTCAGTAATTAGATTACCCTGTCTGATCTTTGCTGAGGTGAGAGCACACTGATCTGGCTGCCATGGGTTTAAAGTTGAGAGAATAGACATAGGCTCTCACTTGATGAAACTTTTTGATGAGTTATTTACATGATGCTGGTTAATTCATCAAATTATTCACATTGAATCACAAATATCAATATTTGCTGAGAAAAGTCCCAAAGTGCATAGAATGCAAAGATGATTTTTTGTTGTTGTTGTTGTTGTTTGCTGGTTTATTTAAACATCTTTTGTGTTATGTCTTGCTGTTTTTCAGTCTCACACCATCTTTTTAAAGACAGGGTAGGTGATATGATCAAAAACATTTTTTGTTATGCTGGTTAAAAGTCTCTTCACATCCCAAAAGCAATCACTAAGTTAAGTGGTGTAAATATATTTATATGTATTTATATTTATATCATCTGTGGAAGGCGTAGCACCATAAAATGTTCGTTCAATCATGCGATAGGATGTCCTACCTGCCTGTCAACGTATGTTTTACCTTCAAGAACCCTATTCGCACAACCATAAAAATGCTTAATATTGGCCAAGCCGATAAACAGTCGACCCCTAGCGTCCATTGTCCAACAGAACTATACTGTTTTTTATTTCTATAAAAGAGTAAAACAGCAGTGGTGGGTGGTGCCTAATAATTTAATCTGTGTTCTCAGCTCGAAAACTGACTCACATTCAAATGTTGATTTAAAAAAATAAATAAAAAAAATGAAGCTAGAATAAAATGTTTTTGTTTGTTTGAAAGCAGAGGCTCTGTTCTTTCTTTTGATATATTGACTGTTTATATATATATATATATATATATATATATATATATATATATATATATATATATATATATATATATATATATATATATATATATATTTACAACAAAATATTCTGGGGGCCATTTTGTGAATATTATCAAAAATGCTGTGCCTGTGGCAAGTTTTTTTTTTTTTTTTTTTTTTAGAAAACGCTGGCAGGGAAATAGTTACTAGTTGTATATTATTTTATATATATAATATAACATTTATTAAAAATAATTTAAATATAGAATATATATAAAACTTATAATTAATTGTTAAATTAAATGCTCAAATATTAACAGATAAAAGCAGGTGGTTAGTCTCAGTGTTCATCTTTTCCTCCAAGTTTCATATGCTGAGTACCAGAGTACATGACCTCATGTTTTAGCACTTATTTCAAAGCCTGCAGCAGTGTGAATGTTAACAGAGAGGTTTAAATGCTGAGGTCTTTACTAATTGTTATTTTATTCACCATTTACCTTTTTGTTCTTCCGTTTGGCAGAGATATGGACATAGCAAATGAGCAAGAGTTTCTGCTGTAATTAACATTCATCTCCATTACCCTGATTAATTATTTTCACTTTCACTTCCTCTGGCACTCATAAATATTAACGATTGCACAATATCTTCCTGTCAGATAACGAACTGTCTAAGAATGTCTAATTCATTTTGCAAGGACCTTTGTTTTTCTTCTTTCTTGATTTGTAAGTTGCTAGTAACTTTACCTAGAAGTTGTATTGCCCTTTTGGCAGTTCTGCTCATCTGCCATAGATAATTTTCACAAATATATTTTACTTTGTAGTTTCAGAAATGAGAGGGAGAAAAAGAAAAGCACTGGAAGCTCAGGGCATGAAAAGAGAGCCAACAGACAAGGATGGTGTTTGGAAAGCAAATGAAATGGACAGAGGCAAGGCCTTCATCTCTCTGCAGAAATGTGCAGAATGTCTGTTCAGCCTTCTTTGGAAAGTAACACTAATGTTAGAAAATGAGCTTAACAACCCCTCTAAAAGATTCTCTTTTATCTGTCCAGCAGAGGAGACTATAATTGCAGGTTTATCAACCAGATTGATTCACTATGGCCCCAAGTGAATTTAGTACTCGTGTGGAGGGTGATGAAGCATATGACAGATGAAATTGGCTGCAAATTGGAGCAAACAAAGTAAATACAGATAGGTGAAGCCTAAAACTTGATTCGGTGTCATGGACTTACAATTTGTATGTGTCATTGGGAAGTTAGTGGACTGGATTGGATGGAAGCCTGATTATAGAACCCCAAATCAAGAAAAGTTGGGACAATTTGTAAAACGCAAGAAAATCAAGAATCTGTGATTTGTTAATTCTCTTGAACCTTTATTGAACTGACAAAATACAAAGAATGTTTTCACTGACCAACTTGATTGTATTTTGTAAATATAAACAAATTTTGATTTTGAAGGCTGCTGCAACACACTCCAAAAACATTGGGACAGAGGCAAAATAATTGTGAAAAATTATAGAATAGCCAAGTTAAACTGTTTTGAAATGGTCCACAATTAGTAGGTGAATTGGTAATAAGTGAGGGTATCGTGTTTGGGTATAAAAGGAACATCCCGATTTTCAAGCAAAGATGGGTCATGGATCACCACTTTGTGCCAAATTTCATTACAGAATTGTCAAACAATTCAAAAATCACACTTCTCAATGCAAGATTGCAAAGTATTTAAGTATTTCACCATCTACCATACATAATATTATGAAAAGATTCAGGGAATCATGAGAAATCTCAGTCCATGTAGGGCAAGGCAGGAAACTTCTGTTGAATGTGCGTGACCATCGAGCTCTCAAATGGCACTGCATGGCATATACTGGCATCAAGATGACATCTTTCCTGGAAAGCAAGGCAATGCCAGACTTCATTCTGCATGTGTTACAACAAAGTGGTTTCTTAGACACTCTACACCATAGAGTAGATGTGCTTGACTGGCCTGCCTGCCGTCCAGATCTGTCTCTTATTGAATATTTTTGGCCGATGACCACAGACTGTTGAGTAGCTGCCTTTTATCAAGTGAGATTGGACAAAAATTCCATTTGAAAAACTGCAACAATTAGTATCCTCGATTCCCAAATGATTAAAAAGTGTAATTAAAAGGAAAGGTGATATGACAGTGGTAAACATGTCTCTGTAACAACTTTTTTGGACTCTGTTACAACCATCAAAATTAAATTTTGTTTGTATTTACAAAATACAATCAAGTTGGTCAGTGAAAACATCTTTTCTTTGTACTTTTGTCAGTTAAATAAAGGTTCAAGAGAATTAACGAATCACAGATTCTTGATTTTATTGCGTTTTACAAAACGTCTTAACTTTTCTTAATTTGGGGTTGTACATAGGAGTAAAAAGTAATAGGTAATTGCGAGATTTAAATAAGAAATAAAGTCACATTGTGAGATTTAAGTCACAATTATGAAAAATAAAGTTGGAATGGCAAGATACATAATGAAATATAAAGTTGCATTTAAAATAAACAAAGTTGCAATTGCGCGATAGTCACAACTTAAGATATAAAGTAGCAATTCCAAGAAAAAGTTGCAGTTGCACAATATAAAGTTGCATCAAAAGGTATAGTCACATTTTGAGATATAAAGCAGCAATTACAAGAAATGCATTTGCAGAATATAAAGTTAAATTGTGCAATTTAAAGATTAAATTACAACATAATTACCTTTTGCTATTACCTTTATTTTTTTTAAATAGGATTGTGGACTATCTCAACATTTGAGCCTGTGGATACTTCAACCAGATGTTTCACTCAGTTTTGTTGTTGTATTGACCTACTGCTCAATACTGTCGTTGTAGTCAAGGATCAGCAGCTTCTGCATCATAAAGAGATGTACTGAACCCCAAGTGATGCCTGATGGGTAATCCTTTCTCCCTGCAAAACAGGACCAGAGATATCAAGAGACAAAGTTGGCTAATTTAATTAAATTAATGTGGGGACTTACAAACCATTTATTGAATTACTAACCGGGAAATCCATACTCATGATGGCTGATCTTCTATCTCTGCCGTCAATGCTTTTCTAATGAGATTGGTTCTATTTACTATCTCCACCCAGATGGTAAACACTAAGACGTTAGGGTGTGTGTTTATGTGAATGTATGCATGCATGTACGTGCGTCAGAGCAAATAGGATGACTGTAAAGCATTTTTAAATGGAATAAGAAATGGTTATGAAGAAGACAAATGATGTTCTGTGCCACTGCTGATCAGCTGACTTTCAGCATTCAAATCATTTAAGGGTTAGTTCACCCAAAAATGAAAGTCTTACGGGTTTGGAATGACAATAGGGGCAAGTAATTGATGACAGAATTTTCATTTTTGGGTGAACCAACCCTTTAAATTGTTGTAGGAGGTGCATTCTTGGACCATAGACCAGAAAATTTAGCTAAGATCACATGGTTCACTTTTTGTAAACATTTGAGGACCCAAAAAAAAAAAAGAGTGAGAGGGAGGTGGGGAAAAGGTAACAATTGTGGGAATAACATTTTCAGGACACGAGCTTGAATGAATTTGCTTTGAGAGAAGTCACGGTCGCGGGTCAGGAACGGCTCCTTCTTCTGACATATTAAACTGTCAAAATGTGCCTTTGGGTACAGGAGGTGGGGGCTCGTGCATCTGTGTGTGATTCATTTGTGCATGTGATTTAACAACCGAAGTGTGAGTCAGTTCTTCAGAGAGAAGAAAAGCCTAAAGTGTTCGAGGGCGAGACAAAGCACATCAGCGACAGTAGCCATGAAACAAAGTAAATTAGTGAACGGCCCTTTAAGAGAACAATATGATTTGTTTAACAACTTGTTCTCAATGGTGTTCTTAAAGGCAGTGACCTTATGGGCATGAATCCAGAGAGCCATTTAGGTCACTGCCTCAATGCATCATTGATTACAGACTGTGGAGAGTCAATCTATACGGGCCAAGATTGAGACCGTCGCATATAGACTGGCACAAAGCATGGTGGACTGGATGTACTGTTCATTATCTCATACCACCTGCCATGTGTAAACTCAACTCTTCCCCATACTGAGCTAGTAGCTAAAGGGTCTTCGGCTGTGGTAATAATGGTGGGGAATATCATACATACAGTAGGGCTGGGTGGTGTGATGGTACATAGTGTGTAACAGTAGTAAACATTTCAACTAGTAGTCAACATTCTACAATACCAGGTTTGTAAAAAAACAAAAACAAAACAATTTAAAGCATAAAAATATAAACACGCTATTTGTGTTGCATGCAAGGGACCATTCAGAGAGTTCCTGTCTGTGTAGAGCATTTCAATTCAGTCACCTACAAGTAGAGTTGCTGATTAATAATGAAAAGATCACAATCGCGATTTTTGATTCAAATACCCATGCAATCTTTTTCCTTGATTTCTACAGTTCGGCTATGTCTATTAAAACTTTGACAAGTACAACCATAGCTAACATTTAGATCTTTTCAACCACACAGTATTGTTAGTTCTGTGTTACAGTAATTAAAACGATCACAGAAGTACTGGGGGAAAAAGTTTATAGTTTGGATATAAACACTGAAGTCTACGGTAGTGATCAAAATAGAGTAAATCACCTCTTAAAAGTAACTTTACACTTCAAATAACAATTGTATCGATTACATCGTTATGCCACCAGATGCCAAGTGACTATTAAAACATTTATTTGTCATTGAATAATTCATTCAAGAGAAATGTTGATTCATCCAGTAATGAAACAAGTGAAGTCTTTGAATAATTCATCCAAACCAATTGTCCATCTACGAGATTCTATTAAATCCTTGAAACTTACTGTTTGATGCTGGTTGCCATTTTTACTCAACTGCAATATCCAACTGTGCTACATAGTTAGTTGCTGTATCACATTTCTGCACATTTGCTTAAAGCTGAATTGTGTTCAGTGGCCTCCGTTACTCATTTTGCCTCAGATCACCAACTCTCATTGAAAAAGAATTACTTCTAGTCGCTTTACATGCATATAGCTGTCAGATAGGTCTGTTGCAGTTTATTACAAAATCACCTTATTGCAATTATTTGTAATAACCATGATTATTCTGCACTTTAAAATCCATCTAAATAAGGGAATTCTTTTTTAATATAAAAATAGCATGTTTTTTTAGCCTTTCTTCTAATATATACTTTTGCATCAGTAATTATGTATTTCTGGGTATTGTATATTGGGTGTGTGTTTGTCTGCTGTGTTACTATATTTATACTGTAAACTTGATGTTAATAAGCCCTCTGAGACACTCAGGAGAGTCTTAAATGGAAGAGTAATGCAAAGATAATTTGATTCACTTTGCTGCACAGTAGTGTCAATATTCAGAGTATGAATATTATAGTGATATTATGCGCTTGCTCTTTTTCTCTACTTTCTCTCCTTCTCTCATCCTAGTTGGTTTCCCACAGACAAATCAGTGGCTTTAAACAAATGAGAGGGAATGAAAAAAGAACAGAGCGTGAAAGGAGCAAATGTGCAGGAGGAGGGTTGAGAGTGAAAATACATCAGGGTCGCTCGTGGGAGGTGCAGGTGCGTTTTTGAGGAGAACGTTTTAAGTGTGCTTGTGTTTTCCAGTCAGAGCTATTTTAAACATAGAGAGCTTACTCACGCATCGACATACACCTGCTACAGGCAGAGATGAAAATAGAGGGATGTGAGGAGAGAATTGTGAAAGGAAGTGACAAGCAGAGGAAGATCTCTCTTCTTGGTTATACCTCGCCATGTTTTTCCAGCCTTATTCCTGCATGAGTTCTTTTTCTTTTCCTCTCTCTTCCTCACTTCCTCCCACTCCACCTGCCACGCATGTCTTTGGTAACAGCTTACGCTGCATTCTAGGGGTAAGGGGCGAAAATTCCGATGCTCCCGTCAAGAAAGGGAGCGTGTGAGAGGGGGAAAAAAAAAACTGATTTAAAGAACGAGAGGGGAAATAGAAAAGGAACTTTTTTCTCTTTGCTGGTGGCAGACTTGGGATGCATGGCTTTCAGTGACCCAGATACACTCTCCCCATCCCACTGTCCACCTGCCAAAGACTGCAAGCTTTAGCCAGTCAAAGCAGAGGAAAAGAGAGGATTTGAGTGCTAGAACCAATAGTGTGAACTAGTAAGAATTTTTTATTTTTTTTTTAAGAAATTTTTATTCCAACAGCTTAAAAAATGAGTGATTAATTAATGTGAATTAAAATATGTTAAAAGTGACACGTACACTAGCGCTCAGTGTTGAAAAGAGTTGTGCTGCTTAATATTTTTTTGGAAACCTTGATACATTTTTTTCAAGACTTTTTGATGAAAATAAAGTTTAAAAGAACAGCATTTAATTAAAACAGTGTAAAATTATTTACTTAGATATGATCAGATTAATGCATCCTTATACGGTAACATTACCATATTAGTTAACATTAGTTAAACATTAGTTGCATTCTGCAAATCTCATGTTAATCTTGAATACCTACAGAGTAGTAGTACATCCTTCATATCTCCAAAAAGTCTTTAGTTTAATCATATTTATAAAAGATACATAAGCTGTAATGAGTATTTTCAAAAACAGCCGAGCGCCTGGAGGCGTGTCCTTGAGCGGAGATAGAGTCACGAGTACACGCAGCTTTTGTGTAGAGATCATCTACAATCTATCTATGTTCAGCTAAACAACTGTATTAAACACACAATAAACCAACACATTATCCCTGGATAACTTTTGAATCACTATAATGAATATAGCGTATGAATAGTGATTTTATTAATTTACTACGTTCGTGTTGTTTACATTATATGCACTTAAGCACCTATTGTCAACAAAACACACATTTGAAGCAGTTTTACTCACCACCTGCGGTTCTGACTCATGACCAGGACCATTGTCGCTGTGACTGCTCCATCTTTCAGTTTCAAATTATCTGTAAATCCAGCGTAAACTGGGCCTTGTTTATGAAACCATAAGCGCCGATCCTGAGGGCTTGAGCAGCCACAGAAAAACACAAGATATTCTCCATTCATTTAACCAATAAAAAAGTGATTGCAACTATTAGTTTCTATGGTTATTTTAATAACAAATATCGAGAGTGCATCAATGTAATGCGTGGGAATAAATCTCTCAGCTCCACTTAATGCTGGGTTCTTTGTGAAGCAAGGTTATCTTTCCCTCACAACCAAAAACACACTTCTTTGGTGACATTGTTGATTTCCTGCTTTTTTTTGGAACAGAAATACTCATTCGTCTAACTCATGTTTTGAAACTTTGGCCATGTTTAGCATGAGAATCCAACTCTTTAACAGTGTAAATAAGTCAGAATACATGAAATAGCATTATACCCCGCCTTATTAGTTAACATTTATTAATCTTTGTTAATGTTAATTTCAACATTTAATACATTATTAAAATCTTGTTAACATTAGTTAATGCATTGTGAACTAACATGAACAAACAATGAACAACTATATTTTCATTAACTAACGTTAATAAGGATTAGTAAATACAGTAACAAATGTATTACTCATGGTTGGTTCACATTAGTTAATACACTAACTAATGTTTAACCAGTGAACCTTATTGTAAAGTGTTACCCCTTATTCCTTACTGAATTAAAGTATTAATTTCTTCTTTTAAAATGAAAAATAAAAATAAATAAATAAATAAATACTGACCCCAAACTTTTGACCGGAAATTTCTTACAGCGCTTCAAATTTTCTTTCCACAATAAAAGCAAGTTCTCATCTTGGCAAGGTTTATGACTCACACAAGAATAGATATTACCAGTAAGTCAAAATGGCTGCATGTGCCAGTATCTCTTTAATATTACACATCCACAGCACAAAATGTTTTGCAATGTTTTACTAGTCAACTATTAGTTGCAGAACAAGTACTCCTCTATTACTCATGCATTTCCCAAGTGAATACCCTTGTGAGAAGCTCTCGGCCAGACCAGAGAATATATATATATATATATATATATATATATATATATATATATATATTTTTGTACTTTCTTGTTTGTGTGTTTGCAAATGCCTGGAACATGGAAAAGCCTACTCTCATCCGTACCTTCTGTCTTTCCATCTGTTTGATTTCTGATGTGTGTGTGTATGTGTGTAAGTATTTATCTTGGCTGTAAGTTTGTGTGTGTGTGTGTGTGTGTGTGTGTTAAAGCCAACATTCAGTATTTTCTTTTCAGTTAATTATATACAATTATAGACATTCCAATTAAATGTCTTCTCATTGATTATATATGTTTACCTTGATTTATATCACACTTATTCAGGAACATTACCTGAATGACTGTTACCTGAAGTTAGAATAATAGTTGTTGTTATTATTATTATTATTATTACCAAGTTTTTTTAAATTATTTTAGGTAATTATATACAGTTATACACATTTCAACACATATCAGATGTGTTATCATTGATTGATTTTATGTTTACCTTGATAGGTCACTTATTCAGTAACATTACCTAAATGCCTCCCATGTCAATTAGTGCAAAGTTTAAAAAAAATGGTTATTATTATTTATGGGTTAATAATAATAATAATAATAATAATAATTAATAATAGGACCTGTTGACATTTGTCATTGGTAGCACTACTTGTATTGTAATGGGTTAATCCCTTCTGCTGTTTTATTCCAATCCCTAAGTACATTTTTTTTTTTAAAAAGTGTCTTCTAAATGAATAAATATACATTTCAGTATAAATGATAGTGAGCTTTACAGGAAGACTGCTGCTAACTGAAAACAATCTTTCAATCGTTTATCTTTATGATTTTGCAATATAATTCTTAATGAAAAATGAATAAATAAAAGGAACATAATTCAGATATGGAAACCACATTGTATTGGGTTAATGGCTGCATAGTGTGTTTTTGGCGAGCTGTACTGAGACTTTTTCTCACGCACTGCCCACACAATCTCCTCTTCCTTCTTTCCTCACTTTCCCATCTGTCGTACTGTTAAGAAGAGACAGAAACATTCAGATTCAGCGCGCAGTTGGTTTAATCAGCTATTTCCCCACCTCAAGAGACTTGTGTGTGTGTTTGAGTGTGATTATGTGCGTGTGTAAACTTGTACGATTGGAAAGCGAAGAGTTGTGCTTGTACATCTCAGGCCTGATGTCCTGCTGCTTTCATTTAAGAGGAGCTGCACTGCCACAGCAAAGAAATGTAACCTAGAATTACTATTCAGACTCACGCTATGGGTTTTTACAAGCAAAGGATATAAGCATCAGGATAGCTGAACAAGAGTTACGTAACGATAGTCCTCAGTTCTTCATAGTCATCACAGCTATGCAGGTAAACAACCACTGCAAATATGCATTCTGCTTTGTGGATTTCTGTATCTATATCCACACACACATACTAAGCAAAGGCTTGTGTCCAACATGTAATGCCCAGTAATCCAGGTTCCATAGTGATAAGTGGCCAATTACCCATTTATACTCTATCTTGTCTCTCTTGGAGGATAGAGAGTATTAGCCGATCATTTGGCTGCTGCTGCTGTTTCTGCTCTGGGTGGAGTCTGTAGGCAAGTTAAAGGACAAGGCTCTGGGTAGCTGCCCAGTGTTTCATTATTCATAAAGGAGAAGAATGCAGATGATTAGGCTTCATTCCAATATAGACATCCACTGACATTGATAGGTCAATAACTTAACAATTTTTTTTGTCCTGATAATTTATTCAAAAGTATAAGAACATAATAACCCTTATAATAAGACCACTTTTTATCCCCATTTTTTTTTTTTTTTTGGAAAGTACACTAATATAAGCATGTTTTGTTTTTAATAATAATATTGTTTCTTAGAAAAAAATATTGTTATATACTAAAAAATGGTCACTGTTTATTAATATTAATATTTTAACGAATATTTTATTCATGTAGTATAGTTTTAGTATAAGCATGTTTTATTTTAAAAAAATTATATATAACATTATATCATATTTTATTTTATAACAAAACTATCACTGTTTATTAGTATTATATTTCATTGTATGTTTGCACTTGCCTGTCAGGAGAAGTTGCTTTAATTTTACTTCCACACATGTAAGTCTTATTACCAGATCAGTTCCGAGGGGTCTCTGCAGTCCAGTTTGCATTCAGACTCATTGTGTCTCTCCCATTGGCTCTCTCACTCTCTCATTCCAGCGCTTGGCAGATGTAGGTGTGAACACTGCCAGACAAAGCGGAGGCTGAACCTGTGGCATCTTCGCTTAGAAGATTGCGTTAGACTTATCCATGCATGTCACAAACCAGACTAGACAAACAGCCAACCTCCTGAACCACCTTGCCTGTTATCCTCCTCGCTCTGACTTTCCTTCCCTCTTTGTCTCTCTCAGTTTGATCATTCTCTCATTACATCGTAATCTTGCAGAGACTCCTTTGTGCCATCCTTGCCTCATTGTGTTGGATCAATGTGTCACGAACAGCCTTATTATGTCTCCTCAGACCCCATGTCATCAGCTGAATGAATCCTGAGTTAATGAACGTCCTTAGTCCTTAGTTTATTTATTTGTGCTGTGTGTTTGTATGTGATCAGTGTGACATTGCCAATTTAAAACTAAACTCAAACCCTCAAAGTCATTTTTTTTCTACCTGTCTAACTATTCTTTGTTCTTTCGCTTGTTCTGTCTTTCGCTCTCTTTGTTGTTCTGTCTTACTGTCTGTTTTTTGTTTGACCAGTTGTTCTTGTTTGTACAAGAATTGTTTCACCAGTCTGTCGTCCATTTTATTGTTTTGTCTATCTACCTGTATATGTTATTCTGGCCGCCTGCTTTTCATCTGTTCATTTTTTTTTTGTTCGATTGTTTGTTCATCCAATTGTTCACTCTGTCTGTCGCTCTCTTTGTTGTATTATCTTGTTGTCGATGTTTGTTTGTCATTCATTCAATTTGTCTGGCTTTCGTTTGTTTGTTCGTTCCGTCTGTCCATTGTTCCTTCACTCTATCATTCTATCTATCTGTCTGTCAGACTGTTTTTTATTTGTTTGTTTGTTTGGTGTTCATTCTGTCTGTCTGTCTCTCATTTGTTTGTTCTGTCTGTCTGTCTGCTGTTCATTTGTTTTGTCTGTCTGTCTATGTCTGTCTGTGCCCATTGTTAGTTTGCTCTGTCTGTCAGAATGTTGTTAATTTGTTCGTTCTGTATGTCTGTCCATCATCTACCATTTGTTCTCTCTGTCTCTGGTGTTTGCTTTGTCTTCTGTCGCTCCTTGTATCTTTCTGTCAGGCAAAAGTGTCATAGTGCATACAGTAAGTGTGTGAGAGCTTCTGTTTGTGTGTGTAGTTAAACATCAGCTGAGAAGAGCTGGAATAATTGACTCAGCATTGCTCGAGGAGCACAGTTAAACGGATTCTTGAAAGCAGGCAGTGGCAGGTTGGATGTGTTTTTGACACTGAGATGCCTGTATAGAATAGGAACGGAAGGTGATATTGTGTTCCCCCTCCAGTCCCCTTGCTGGAAAACCTGTCCTTTGAGACATGTACTGCACAACCCCCCAAATTCCCAAAGTCAGGACGTCCTCATTCATAATGGATTCTCAATGACTCTCTCTGCAGTGGTTGGTGCCATTGAGGTTTAAGCCTCTGGCTGCAAGTTTGTCGCAGATCATTAGCAGACATTAATAAACTCAATGCCTTCAGCTAGAGTGAAGAAGTGTTAGCATGGTTAGCAAAGTGCAGTTTGATTCCAGTTGGGATAGAACAGCTTTTTAGTATCGTTTAGTCCTCATCATTTACTCCCGTGGGCAGGGACTTTCAATTTCATGTTCAGCAATGGCACATTAATAAAGAATAGATACTCTGGCATATTTATTTTGCATGACTAAGCAGAGAAAGGATAATGATAATGAAAGAAAAAAACTAATGATAGACCAGAGGATGACTTGAGGGTGAGGAATAATTTTCGTAACTGTTTCACTTAGGACATCTAAAATACCCTTATTTGCAGAGTGGTGAATCTGTAGAGGCATTATGGACTATCAGCTTTATTTCTACGTAATTGTTTTCAATATTCTTCTGTGGCGTGGTCAGTACTTATGTTATTATGTAAATAATTGTGAAATTATTTAATAAGCCATTCTGTCTGTTTGAAGTAGTAAGTCATAATGAGTGAACCAATAAGTGTAGTGGATTGCAAATGTTTTTTTGTTTTTTCCCCCCCCAAAAAATCCATCATTGGACAATCCAAATTGTGCTTTGTAATGCATAATTGAGGTCAATTATAAACATTCCCCTTTGTTTCAGTGTTTAAAATATGAAGCAGAATGCCATAATATCACTAAGATTGCAAGTTTTTTGTTCACTACAAATGATCTGCAAATGCTTGTACATAAAAGTGAGAACAGTGTTGTCCAAATTATGATAAAACATTGATAATGATACAGTATGGATCAAAACAATTTATCTGAAGCTTTGATTAAAAAAAAAAAAAGCGGGATGTCTGATTATATTACATGTCTTGACCACCGTATGTTTATAGTGTGAGATTAGCTTTCTACAATGTAATTTCCCCTTTTTAATAAATGGAAGCAGTTACTGAGAAACTGAAACTGTTGTCTGCATAAATTGACTTCAATTCATGTTCAATGAGGATCACTTTAATAGTGGGCTCTGATGTGTAATATGCTAGGTTCTCTATCTGTGTATCGCCCACTGGGTTTCCATTGTTGCACCACTGCACTCCAATTTCGCCTGTGAAACCCCAGATTTATGGCCAGGCTTTCTCATTATAGATAACTGATATCGTTGCTTTGGGTGCTTGTGGAAAAAGGTCACAATCATTTGAGCCAGTTCAACTCTTATGTGAAGCTACAACCGTCTTATAAATTAGCAGGCTTTGTGCAATTCAGTTCTTTGTAATACCTAAAAAGAAACTTTTATTTCCTCCTTAAAAATCATTTTCTACTTGAAGTGGTTGTGACCAACATGGACAGATTTCTGAGTCTCAGATAAATACCTGCCAATGACTTCAGCTAAGCAGGCTTAATTAAGCCACTGCATATTCTTTCCTTATCCTTTGACAGTTTATCTATTCACATTGCCCCGGTGTCTTAGAAGCCTTCTGTGTGGTTTTTGATGAGGCCTATTTGTTCTTCCAGAAGAGCTACAGCTTTTTGTTGCTCGACATTGGGTGATTATTCATAGACAGAAGCGGTGCAGTTCTTCTTGCATCCTAATACACACACACACACACACACACACACACACACACACACACACACACACACACACACACACACACACACACACACACACACACACACACACACACAACCATTAGGTCTTATTAGTTGTAGGCCACAGGACAGCAAATTATTAGAATCTGTGATGAATGAGTTGCGAAGGAGCGACAGTGTTATTTCAATGAGCTCTTTGGTCCTTATGGGAAGTGTATACTCAAATGCCAGAGGAAGAAGGACAAGAAAACAACTGCAGTTATACACTGACCAACAGACTCAAAACGGTGGATCTTTTAATTAAGTTTGGATCATGTTTATAGATGCCTGTTCCTTAACGGTTTAGCGTTTCTCTTTATGAAAGGGCTAGTATAAAGAAACAGCAAAGAAAGACCAGCTCTAAAGCCTCTTACCTTTGTTGCTAATTTACATGCCAGTGTACACATGGTCAAGTGGAGGTCTTTATACACATTTGGCCAAAGTTCTCTGGGATTCATACCGTAATCCTGAAAAATATGTGGTGCCCTTTTTGAGTTTGATTAAACCTATTCACCTCTAGTTGAATTCGATGTGAACAATGCATTTCATTACAGTTTCATACTGAAGGAATTCTACCCACCAATAAAAGTGCATTAAAGGGGACATGTCACGAAAATCTGAGTTTTTCCATGTTTTAGGTGCTATAATTGGGTACCTGGTGCATTTACCAGCCCAGAAAATGTAAAAAAGGAAAACCCAGTAACTTTGTTTTGGTAAGCCTTTTTCTGCAAGCATGGGAAAAAATTAGCCACTTAGATTTTGCTCCGCTTGTGATGTAGATCTGTATATTTCCACCCACTGCACTGCCATTTTGTTTTCGCAAGCGACAACGGTGTACCAGTAACACTGGTCCTGGAGTGCAGCTGTCCTGCACGGTTTAGCTACAACCCTGATCAAACACACTTGAATGTCTTCAGGATTACTAAAGCTACGTGAAAGAAGGTGAGCTAGGTCATTTTATATGCTTCGTGATGTTTGCCAATTGTCTTTCTGAATGTGTTTCATTAGCACATTGCTAATATACTGTTAAATGTGGTTAAAGTTACCATTGTTTCTCACTGTATTCATAGAGACCAGAGCCATATAGCAATTTTAATTTTTACCCATAAATGCTTGCAGTCTGTATAATTCATAAACACATCTTCATTCTTATTGAGTCTCTCCAACAGGTGTAGCTTTAGCTACATTAGCCGTGCAGCACGTTATCAAACTCATTCAGAATCTAATCCACAAAATACATGCCATACCTACTAGGGGTGCAACGGTTCAGATTACTCACGGTTCGGTTTGTATCACGGTTTTAGGCTCACGGTTTCAGTATGGTTCCGTATGAGTTTTGTTCAGGTAAAAATTACTGTGGTCAAATAAAAATAAAGAAAATGAGAAAAAAAGAGTCAAACAGCACAAATAAACACAGTAAAGCAAAGATACAAATAAATAAATCTTTTCAGGTTTTTCATGTATCCAGTTTTCAGGTACAGAAATTGAATAAAGTAGCTTATAAAATGTAAAACAACATTGCATGTAATCTTCACTGTATAAATTAAATAAAGATCAATCATTGTTATTTATTAAGTTACTATTCAGTCATGAGCAATGTAGTGCGTAAGTGCGCATTGAGTTCTCTTTCGGGACTTGCACCCAGATGTTTAAATTGGCATGGCTTAAATGAGTTTAGTTTAAATGCAATCCATTTTGAGAGTTAAATTTGCGGTGTGAGCTTCTCCTGTATTGTTTATGCCTCAGTGTATTGGAATTACGAGCTTGGGGGCAGGGAGCACAAGCTCATTTGCATTTAAAGGTACACACACCAAATCAACACATTTTTTTCTCCCACCCAAAAATAGGCAGTTAAAACGTGGTATAATAAAAAAATCCATGGGGTATTTTAAGCTGAAATTTCACAGACACATTTTGGGGACACCTGAGACATATATTACATCTTGTAAAAAGGGGCATAATTGGTCACCTTTTAAATGATTTGGTTTACAGCATTTGAGCTACGCAAGTCTTTCTGTCCCAGCTTGTACATTATAAACATTTCAAATGTATTGGTCATAATGTACATCTTGGTCCTGTTGTAGAATCCAGTAAAGCTGTGTGTAATGTATTAGGTTGGCAATCTTTTCCCTAGGGTCATATTGTGTGCTGCGCAGCTTGTTGCAAGTGGATGAGGTTGGCAGCCTGTCAGCTTCCTATGTGCCTCCCAAGCTTCCTTGTGACCTCAGCATCTCCCTCTCCATGGTGTCGCTTTTGTCAAGATTGTATCAGATATGTGGGAGTGTTTAGAGGTGGATGGAAAGGCGAAGGGGTTTGTTGGACGAGTAGATAGCCATTACGGCTTGTGGGGCTCACAGGAACAGGCTGGAGTGACATTCATCTCACTGTGGAAATGTCATTACATGGGACTTCACCAGCTGTCTCACTGTTAGACCCCCCAACCAACTGACAGTCAACTGCAGCTGGCATACAACTGTCACTGGCGCTGCCAGTGGAGAAGGCACTAGCTTTGTCTTCCATGTCTCACTTGTACTCGCATTTATAAACACTTTCATTTTCCTAGGGATGTTCCACTATTAAAATTCTGGCTATGTTATTTTACTTGTATTTATTTATTTTTTTGCTCTTTTTTTTTTTTTTTTTTTTTTTTTTTTGCTTTTTATTATCCAATTGTATATAATCTCTTTCAGTTGTTTAATGGATTAAATCAAGAATTATGTATGTGTTCCCTGCATTTCTGACAGCTGCCTGTGTTGTAGGTCTGCATGGGCAGGAAAATGCTCTCCCATGCGAGGGGTCTTGACAATGTGAGTTTCAGCTTAAAAATGTATCCATGAACCCCAGAGCTAACTGGACATCCAGATAGTGAGTGAACATGCCCCAAAGAACACATGATGGGTACCTTCTCCCAATGTTTGTCACCTTAACTGGTAGCTCAGGATCTGAAATGATCTCATCTACAAGCCCTGAATAGATCCATAATGAAAGCTATGCAGATTCTGATGATGTGAGGGAAATACAAAGCAGGTCAAATTAAGTGTCAAACCCCTATTCCTTCTCTTTCTGCTCCAATTATGGAAGCGCAGACTGCCGTGATGAGTTATTGCCTGTGAAGTGAGGGAAAAGGGAAGGGCTAAGGTGATGAAGTGTGAATGAAACGTGTGTTGAGGCCCCCCCCCCCCGGCTCTATCACGTTTGCTTTCTCTAGCTGTTAGACATTGGAAGTGGACCACAGACCAAAAGGAAAGGCGAAATGCCGACACGTGACAGATGTTTGTCTGTCGCTTCAGTTCACCAGACAGCTTGCACAGATAATGCTGGTTTCCCTGATCTGATCCGATAGCTTACTGCCTGGCTGCATTGGCCAATCCTATTTGCCTTACTTTTCTTGGCCCACGGGTCCTGGAACCCATCTTCAAGATGTGATCTCCTTAGCTGTCTCAGCTGAGCCCAATACGCCAGCTTTGGCCTTCTGATCCGTGCTCAGGCACATGTTAAACAGGCTTTTCAGTCCGTGGCATGCATCCTTAATGATTGTTGATCTGGATGTTGTTGGAAGCAGACAACCTGAGCCAGATTCCACAGCCACAGCATTTCGTATTTAACTCAAGAGCCACAAAACACTGAGTGGTGTTTAATTGATATGTGAGAAGTTACTTTTGTATATATACTGTACATCTGTACAGTAGATTTTTATTTTTTATTTTTTTTATTTTTAGAATTCACCTTTTTGTTCTTTCAGTCCTTAAGGTCACTCATTATCTTGTTTAATGATCATCATCAGGGGCAAATTAGGCACAGCCCTTTGGTTTTTATCATAATTAGATGGGGGAGAATTATTCTAGGTGAATGCTTTATTTTAAGAGATACTGAGATTAGCAGACTTGTAGAGATGCCATGTTACCATAATGCTTGACCACCACAGAGTCAGTAACGAATGGATTTGGGAAAATCTGAGTTGTAGGATCATCCATTATAGATGCATCTGAGCTCTTTTAGTTTGACAGGTTGCTCAAGTTAGCAGAATATATTGTAGTCATTTCCCAGTTTGTCAGAGAAGTCATAGTCATTGTCAGCTGCTCTGAATAAGGTCTATTATTAGCCTACTATGGTTTGGTTAAGGTTTGCCTTTAGCTGTTACAGACCGTTTAATGTGCCATGCTTTATCCATTTTTTTTCAACTCTGATAAAAATATAATAAGAAATGTTTCTTGATCACCAAATCAGCATTTTAGACTAATGTCTGAAGGATCATGTAACACTGAAGACTCGAGTAATTGCGAAGGGAACAGAATTACATTTAAAACAAAATTTTGTGAACTTACGGTTAAAGCCCCACATAACTTTAGTTTTATCAGAATACAGATTCAAATAATTTTGAGATTGTTATAGATACAGATATTGGCTCAGCTTCACACCCCTAATAATAATAATAATAATAATAATAATTATATCTTTTAAAATTGTGTTTGTATCTTTTAAAAAAAAGTATAAATATATTTTCCCCCTTATTTTCTTTAAAATCATCCTATGGGACAGAAAAATGCAACCATTTGTGTAAATCTCTCCTATTGAGAGAAGAGAAGTGAAAAAATGAAGTGAAATAATAACATTTTTGTCGATGACAAAAATGTCTCTGCTGTTGTAATCTCCGCTTCATGCGGAATGAGGTAACTTAAGAACATTACATTTCTGTCTCTGCATTATTTTGAAGGATTAGGTTACAAAGTTAGGTGAGCTTGATCTGCTTACCAGCGTAATGTAATTACACACAAACATCTAATTTTTTACGTCAAATCTGCCCAGATGGCATTTCTAATCTAGTTTCTGGGGAGCACATTATGCAAGAGATGCACAAATTATATAAGTTTTGGTGCTTGCTACAGCACCATTCTTTTTTTCTCTTTTTTTTTTACCAATTCATTCAAGCAAACAGGAAGTTATATAAATATGTTTGTTATATTTAAGTGTCTTTTAACTTCTTTATCATGATTTCATAAAAAATATATACATACAGGCCTCTTTTTTTGTCTTTGTGCTAACTCTGTGCCCTCCAGCTAACACTTAAAAGGTGTTATGATACTACTGGGATGAGTTTCACCTTTATATTGAATTTTGGGTTTCCTTGGTTCACTTCTTCACCATCACATCCTTTACTCACTGCATTCCTGTGGCTTTAACTTGTTCTCTTTTTACACCTCTTGCTGTTATTTCTGCTTGGTCTTTGGCCTGTATTTCCTCTAAAGGAATATTGTGGATTCAGTCATCAGCCATCCAAAATGGTAAGGAGCTTATAATGAAAGCGAATAATAATTTACATAAAACTTTCATAAACAAAAACTTTACATAAAAGTAATTTACATAAAAGTATTCTGTTAAAACTAGTTTATTATTTGACTTTTAAAGCTTTAATCATGCTTGCTATTGTGTTTATGCCGTTGTGTCGTGGCGACAAAGTTGTAAAATTTATACAGGAAAGGCTAGTGTTTTTTTTTTTTTCTTTTTTCTCTCTCACTAAAACATGTTAACATGCATATTATTGTAGAAAAAAGCCATAGAATGTTCACGCCAAATACTGAAGGAGCTAGTAAATAAGAGATATTTTGGTGCATAAGCTCAAAGAGAGGTTCAACAAGGAGAGGAGTTTACGAGCTTGAGCCCCTGCTCCTTTGATTGTGAAAGTGCCCTTCGCGGTTACATCGCCCCCGGAATCTGTGTCTGTGAACTTGAGATCTGTGCATATATTTGGTTTAAGTTGCATAATCTTATAATATTTCCATGTAGAGATATACTGTAATGCTTTGTAAGTCGGCTGATTGCAGAATCACTGTTGTTCTCTAACATTCTGATGACCCTCTGGTTTTTACTTGGCTAGTGAGAGCTTTTGTTTGTCAGTGTGAAGGGTTTTATGTTTGGTAAATGGTCTAGAGAGGTTCAGGAGGGGTTTGTATATTTTATATAATTTTTTTTATTTATTTATTTATTTTTAGTTGGAGTGGTGAGTATGAGGTTGGCTCTGTGAAGTTCTGTCAAATAGGATTCACAGACAGCAGTGTGCTTCCTCTGTGCCTCAGATGCTTGCCGTATCTCTAAGGTTCCCAGACTAAAGCGATGAAAGTTTGCTTTTAAGTTGGCGTGTGTGTGTGTGTGTGTGTGTAGGTTCCTGAATGAGAGAACAATGAGTTTACATGTAGCTAGATATAGTAGACAGATACGTTAGACAGACAGACAAACCGATAGATAGACTTTTCATTTCGGTGCATCCCTTATTATAATATATTATAACACATACTTAAATCAATTATTAATAATAATAACAATAATAATAATCAATATTTGCTTAGAAAAGCCATCAATATGGGACATCTAGTACTGATATATTTATTTAATATATTAATTAATAATTTAATTATTAATAATTATTCCTTCAAATTAAATGCAGCTGATTCATATACTTCAGTGCACCCTCATCAGTACTTAAACTGCTACATAATTGTGGGAATAATATTGTGTATAATATTTGGGTAATTTTGCAGCAGAGAAAAAGTATTTGAAAAATGAATAAAAAGCTGACAACTATTACATAAATGATTTTATATATTATTGGACGGACAGACAGACAAATGCAAGATACTAAGGATGGTAAGGAAGATACTGTATTTGAACTAGATCAGTATTTTAACTGATACAGTACTTAATCAAGAGTACTGTACACATCACGAGTATGTATAATATTTGGATACTTTTGCAGAGAAAATGTATACATTTTCTGATAAAGCTGACAACCATTACATCAAGGATTTTGTAATTGGACAGAAAAATGAATGAATGAATTAATTTAGGCTCATTGGATTAAACTAAAATAGAGGAAAGTTCTTGATGGGATGGCTCAATCTGTCTGCATGATCATTGTACTTGTTATAAAATCATTATTTTGAAGCAGTACTCCAGTAAATTCAAAACTTGGGACTGCTTAATACTTTATTGACATGAATTATTGCTGAGAGAAGTGCAGTCCTACATGGAAGGTGTAATGAGGAAATGATTGTCTATCATGTTAACAATCCCAGAAAGTGCGCCCAGTATATCGGAATATCATTTTCCCTCATATTATTCTATGTTATGTTGAAATTGCTTTTTAGCAAGCAACAGAAATACTTTTGGCTTAAATACTAATTTTTTGTATTATGTCGAATAGAAAGTCAAGGATGGCTTTATTTTGTAATTCTAAGTGCCACAAGGGATGTTGCATATATTTCAAGAGTAACATCGTCTGGAGCATTCTATAATTATCAGAAATATTAATGGTTGAAAAGCTGCAGAACTGCTGCAAAAAAATCTGAACTTGCAGTGAAATGAAAATACAAGCCCCACCTGATCACGCTCTTTCTTTCTGACTGACACAAACTCGGCACACGCTACTGCCTCTGCATATCTCTCTGTACAACTTTGAAAAGCCTTGGCAGATTATGTTTTTCTATTTCATGTCTGTCAGAAAGAAGAATATGACTCATTACCAATTCTATTTTCAATCTTTTCCCTCCGTGCTTCAATCGTTTGCACATTTTTCGTCTCATCTTACTACAGATGTGTAACATTAAAGTGATTCAGTCACTGTGGAAACCATAGTAGTGGCAGCTTGAGTTAACCAGGAATTTTTGACCCTTGTGAATTTTCTGTGCCGTTAGACCTGCTTGAACTGACGGGCTGTAGAAAAACTTGGATAAACAAGATGACTTTCCCTTGCCAGAAGGCCCCTGAGCTGAACAGCCTGGTTGGGCCACTCGGCACCCTGCATTTGTGTTTGCAGTCCTGACATGGCACATGTGGCCGGGCAGGAGGCATGCTGCTAGCCAGGAGTGTTAGGAGGCCAGCAGGAGGAAGTGCCAGACTTGTGGGAAGCTTGCAGTCCTCTATGAAGCTGTGACGCAAGTAAGTCTCAACAAGTCTAAGAAATCTCAAATCCGTACAGCCTAACCATTGCGAAAGTGCACAATGCTTCTTAGGAAAATTAAAACAAAAACAAAAACAAAATACATGTGATACTGAAGACAGTTGCAGAATTCCCAAGTGTTGGAAGAAAAATGATGAGTGGAATCTTTTCCCTTCCCTGTCATTTGTATCATGTGCTGTGGCTTTATGCTTCATCAAATCCGTGCCATCTTTCCTGCAACTTTCAATTAGCACCACATGACTCTGACGGCATTTAATGGGTCCCATTGGTTTTGAACCCTTCCACCGGACCACCAACCATGTGCTCAAAGAGCAGCTCAGTCATTGTTGCTTAGTTACTTTGGCTTAACTACTGGATCCAGGCTGGTTTAAATAAATTACCCACTATTCATACATCAGAGGCGGGGGGATTAACACCCCACTGGAATACAGGAGCTTAGTGGGGCATAGCAATCCTCAAATATGGACAATCAGAGAGAGTCATGGGTGCAGATTAATGTCAGCCTAAACCCAGATGGAAAATATCCTCTGATCTGAAACGTGTTGAAGGTCTATCAGGTGCTCATTAGTGATAATGTAGCTTTTGTGAAAGGATGAATATATTTAGTCTGATATCATTATTATTGTATGTCATACTCTGGGTTAGAGCTTGTCTGTCTGTACATACTATCTATTTTCCTATCTTCTGTAATTTCTGTCTATTGTTCTTATTGTTCTATCTATCTGTTTTTCTACACATTATTCTATATATCATTCTATCTTTCCGGTTGTGTCCTCCAATGAAATTTTTTTTTGTCAGTAGTAAATGTTAGTTAATCGTGATCTGTCTACCTTTCAAGCGAAACAAAGTATATGTAATGCTTCATCTTTGATATAGAACATGCAGTGCCCCATTTATGACATTAGTCTTTCTGCGTTGTTGCCAGAGATGTATGTCCACCTGCTGAGTACCAGGGGAGATGAAAGGAGACGGATGGGCACGTGAATAGACTTCATTCCACCGGTGTCACGTTTTTTTTGGCAGTGCAGAGATTTGTGCACAGATTGTTGTTCACCACCCACCCTCCCCCACCAATGTAATCAGTGAGGAAATGGTAGACACCAGGAAGCCCACTCTTGCGGGGTACGCCTCGCCCACCTTTGCCACAAATATGGAGAGAAAAATAAAATGTGTGCACAAGCAATTTGTTATTGGATGGAAACACTCGATAACATCTTGCCTGTTCATTTCCTCCTACCTCCCATAGCTGCAGTATGGTGCTTATTGTGTATGCTTTACATTCATAAAACAACTCTGGGTGTTATCATGCATGCGACACTAAATCTGCTAAATGAATAAATGTAAATTTGCGTTGAAGCACTATTGTCAAAGGCTAGAAATTCATAAGAACTTTCTGCAGATGAGTGGCACAGTTTTTGTTCAGCAAGGCAGTATGCATAATATCCTCATTAAAAAAAGAGAAATTAATTACTTTAGAGTGCTTTTGCTATGCGTCTTAATGAGGTGATTAAATGGTTGTAGGCACCATTTTTTTTTCTCCTTCAAAATAATTTCAGTGTTGAAAATGCCACATTTAAAATGGGGGCAAAATTTTAAAAAAATTTTGGTAACATAATTGTTCAAATTGAGAATTTATTGCAAATGATTAATGAAGAATTTTAGAACGGACAACACTGTGTTGTTTAAATGGACAGCAAGTGCCTCCATTTATTTATTTGTTTGTTTGTTTATTTATTTATTTATTTGAAGGCATGTAAAAATGTCTATGTAAATATAAGAGCTTTTTACATTAACATTTTTTATAAAATTACAAATGATTAATTATGATTAATATATAATGTATATATGAAGAGTTCAGATGCAAAAGCCACTAAACGTCACCTCCGTCAAAAATGAGATAATGATATTGAGCGAATGCTATCTGCACATAGTATACGTTCATCAAATACTTATGCTTCAAATCTGCTAAATCCCAGCGTCAGCCCATTCAGAAATACTGGTTTGTTGTCAGAAACCGTTAAACGCCACTTTCCTTTGTCAGCAAAAGTCCACAGTCCACAGAAGAACCAATCGGAAGACACAAATCCAATCATATGATTTCAAGATGAATGACGGTGTGTGTATGAGCCAGTTTTCAGTTGCTGAGCTGCAAGTTTTTATCATGTTTTGTCCATCGTTTCAGTGGCAATGACAGGATTTCACGAGTAGCAAGTAAACAAAAGTAAAACTGACAGAAACGGATGTTTTACTATGTCTTGTTGTCCAAAGAGGTGGACTTAGAGGTTTTTGCAAAAAAAAAAAAGTACATATGACTTTGTTAAATTTGTTAAATACCAATGAATTGACTAAAGTGACATTTTTGAAAATAAGGCATTTCAATAACTGACTAATAACATTTTCATTGCCATTAAAGTAAAATTAATGAACCTAAACATGCCTGGTAAAAAATGCTAATTTAAAAGAAAACGTCAGATGGACTTAGAGGTCTTTGCATCTAAACTTTTCATATGTACTTTTTATGAAGATGATTTTATCAACGGAAGGAAAAGCAAATAATAATAATAATAATAAATCAATTCCATTTAGCAAATATTGTCCCATGATGATGATAATAATAATAATAAAAAAATCCTGACAATGATTCAAAATGCATGTAGAAAGGCCACAGTGCAAGAGTGCTGGGTGTGAGATATTACAAAATAGATGACAACACCAGTGAGCTCACAAGAGAAGGTAAAACAATGACATAGAAGAAGCAATTACAAAGACCATTTCATAGCCATTAATAATATGAATGAGCTGTGTTAAAATGAAATCCACTGACAAGAGACTTTGTAAATCAACTCACCACCACAAATGGCTTTCTGTCAATATGATTTTTGCCTGCCGGGCGATACAGTTCTGATGATGTAATAAGCAATTATCTTTGAGCAATTGTGCCAGTTGTTTCTCCATCCAATTTAGCGCCGCATTTTTGTATCCGCAGCACTATGGGACAGTTGAAACCCATTAATCTACAGTACTTGCTGCAGATAATGCTACCAGAGTTTATATTTGCGCTATAAGTTTTACTGACTAATATATGTAGTAAGCAGCCTTGATGTATGTTCTTTGAAGAGGAAACAATAGTGTTGCAGCACAAGTGGATACAATAACTGGTTTGCTTTTTGATGCTGACATTTTTAAGTCTCTTTTAAAACCTCTCTAGTCTGACTTTGCTGTAGCTAAAATCCACTTTGAACAACCCAGACACAACCCAGGCGAGTGCCGTTTTTGTCTGGTTCCTTAAAGGCTTTCGAAGTAATCCAAAAATAAGGGTGTTTTTAAAGCAGTTTAAGGAGCCATATTGATCGACATCCTACAAAATGGACTGGAAGGAACAACTGTGTCCGCAGAAGTCCAGCTCACCTGATCTCTGCTGAGCATTGGGGTTTTACGCAGCCTTGCTTTGGGTGAAATGCTCCAGATCAATAAGCCATTAGCACCCAAATGAGCAGGCCTGGGAAACTTGAACCTAGTGTAGTGTGACCTTAGCCCTCTGTGTCATTTGTTAACGTTTTTATCTCCCCGCCTTTTGACGTCCACCTGGACAACCTGCATGCGTCTCAAAAGCCAAACCGCTCCCTGGGATGCACCATTGCCTCGGGCTTTGCAAACATGGCAGTGAGTCGTGAAATGAGATTTCAGCACTATCATTGTCTGACTGCTCGGCCTAAAGAACGGCATCTTTCCCCAGTGTCTTCACTCACCGTTTCTAACCATCAGAGGGACAAATCAATGAGGTAGAGCCGGGAGTGTCGTAAGGCACAGATACAGGAGAAATGATGCAATTATAACGCGCCTCTGAAGGCATGAAACGGGCGATGATTTAACTAAGTGACGCGAAGCACGATTAGCTCAGCTAAACTGTGTTTACATACGTTTGCAGCAGAGCCTTTGATCTGTAAAGTGCTCTGAAGTAGAACAACCCATAAGAATGAATTAATTTTACCCCATGGAAAAGGCCTCTGAGGTGGTCTGGGTCAATTGAACTTCCTTTGATTTGACAGTGCAGGCAAAGTCTTTATCTGAAATACCAGGGTCAGTTTTAGTCCTTGAGCATTGATTGATCTGAATATAAAGGACAGTACTTTAATGTCTGGAATTGATTCCATTGTTAGTGATTTAAATGAATTAATTATTCTTTTTGATTTCTTTATGAGCAAGTCATTTAAAAGCAAGTTTAAATTCACATTTTCACTTGATGTAACATTTGGGGTACTAATTGGAGCTATGAACTATACCAAAGGCATGTTTTATTTATGTAAATAAATTGTAATAAAGCACAAATTTGATTTTGTGGCAAAAATTGTGATGGCCAAATTTTACCATGCTGTTTGATTTGAGAAGCGTATATATTAAGCATACTTGTATTGTATGATACATTGCATGATATGATTCAAAGCTGGGCTTTGCCATAGGTCATGTTTAACTTCAAAGACCCAGCTGCCTCTTTTGAAACGTCCTGCTGAAATGTGACTGGAAGCGTAGATTTGAGTGCCTTTGATCAAAGCACCATGTTTCATCAGAAAAGTCTAAAAAAAATACAAAATAAAAAAGCCCCAAAAACATGCGATAAGCCAACATATACTTTTAGGCAAACAATTGTCGTTGTTCAAGTTTTCATGTAATTGTCAGACGGCATTGGATAACATGTGTTTATCTGTGTATTGAACTCATGTTTTGTGGTCTTTTAGAAAAGATTTGTGTGTTTACAACTGTTACCTCTATTTCCGATTGGACATTTCAGTACTTTAGGTCTTGCTTCAGCCATGTAGCTCTTTTCCTTCCCCACTGTTTGTCCTTGCCTTGCTGCCACAGTAAATCAGTATCATGTATTTAGAGGGCACCAGTGAGAGAGCAGTGTCCCGCTGTTTTTGTGGGGCTTAGATGCAGGTTGCCGGATCTGCCACCCTGCTGTTTGTCTCACCCAGCTGCCCCTTCACTGCTCCAATCCCCAGAACCATGATAATGAGACTCATGGAGATAACGGCACATAATCACACTCAGATTCTGGCAGAATTATGTTCTTGCATATTTATGTTTTAAAGGGTTACGGCTAAACTGCCATTAACACAGAAGAACAACATGTTGTGGATAATCTGCATGTTTAAATATGCTTGACACGTAGCAGCTTTTTGAGGCGGTCTAGTGACCCATATTAAATTTGCTTTTCATGCTGCAAATTTTTACACTTGCGTCCAGGGGTAGAATTCATTAATTTTCGTACATTTCCATTGCATTTCATAACATTTTAAGGGAATATTTTATCCAGAAATAAAAATTGTCATCATTAATTACTCTCCAAATCTGCATTTTGTATGCAGTTGTTTTGTCAAATGGAATACAAGAAGATAATTTTTAGAGTCTTCACATTGGTCTTTTCCATATAACCGCATGTTCATTGTCATCTCCAAAAATATAATTTATAAAATGTACCTGTACAAATGCTTTTATAATATATTGCATAAAGAATTTGTAAAGAGTGTGTTTATTTCTAAGGATGTGTATGTCCTTATACATCCTGATACATTCTTATAAATCCTTATACATTTTTTGTATGTTTGAAAACATATGCTGAAATGTACAATATGTACAAAATGACAGCATCTACTGTAAAAAAAAAAACAAAAAAAACATTATATATAATTTTTTTTTTGTGTGTGTGTAAAAAACAGATTTAAATGTAATTCTTAAAAGAAAAAAATCAGACTGACTCTGTTACACTATATTGCCAAAGGTATTGTGACACCCCTCCAAATCATTGAACTCAGGTGTTCCTGTCACTTCCATGGCCACATAAAATCAAGCACTTAGGCATGCAGACTGCTTCTACAAATATTTGTGAAAGAATGGGTCGCTCTCAGGAGCTCAGTGAATTCAAGCGTGGTACCGTGATAGGATGCGACATGTGCAATAAGCCTATACATGAAATTTCCTCACTATTAAATATTCCACGGTCAACTGTTAGTGGTATCATAACAAAGTGGAAGCAATTGGGAACAACTGGGCATGCACCGATCCGATACTCAGATCGTGTATCGGCTCCGATACTTGCCAATTTTGCCGGATCCGGTATCTGCCGGATGGGACCGATCCAAATCCGATATTGTGCGTGTACTATTCTGTGTTATTGTTAAGCTCCATAAAAGGCACAAAAACATTTAAAAAGCACTATAAAGTTTCTGTGCACTATATTCTGAAGCCATTCCATAGTTTAATTTGAGGTACAGATAAATATAAGTCGTATAAATATATCATTCGGATAAGTATAAGTCGTTAAATTAAAGTTCACTTAAATGCCTCCCTCCGCTGCAGCTGTCAGTCATTCAGCATTCAGACTGTGTGTCACGATTCGGTTACGACAGTCGACACAATGAAACTCTCTCCAAGATGAATCAATGTTTCTATTATTATACTTCATCTGTAGACAACGATACCGGTAATACAATACGCATCAATATATCTTCACTGTGTGCTTTGAACTTTTCAATGCAGAGCGCTGCCGCTGCGCGCTGTGACTCCATGATGCTTCAAGCACATCATTCTGCACACGGGATGCGCATAAGCGCTTTGTGCCGCTCTGTATGGGAGCCGTTCATATTATAATACTTTTGCGCAATGAACGATTGTTAATAGCATTTTTTGTTCTGTCCTATCTATCATATGTTGCTGCCTCATTAAAAAAAACTCTGCTATAAATTTAAAAGAAATGTCTTTTAATTTTATAGTATAGCCTATATTTATATATAAATACTGTATATTTAGTTTGTCATGTATGACTCAAACATTCATGAAAAACAAGCCATGAGTCATGGATGAAGGAATCAGCTGGACTCCTGTTTATTTTGAATGTCTACCAAGCTAGTGAAGTTAGGAAAGTAATGTTTAAGTCAAGCCTGATGCCTTGCACAAAAGAATGATCCCAGTTTCTTCCACACAGTGAGGCATACAGTTTATTAGGTAATTTAGCACTTTTTTTTTATTATTACTTGAATATCGTATCGGTATCTGAAGCGAAAAAGGCGGATCGGTGCATCCCTAGGAACAACAGTAACTCAGCCACGAAGTGGTAGGCCACGTAAAATCACAGAGCGGGGTCAGCGCATGCTGAGGCGCACAGTGCGCAGAAGTTGCCAACTTTCATCAATAGCTACCGACCTCCAAACTTCATGTGGCTTTCAGATTAGCTCAAGAACAGTGCGTAGAGAGCTTCATGGAATGGGTTTCCATGGCCGATCAGCTGCATCCAAGCCTTACATCACCAAGTGCAATGGAAAGTGTGAGATGCAGTGGTGTAAAGCACGCCGCCACTGGACTCTAGAGCAGTGGAGACGTGTTCTCTGGAGTGACGAATCACGGTTCTCTGTCTGGCAATCTGATGGACGAGTCTGGGTTTGGCGGTTGCCAGGAGACCGGTACTTGCCTGACTGCATTGTGCCAAGTGTAAAGTTTGGTGGAGGGGGGGGATTATGGTGTGGGGTTGTTTTTCAGGGGTTGGGCTTGGCCCCTTAGTTCCAGTGAAAAGAGCTCTTAATGCTTTACAATACCAAGACATTTTGGACAATTTCATGCTCCCAACTTTGTGGGAACAGTCTGGGGATGGCCCCTTCCTGTTCCAACATGACTGCGCACCAGTGCACAAAGACATGGATGAGCACAGAGCCAGGCCATCTCGCTTACATCACTGCCTGACCTCACAAATGCGCTTCTAGAAGAATGGTCAAAAATTCCCATAAGCACACCCCTAAACCTTGTGGAAAGCCTTCCCAGAAGAGTTGAGGCTGTTATAGCTGCAAAGGGTGGGCCAACTCTATATTAAACCCTACGGATTAAATATGGGATGTCATTAAAGTGTATGTCATAATTATTGTCATATGTGTAATATAATTTGTACATTATGTTTAGTCCTCTCACACAGCTATCATATTGATTCAGAAGACATGAATTAGAGCATCAGTCAAATTATAATATTTTTTTTTATTGTGCCATATTTTCTTTCTTGGAACTTACATGGTCACTATAAACAGCTTGTGCATGGAAAAGAACTGCACTTTTGTGTATAAGAGAAAAAAGAAAGTTAAAGTGCTTTGGAATGTCATGAGTGAGTAAATAATGACATGAACTATGTCTTTCACTTGTTAAACACATTTAACATCAAACATGAATTTGCCGCTTTGGTTCCCTCATTTTATGATCTTTTATCCATGTATTCTCTTTGAAAGTGGGTTCTCTTCATACCTGGCAAGTGTGAAGTAGTCCATATGGACCAATCCATGGAGGAACCCATTCTAGCCTGAAGGAGAGCTTGCTAATGAGAGAAGAGATTGGCAAACCGTCAATAAATATTAATACCACTGTGAACAAGCTGTGCGCATCATCAAACACTCACTCCAAAGACAAAAACCGGACTGGCATGAATTATACAATTGTTTTTCACCTCTGAGTTTTTCAAGAATAACATCTTCAAACGCATCCCCCTTGGGCTATTGTCTCTTTCATATGGGAAATGCTTTGAGGGTGAATGTATATTCTTTTGGTCCATGTTTACTTTTGACAATAGCTAAAGAAGTTCAAAGAACCTTTAAGATGTAATTGTTAAAGCAAAACTGATCAGAATTCGGAGTTTAAAGTATGTAAATAGTCATTCCGTTAAAGTTTTTGAAGAAAGTTCAGCTCAACAAACTCAAGGGAGTTTGGGAAGATGCTCTTGTGTAGTGTGCGTGGAGAAACAGTGACTTTGATATCTTTTTGGGTGAATTTCGGGTGAGAGTGATGAAAGTCCGTGCTACTTGGCCAAGGAAATATTGTATCCTTGGGCAACTAGCAGTCTGCTTCCCCGTTCATCAGGTCATTGGATCTCCACTGGTATTCCCTGAGATAGAGCGCCTTCCCTAAACCCAACCACCCCCATCTGGCCCCTGCAATCTGCATCTATAATAATCTCCAAGTGCCTGCATGAGTTCAGAAACACAATGAATTTGCTGGGAGCCTTTCGTCTGAGTTTGTTGTCATCTTGAAACTTGCATAGCATTGTTATAATGAGCTTTACATTTAGGATAATTGCATAGAGATGTTTCAGTGATGATAATCTACAAGGAAAGGAGAGTTCCCTTGGGGACTAGGGAGCCAATCTCTGCTTGGTTTCCCCTCAGGAGACACACATTTGTTGCATATAAGATACGTTTCACAGGCTTATTGAGAGATAATGAGACAATTTGTCTTGTGGTACAAGAGAAACCTCTCTTTACTGGCCTTACCACCCTGTCTATGAGTGGGGACTGCATTGTCATTAATACTTTTTAAAAGAGCCTACAATCAGTTTGTAAACTCTCTAGGTGAATATTAGAAATGTTTGTCCGTGTGTTGTGCTCAGAAAGTGAAAGCAGTTAAAATAGGTTACTTTTTTTTTGTTTTTTTTTTTTGTTTGTTTCACATCATCTACAAGCAAATATTAGCAGTGGAAACTATTTGGTATAAACCATTAATTGAAAGTAACAGACTATTTACTTGGTCATATATATATATATATATATATATATTATAAAATAAGTTATCTACCTGTATACCATTCAACAGTTTGAGGTCATAGGATTCTATTAAATCATTCTACTATGCTGATTTGGAGCTTATTATCAATGTTGAAAACACTTGTGCTGCTTAATTATTTTGTGGAAAATGTGATTTATTTATTTATTTATTTTAAAAGAACAGCATTTAAGATAGGAACTCACAGGTAAAGTAATTGCATATACTATGGTAAATGCTCCACTACTTTGCTGTTGGCTTTGCCTGTGTACTCATCTTCAGAGGCACTGTGACCAGACTCTGAGTGCTGAATGGGGTTATTGCCTTTAGCACATTGGTGGAATTACCCGTAGCCTGAGTAATGATGCGACGGGCACAGTGAATGCCATGCCAAAGACAAGAGAGGGAGGAAAGGCTGTTAGTTAAGTGAAGGGGAGGTCTTTATGGAGTGTGGGTTTGGTATTTAGACACTGGAAAGCATTAATCTTAGTTTTTGAGCCTATAGTTGTCACCTCTTTCCCTAAAGAGGCCAAAGGAGTCTTACACAATGGTGCCTTGCACAATGTGACTGTGTTTCAATGGGGTGAGCAAGTTCAGAATTGAGCCATGGCTTGTTAATGGAAGGGTTTACTTTTATCCACTGTGCTAAATTCCTGTTTAAGTGTTTCAGTTTATTTATTTTGTCTGTTCACTTTTTTCTCGCTACTACCTTATCCTAAGCATCACCATCTAGGTTTCCCATACCTGACCTCTATTTTCTTACTTTACCGCTTTTCTGCTCAACTTTTTCTCAAATATTTACTGATGCTTTTACTTTAATTATTATTTAATATAGTGCTTTTTAAATATAATTAAAATTCCATTAAGTACATTTCATTCTTGCTTCGAGTTGAATATGACTAAAAGTATTAATATTTTATTAATATGTTTATTATTATTTTTTGTAATTTTACAATAACAAAACTGTGGTACAGGTGTCTCATGGCAGTATATACAGTCATTGATCATACAATCATACAATGGTAGTTCAGTGGTCGAGTGGAGGATAATAGCACCAAACTAAACAAGAATCAAGAAATAAAGTCAATCAACCTACATTCTCAAGGAAATTCCAAAGAGGGGACCAAACATGCCAAAAATCATTAGACCTCCGGTGTAAGTCACAGGTTAGTTTTTCTAAAGGTAGGGAAATAGCAATTTGAGTCAACCACATATTGACAGAAGGGACCTGAGGATTGGACCACAACAAAAGTATACATTTTTTCGCCAAAAAGGTACAAAGATGTAGCACACATTCTAGATCATGGTTGAGATGTAATTCAGCTTTACAATTCAAGAGATAGACCCTCTGGGATAGACCAAATGATTTACCAATGATCCTCTGTACAACTTTATGTATCTCTTTCCACTAAGTCTTGTCACTGTCCCAAAATACATACATAACCATACTAATATTAGACTTACACTTGAAACACAATTGGGAAGCATTAGGAAAAATCTTGTGGAGGCGAACTGGTGTTAAATAAGTTCTGTAAATGAACATAAAGTTTTGCTCATGACTCGATATTGATGCGCCTCTAAAGTAGACGCCGGAGCATGCCGAAAGCCAATCCTCGTCACTGAGATTAGATCCAAAGTGTTTTTCCCATACCAGTTTCAGAGGATCAAAGGAGGAGGAGCCTACATTAGATAGCATAGTATAAAAAACAGAAATCTTCCTTTTGAGAGAAAATGAAGAGTACAATTGTTTTTCTATGTCAGAAAGATCCAAGCGTATTCTCTTGTCCTTTAGAAGTGATTCCAGAAAATGTCGTAATTGCAAAAATTTGTAGAAATCATTATTGGGTAAATTAAATTCTTGTTTTAACAACTGAAATGGTTTCAAGCTGCCCTTGTCAAGTAACTGGTCAAGCTCCAAAATTCCCCTCAGTCTCCGTGATCGAAGACCCATGTTCTGGAAGTCAGGGTTGAACGAAATAGGATGCATGGAATATTCAAATACTTCAAAATATCTTTCCATGCCAGGAGTGTTTGATACTGTAAAAATATTAGAGCCTGATTCGATTTTATGTACACTGTAAATAAATGGTGAGGTACACAACAAATTTGGGAAACATCTCAAAGCCTCAATCCCTGCCCACTGTGAATCCATTCTATTTAGAAACCTATCTATCATATTTTTAATCTGGGCAGACCAAAAATATAACTGGAAGTTAGGGAGTGTGACCCCTCCTAATTCTCTGGGTTTCAGTAAGATAGAAAATTTGAGTCTAGGCTTTTTTTTTTTATTCCAGATGAATTTTGATGTAATAGAATTTAACTTTTTAAAGAAAGCAGCAGTCAAATAACAGGGCAGACTTTGAAATAAAAAGTTCAACCTGGGTAGGATGTTCATCCTAATTACGTTAATCTTGCCCAGAAACGAAATGGGGAGGTTTGACCAATCGGACAAGTCCTGACTAATTTTGGTAAGTAATGGGGTGTAATTAGCTATGAATAAATCACACAAATTGGGTGTGATATTTATTCCTAAATATTGAAAACCTGAGGAAGCTAAAACGAAACGGACAGCCCAAAGCAGCTTTGGGGGGAGCGTTCATGAGTCTTTTAAACAATTAAAAAACAGCTCAAAAGAATCATTTGTTCACTTCAGACAGCGAGTTCACATAATAAAATGATTTATTTTGCTCTAATGTTGTAGATATCTGTTTTCTGCGCTTTTCAAGTCTTAGGTTTTCATTCACAGGCTCAGAACTAGGAGATAATTCTATAGAAATACTTATAGAAACTCTTCAGGATCTTATAGTCGAGATGTGCAAGCTATTTATGACTTTCATTCTCTAGTGGTGGAGGAAAGGTAAAGGTTCATGGGCTTAACGGATCAAGGTTAGATTCTCTAAGCACAAAAATTCTTTAAGAAAATTAGAGAAAGGGAACATTGTTCAGTGCAAGCATTTAAAGGCACAATATGTAAGACTTTTGGATTAAAATATCCAAAAACTATTAGAACAGTGTTATATATTTTGTTGACTTGTGTACTTAACACTATCCCAGATGTTTCCAAGAATGTTTAAATCTAGAGCAATAAGCAATTTTAACCAGGACACAGATTGTGTCCATGCGTAACCTATTAATGACATAATACCTGCATTACTCTTGGTTTCCATGAGCATGATTTCTGCCAGATTCCAGAGTCCAGATTCTTTTCCACCAGCTGCGAGATGATGACAACTCCCAAGACTCCCAACTGCTCAATCTCGGCGTCATCAAGCTACGCTTTTGGTTTGAATAGGCGACCTTTAGCGGTGAAAATTTACATATTGTGCCTTTAACTTTGGTCAACGCTGGTTATGAATGTCTCTAGTAGAAACTGCACAATTTCATGACCGTGATCTAGACTGTCCACAGACTTGTGTTAAATCCAGGCATGTACTGCACCTGGTTATTGTCTTTTTTCATCCTTTTTGCTTTTCATTTTCCATTTCCTCCCCACTTTCCCCTCTGCTTCATAACTGACCCTTTCCCTCTCTCCTCTCTGTGTAACAGGCATGATCCTCTTAGCCACGCACTGGCATAATGTTCACTCTTAAAGCGAATTATCTCCAGAGAGCTTTGGGATTACTCTCTTTCATTAAATCAAAATTCCATTTTATTCTGCTTTCCCACCCCTCCTCTACACTCCCTCCATACGGATGAGGGTAATACAATTAAGATCCATAAGTTTCAGCCCCAAAAAGGAAGGAATTGTTCCACACCTCCCTAAGGGAGGAAAAGCCGTCTGCTCTTTGTTCCAAATTGGACGTTTGGTGGAAAAGCCCATGTGCCAGCCCCTTTAGCCGTCCTCCAGTCAGCTCTTTATGTCTGGGTGCAGTTGGGAAGGAAAAGAGTGGCCACTTAAGGCCGCCACCTGTTATTACTGCAATAGGCTGAGTGTTTAACTGCAGTTCACTATTACTTTACGTGAATCTTAATATTCGTTCCTTGGTAGCCAATTGGATATTAATGAATAGGTTCAAAACCTTTGGTTGTTGTTTGTTTGAAATGCAGGCCTTATTGCTATCCATTTAGTTGTCACAATGAGCTTCCCCGGCTGTGATAGCAGCATGAGGCATGCACATACAGGAGCTCAAAGAACATAGTGCACATTTGAGCCATTAGACAGCAGAGGTTTGTGTAATTGAAAAGAAATTAGGCTACTGTGAAGCCCTGTTCATGAGACAAAGAGAGAAAGACAAAGGCAGTGTTGGGCAATTCCAGCGTTATGGACATGACATTTGGAGTCACAACTTGAAATATAAACAAAGAGAATGCATTTAATAGCAACATATTGAACCGTCTATTTATATATTCATAATCCCATACTAAAGGAGTCCAGACATTAAAAAAATGTCAGTCTGTACAATCGTTTTATGTTTTAGATGAGTGAAATATACATGCATTACGGACGTGACAAAACAAGTCACTAAGTTTTGGGTGACAACATATTTTTTAAGAATTCTGTGAATTACACTGCGCAAACCAAAAGTAATACTTCCCACCGAATGAAGAAGGGTTAGCTCTTCACAGAGCATAAAATAATAATTGTATTTCATTTTTCATGTTCGCATAAATGAGGAAAAAACAACGTTACGGATGTGACCGGTCTAAAAGCAGCACAGAAGACTGCTTTAAAACTTTCACAGAGACCTCAAGCAAGCATTTAAACCACCAAATATTGAAATCTGGGGTACCAGTATGGTAAGACTGCACAATTTATCAACGTTTTACTAAACTTTATACTCTGTATTGCAAAAGCTTATGGATGTTGACAAAGCGTGTGCGTTGTTCAAGAATCAATTTAGAGACCATGATTTTCCTTCTTACAGAACTGCTTGCTAAAATACATTGACAAATATTAATGTTTATCATAAAGCAGTTTAAAATCGCATGTTTTCCCCACAGTCAGGTGAACCAATTGACGTACACTATTATCAATCGCAATCATGTCAGTTTTATGTTTTCGTGTATGAATGATCACACAGATTTCGGCTAGTTTTCACAGTTTAAAGCGGAGTCTTTATTTCAAGTCAAAATTACTGCAATTGTATTTTTTTTTTTTTTTTTGTCAGCTTGATCGCGCAGATTGTGATCAATAGGCTATTCATTTTTTAACCAACAGGTAAAAATGCAACATCCCGAGGGGAGTGTCCTATGAGACAATGATCTTCTATAAGTTGTACTGTATCATATAGGCCTACCCTTTGATGTTCATATTTCGTTCTGTAACTGGCAAGAGGAAGAGAAGATCGGTTCATGTGCGCCTGATCCGCTTGATCCGCCACTTACAGACGCTGCAGTAGCTAATCTGTCACGCGCTGTAGGCTATTAAAGAGCGACATCTATTGTTTAAATTTTGTTATAAAATCGACCGAATTTGAAAGTTGAACCTTTTTCATATTAAAACTAACAAAGCACAAAGAGTGTTGCTATTATTGGATATGTTCTGGTATACAGTACGCCTGAAACAGATCACAGCAATATAAAGAAGCAAAGTCATATATTATGGTTATTATGGTTGTTCAGAGCAAAGTAGTGAAATGAATTGTTGATCCTAATAAGCATAAACATAATTTAGCTTTGCATATAAAGTTTCAAGTTATTTGCATTTATAATTGTTATATGACATAAACTTAATCTTTAAAACGTTACGGACATGACCGAGCACTGAAGCGTCCTGACCTCTTTATTCCAGCCCTTATAAATTCAACAGGCAGTGACAGGCAGAAAATAAAGTTTAAAAAAGGGGGGTCTTTGATCCCTTTTTTGAAAGCATTAAATATGGTTGGTTGAAAACTTAATTTAAGCATTGTTGCTTACCTCATATATTGTGGATAAACAAGGCAATTTTCTTACAATTTCTGTTAAGCACATTAATACACGTATATCACAGACCTAAATGGACCATTTAAAAAGGGTTTTGTTCTTTTGGTAAAAACTTTTTTTTTCATGGTAAAGATGACCTTTGCGTGGAATTGCCCTGTTGCTTATGTGAAGACCCTCAAAGCACCTGCCTCTTTTGCATTGTAGCTCATTTTAAGGTCAGCAGAAACATGCCCGGACTGCACCAGTCTATTTCCATTGAGAAAAAGAATGATGAATCATAATAGCTTTAATCTTGTACCACTTTAACCAAAGAAGTTCAGACTTAATGTCTTTTCTCCTATAAAAACTTGAATTGTGTGAGAGTTATAAGTCTAAAAGGAAATTGTTTCATGTTTAGTGCAGATGTGCATTTGGCTGATCCGTATATAACAGTCATATGTAGGTTTCTGATATTTTGCTTAATTTTCTGGAAACCATCCACCCTCTATAATGATAGCCTATAAAAGTATGAAGCCCCCATTAATGCAAAAAAATCTGTTTGAGAAGCGCATAAGATATTAATATTGCATAATGTTTAGTCTTGCTTTCAGAGAATGAATTTTGAATTTGTGAGTTTTATGCTTAAAACAAGAAAATATTTGCAATCGGTTTATTAAAAAATAATGCAAGATAAGTTCTCTGAAAACTTTGCTTATTATAAAAATTCTTTTTCTGGAAAGTAAGACTAAATACTGATTCATTAAATTATTCATTTATTTGCCATAAGATAACAAATACACAACTAATTTTTTGTAATAGCTCATTTGAAATGATTTCTCCAATGTGGTCTCCAATCACATTTTTAAATTTGCTTTCTATATAATTTAAATTCAGTCAGTTTGTTATAAATATTTCTTTCTCACACACACACTCTCTCTTGTTCTCTCTAATGTTCATCTCAAAAAATAATGACCATGTACTTATTTCCTTCTATTATCCATACAATTATTTTATTTCTTGCCACTTTGATATTATTTATATTTAATTCCTAATGCATAATCACTCTTGTCTTCTCTTTCCCTCTCTTCTTCATCTAACGAATGCTTTTCATTCTTCTAAGTGACAGGCTTTCCTAAGTGTATATAGCTCAGAATAACAGTGACATAATTTTTCCATTGCAAATGAGTTGGTCATTTGAACTCATTTGGCCAGGTACAAAATTCATAGATTTAAATAAATGAGCCTAATATCAGCTCAAAACAGGCCATGTTAAAGGTCATATTTAAACAGAAAGACCCCCTCATCATAAAGAGCATTCATAATCGGTATGTTTATTAGTGATTTTTTTTTTTTAAGTAAAGTAAAAATGAACCAGACCAGATCAAACTAGGACAAAAAAAAAAAAAAAAATGAAAACAAATACATGAAAACATGCATTTGTTAAGCTGCTTACAATATATCAATCATTAAGTGTTTTCACTTTTCAAATCAGTGTTTTCTAATTAGACGCATTATCAATCGGTTAAGAAAAAGAAAACTGGTGATACAACGGGTGAACATTTAGCAAATGTGCCATTAACATCTTGCTCCGCAATCCTTGTTCTTATTCACACAGTGTTGGAGCCAAGCACAGACGCATTGTGTTCCCATCTAGAGGCTGGGAATGAGGCCCAGACTGACAGCATTGTTCAAGAGGGGTCTGCTCGTCTCTGCTGTCTAATTCTCTCCTCTTCCCTTTAATTTTCTCCTTTCTTCCGTAGAGCTTCTCAGTTCCTCTTAATTTCCCTTTTTGGTACCTGTTGTTATCGCTCAGTGGGACAGCACTAACTGCTCGGATTATTTACCTCCAAAAATGAGGTTTAAGGAGATTTTCAACATTCAGTTCACTCAGATCAAATATAAAAGTAGCTTTAGCTTTGTAAGTGTACCTCTAAAGATCTTGTAGGTTTAAAGACAAAATACTCATACTTATGAAGCAGACATTCATATCACAAGTGACAGGGTTTTGTTTCCCCTCTTCTCTTCCCCATTTCTGTACTAACCTTGCTCTATAGGGCCCACAGAGGGGAAACAAAATTAGCTCAAATGAATACTAATGACACCAATATATTCTTTAAGAATTCCACATGGAACAATGAAAAAGATTCTGCTGTACTGAATGTTGACTCTGCTGCATGTGTTGGCTGGGATATTGCAGGACATAGATTAGCATAAGAACCTTGATTAGTGGATTTTAAAATGGCACAGCTCTCACTACAGTGTTTACCTAAAAAATTAAATATGCCTCATGTCAACCTTAAATATAATTAATGGCCAAATAGTATGTTTACATGTCAGGCAAAAGATGAGAGTCAAAAATCAACTTACGTTTTGGCTGAAACTGCTTTTTTGATGCAAATTTTAGCTGTCGATTTCTCAGTCATGTCTGGATTACACCGTTTATAACCTTTCATTGATAGTAGAACATGATCTTATGCATTGATATATTATGCACAAACAATTTAATGATAATTGACAGAATTGATCTTGAAAATATTGACATTGATGTTTTATTTTTTGTGTGTGACTTTTATATGCAATCATGACCATGGTTTCATTATAGTGAAGAAGACACATGAAATTTAAGTTATTTTAAATTTATTTAAATTTAAGTCTTTTTAAAAAAAAAAAACAAAAAAAAAAAACAACTTCATAATAAACAATAAACAGTCATGTAACACAAGATATATGATTTTCAAATACATTTTTATACATATATCCACTAGGGGTGAACCGGTTCGGTTCTCCACCCACGGTTCAGCACGAGCTTGCACCACGGTTCATCCTGAAACCTGACGACGCTTCTATAATACGGTTTGTCTATCATCGAACAACAATGTGTAAAATGGCTAATGTATGTTTCAGTCGATGGATACGCATTCTGGCTTCCCAATACGTTACAACAGCGATGATCAAAAGAACATGGACAAAACAGTCACTGTAAACAAATGTTCAATACGAGTGCCGAATTGGTCTCATTTAAACCTTGCCAATTTAAGCATTCAACCGTAAGACGCAAAAGAAAACTTGTGTGTGTGTACTTATCTGATGTCCGTACATGGAAAGCTGCGTCACAGCGCACAAATACTCTTGCGCAAATTCTCTTTCAAGTCTTGCACCGGAACTGACAAATTCACACAAAATTATGTCAACATACCCATCTTACCGAGTCTTCTAACAAACATAGTAGGTTATGGCTTAAGAGAAAAACGAGACTGACAACGCATGTGTATCAGTATCAGTGTACTGGATCTTTGAATTATGTCTTAAAGGGACAGCAGTTTAATGTTCCTGCTCTATGTATTTTTAATGTTAATCAAATGACAAAAGTTGATGAAATCAGTCACTACTCTTGACTGAAAAGCTTTTGTAACTTCAATAATGTTTAGTCTTTATTTAATTTATCCAAAGTATGCAGTGTTATTTTATTTTTGATTACTTTATTCAATTTCTATATCTGAAAACTATTGTTAGATACCTGAAAAACCTGTAAAGCATTGTTTATTTTATTTGTATCTTAGCTTTCATGTATTTATTTGTGCTGTTTCTTGTAGTTAGATTATTTGTCTTTATTTTTATTTGACAATTGTCCTATTTTTTACGGAACACAGCACATATCGAACCGTACCGAAACCGTGAGCATAAAACCGTGATACAAACCGAACTGTGAGTAATCTAAACTGTTGCACCTCTAATACACACACACACACACACACGTTGGTATATGTGGTTTACAGGCTGCATTTATTTGATCAACATATAAATGTCATAGCATTATAACATTATAATAACATTACAATTATGTTTACTGTCACTTTTGATTAATGCATCCTTGCTGAATAAAAGTATTAAAATAATCCTACTAACCCAACTTTTGAACTGTAGTGTATATACACTTACCTGGTTGCGTCAAGATGTGTAGGTGGGAAATCAAACACTGTTTTAGATAAGCTTAAAAATATATCTGTTTAGGTATTTTATCTAATCAGACAATTCATATCTGTACTCTGCAGGTAGCTCTGTTATCCTTAACTGTGATAGACTGCATGCGTTCAGCGGGTTATTGGATTGCGGCAAAGTCTGGTCTCTGTCAAGTCGTCTCTAAAGAGCTGTGAGGCCTAGACAGTTGAAATATTAAAGATGGCTCACCAGCCAGGGGCAGCTATTGATCAGAGAGGTTCCCTCCCCATGCTGGACCTTTGATAGATCCTCAGTCCAATTGGGCAGGACTCATGCTGGTCTACAACATCAAAAAACTCTCATACTCGCTGCCAGAAGATCAAAAGCCTGTGAATTTGTGGACGCGCATTAATAAGGTTTTGCGTTATACGTGGTCAGGTTCACATGTGTCTTTGAAGTTATTGTCTTTTTAGCTCTGAGAAAGTGTGAGATCACTAAGCAAACTTATTTTGCCCTTATTCATTGGTGTTCAGCCATGAAAACTCTCCACACAATTCCGAAGTCTATGAAGAGATGTCTTTTGTCCCTGTCAAACCCCAGCCTCCACCCTCACCCCACCGCTGGGCTGCGTCCTGCTCCCTGCTCCAGTCATGTCAAAAGGGTTTCCCGCAGCTCACGCTTTCATAGCTCCCTACAGAATAAAACAGGGCAGAACACGTCTCCCTCTGTTCACTCAGAAAACCGCACACATGGGCCTTTAGAACTTCGGCCCATCAGGAGTTCTCTCACACCGCTGCAGACCAGCACCATGTTTACCCCCATGTCAGTCGTCGTGAAACCAAATGAAGGAGAAGTCAGTGGGTATAGGGAGGTGGGTGACATTGTGACAACCGCGGCGGTCGGGCAGTGGATTCATTTATATTCTAATGGGGGGGTAGCCCTGGATACGCTTAGGTGACTGGAAAACATTCAACTAGAGGAAGTGAGCGGACTTGGATTTGGTGAGTGCGCTTGTATAACTACGCGGATTGAAATCGCTCTCACAATGGAAGGTAACTCTCGGTTATCCCCGTGGACAGAAAAAGAGGGGCTGGACTTTTCAAAAAAGCAAACATGTATATTTCCCATGGACTTTCTAAGTCTTTGCTTTGTAGACTGGAATGAATTTGCTCACAGGCTCAATGGAAAGCGATTATGTGCTCCGTGTGAGGCGTGCAACAACAGGAAACATGCCAGACCTCACATATGTTGATATATTCAATTCAGTTCAATATATTGTTTCAAAGCAGCTTGATTCAATTTTACAATTTAGGAAGTATTCTATTATCAGCCAGAGATGAGTATATTAAAGTAATGTCCATATGGCAGTAATATTTATCTATAGTACAGTACATATTATGTGATTAGGTAACTTAATTTATTCAGTTAACATCATTATCAGCAGACACAGTGAACATGTTAGGGAGCAATTACAACTTGTGCTCGTAATTGTTACAATATAAGGATAATATTACAATATTAGGATAATATTTAAGAAGAGTTGTCGCAGGCAGAAGATGATCATGTGTATTTGGTACTATTTCATTAGATATAATTGTAGTACACGTTTACCAGAAGCCCTATATGAATGTTTGGTTAAAGAGATGTAAATTTAATCTAGATTTAAACTTGCCACAATACTAAAATTATGACTTCGATACAATACCTGACTAAATTAAAAGTACTTGAATAATGTGACAGAACTTAAAATTCATTGTTTTATAAATTAATAATAATAAAAAAAAACCTTACTTGACCAGTGTGTTCCTACCCTGCTTTTTAACCATTCCCTCCCCTTTATTTAAAAAATAATAATTACATGCCACAGCATGATGTGTGCAACATTATCAATCATGTTAACATTCGCAACATTCTGAACAGGTTGGGATTGAGTTGGGTGACATGACCAAAATCTTATTTTTTAAATGTAATTTTATAATCACAATATAGTTCTTTATTTTTGGATGCAATCAGACAATATAACACATTCTATAGAAAGATACAAATCAAACTGTATTACATTTTTCAGGTAGGCTAATTTAATAGTAGCATTTAAGTAAGAAATTAATAATATAATTTAAAAAAAAAACACTGCATAGTCTTCACTCTATAAATTAACAATACACTAATTCTTAATAAATATATTAAAGTTATTCAGTCAAGCACTAGGTGTTTTTTTTTTTTAATTAATTAATTATTTTTTATTTTGTTGTTTGATTAACATTACTCACACAGACAGCAGCTGGCATATTAGGCTGCTGTCACTTTAAGACCTGCACGGATCCAATACATTGGAACACATCTGATTTCCTTCTCAGCTGTTTACCCTCACTAAAGACCTTCTTGACTGTGTTTACGTGAATACTCACCAGGATGTTTATTTTGACATATATTTGACCATTCAAGGGCAATAATCCGCTAAAGAGAACCGAAGCCACGATCGCATGATGTCTAAATGTGGCTTTCTGCTTGCGCTTCGGGTCTGAGTCTGGCAGTGCGAGTATCCCACGCTTTGTTTTCTCATGCATGCATGTTTCTTTGTTGCTTTCTTTTTCCGGACCGTGCCCGATATTTAACTCCCTACCGGGAGTGGAAGCAGAGTTCTGCACACATGTCCTGACTCCTGCTGTCATACATCAATGCAAATTAAGGAATACGGCTCTTATTAGAATGATGTCATTCTTAAAGTACCGGTACTAATAATATTTTGTATTGTGCAGTTTTTAATAGCAGGGTATTGCAATACCTTTCTAGTACCGATATATCGTGCAACACTAATTTAAACAGAGAGAGTGTGTCTGAAACCCAAACATTATCAGTATGGCTATTTAGAGTTTAGGAGCCAAATTTGAAAAAGCTCTACCTCCTTTAGTAGACTTTAATATCCTTTTTGGTACTACCAAAACATTTTTTCCGGAGATATATCCAGCCATATAGTGTGTATGTAATAGATCAGAGCTGTTGGTGATGCACTACACATCAAAAAGGGGCTGATGGGATTGCTCTGCTGAAAATAATAGAGTGTTAAATTGAAACATGAGGTTCACAAGCTCCTATTGCTAATTTCCCTCAAAACGCCCCTTTTCTTTTTCAGAAATTGATAAAGATTAAAGTCCTTTTGAAATGTTTAACATTAGATTTATATATTGAAAGCATTCCTCGTGGGTTTAAAGAGCAATTATTTGACAGTATATCTAACCATGATCTGTGCTTACAACTGAAATTAGATAAAAATTAAATATTATATGATCATAAATATATTAAATTATAGTATATTTTATGTTTATATGACTGTATGCTTATATGAGTAATAAATAGTGTATATATGTTAGGGGTGTAACAATATTCAAATGTCAGGTGTTTGAACAAACTTGTATTAAACTAGTTCATGTAGTTCATACCTAATATATTAGTTCAGATTTATCTGGCATCAAATGTGTGGTGGCTGCCATGCACAATTCCTCTGGATAAAAATGGCAAAATATCTCAAACTTATATTGAAGAGGGACCCAATCCTTATTGGGCCAGATTATCATAGAGACCTGGGGATGGATTCTTGGATTTAGGCCAAATCAACCACATAGAAACCAAGAACCTCTTAGCAACCACATAGAAACATGCTAATAGCCACACAAAACACCTTAGCAACTGCATAATAATGCCCTGGCGACAACCCACAACACTAGTATTATGTCTGCAGATGTTGGATGTGCAAGCACCACTTGTCCTAATTTTATTTTGAAGGTGCTCAGTGTAGGCTGATATTCGACTGTGATCCTAATCATAATTATAAAATCATTAGTTCAGTGTTAAAATGTTGTGTTGTGTTGTGATTTTCTGTACAGTGCATTTGAGTGCTTTTAAAGACCTGTCAATTTGAGATGTTCACGTTATTTTTTTGCCTTCAGATGTTGATGCATCACACTGATGATTCATGTGAATCAGAGGCGTCAACAAAAAGCCATGTCAACCACACTTTCTCTCTTTCCGACCAATCAAGCAGATTTGTAGCACAACAGAGGAGCTTAGTCATTGTGCATGTCCCTCCCACACAGCGTAATAATTTTCATCAGAGCATGAGAGAGATTAGCTAAAGAGAAATGATTATCATGATGGTCGAAAGATCTGAGAAGAGCTCTACAGAAAATGTGTGAAAATTCATACATGTAAAGTCTGAATTCACTAGTAAAAGTGCTGATGAAGGATCATATGCATCTTATGTGTTGTGAATACTAATGAGTGAAGATAGATGCAGAATTTGAGGAGTGTTTGATTGGAGCACTTACTGTACGTACGCCTGTGCGGTTCGTTAAAGCCCAGTCCATTAACCCCCTTTGCTATGATGCTGGAGCCATATGCTGGTAATTAGAGCTCTAATGTGAGACACTAAATGTCAGTCTGGAGCGCTAGTGAGGAGATGATTGTTGGGTATAATGGCTGCATTTTTTTTACTTGTCAGATTTGAGTCTCACCATCAGTATTGTTCGGAACAATGAACAGAATAACATTGACCTATGCTGTGCTTGATTAGGGGGTTTTATAAATGAGATGACTGTGGACTTTATATGTTAGGGATGTCTTTTTTTCAGGAATTTCCATAATCTATTGTCATTTAAATGAACATTTGAAATAATTGATTAACGTAAATGTTAAAACTCTAAAACAAGTGTAGGAATCTGCATACAAAATGCACGTAGCCAAAAAGTATTTTGCTCTTTTAATAAATGTTTACTTTGCAGTGCCTTATTTTGTTTAATAATAACAATTGTTACAAAATGTTATGTTTTTATGCTTTGCGAACTTTATGCCTTGCAAACTTATGCAAATTATGCTTTATCACATTTTAACATTACACATGTAAAACATAACATTTAATAGTGCTGGGCGGTATACCGGTTTCAATTTCGAGACCGATATGTATTTTTCAAAAACCGCCATACCGGTGTGTAGCTGAAACAGCTGCTGTATCTATTCAGTGGCCACGAAGCACTATATAGAGCGTATAGAGAGCAGACTTCTATTAACTGCATACCCTTCTTACACTAATGGAAACAACTTTATAACACAACAATAAATAACTCACAAAACTAACTCTTTAATACTGCAAATACCATGTAGAGCCATATGATTTCACAATCCAGTCACAAATAGAACTTACTGTAAAAAGCTGAACGTCACAGAATTTGGCAATTTTTGGACGAATGAATCAAAAGTAGGGCTGTACAATCAGATATCAATACTGACTAGTGTCTGTGAATATTAAAGCTAAAAAAGACTACTATTGAAATATGAAGTCTGTATGAATGAGTGCCGCATTCTCGTCTACTACTACACATACTGAGGCACGCGTGACGCTCGCGATGATTTCAGTCTGCTGTCTCACTCACTATACATGAACTTCATCTGCAGAGCTGCTCTTAGGGTCACTTTAAGAGGATTTGTCGTATCATATACACAGGAAGTCAAAGGTCTTCACGACCCTGTCAAAATAAAAGTTAGGTATAACTTGAAATAACAGAAATATACTATTGTACAATCGAGTGTATTTCGATTAATAGAGATAATAATAATAATAATCATAATAATAATAACACTGTTTATTAAAACACAAACGTAAAGGTCCTAATTGAAATTACAGAAATTGTACAGTAGAAAATATAACTTAATAATTACTTATTAATTTCATTAAATAATAAAATTAATTTGATTACATTTTAAATTAAATTGTTAGCTTTATGAACTGATTTTATTACATTTTTTATTTGTCCTTACAATGTTTATATAATATATTCCCTGTACTCCTGACAGTAAAATATGCCAAAATAAAGGTCCAGTAAAAAAAACAAAAATGTGACATACCGTGAAACCACCAGAATCTTAAAAAAAAAATGTGATGCAGATTTTTGTTCAAACCGCCCAGCACTAACATTTAATATAATTATTAAAGTTGATTTTGTGCATTTTGTGAACTTTAACATTTTATTTTCTGTGAACATTGTTGCAAAATATGCTGTATTAAACTTCAAGTAAAACATAACATTTAATTAATAATAATAATTACAACAAAAATTTACATGACAGTGGTACTTCAGGTCAGCACATCTACATGTTCTTGGTTAATACAGACATGATACATCAGACCCTGTCAGATAGATGATCATAGTGCTTGTTGTTGTTTTGTTTTAACAGACTGTCGTGGTATTTTTAGTGTATGTTGTCATTCATATCGAGCCTGCTTCATTTTCGTCGAGGGTGCACACATCATAGCTATGGCACCCATGGATGCATGTCAGTGTGAAGTGCAAGCTACAGCTCATGCTGTAACTGATGCTAGCAATTAGGGTGTTCCTGCACTGCCTTGATGCATTGTCTCTGACATTGATTAATCGTCGATAAGCTTAATCAATTAAATTATTAACAACAATTAATTTCTCATTGATCATCTACATGCTTAATGTGTGTATAGATAGATAGATAGATGTGGGTGTTTCTGGTGAATATGATGAATGAAAATCATCCACAATCTTTACATTCACAAGAGGGACCAGCTCTCCCCCAAAACAAACAACAACAACACACACTGGCCGGCAATGAGCGATGGCGGGGCTAACACAATATTGCTGTCGCTGCAGAAAAGCAAGGCTGAGACACTCAGACAAAGGAATACGCAACAAAGGAGGAGGGAGAGAGAGTGAGAGAGAGTGAGAGAGAGACTGCATTGCAAGTAGCATGAAGGAAATTATATCATAAGCCATTTTGACACCAGAACCCCCAGACACTGACCATATTAGACCAAATGTCTTAATGTTGTTTAATTTACATATGAGTGGTCTAGAAAAAGAAAAGCACATCCAAAATAAAGTACAAAACCAAAATAATAAAAATTAAAGAATGTTTTTTTTTTTTTTAAAGGCTTAAAAGGATAGTTTTTAGTTTAAAAAATGAAGTTTTTTTTTTTTTTTTTTTGTCCATATCTTGAAAGTCAGTGGGTCCAAAGTTGTTGCTGATGTATAAAACAGCAGTAAGTCAGGTACAATGTTTAGGAGGTGTAGCCTAATTCAAGTTTATTTATGTGCACAAAAGGTTAGTGACAACTGGACATTATAATTCTGCAGCAGTACAATAAAACAAATACATATATCAGGGGCGTGCCTCCCTTAAAATTTTGGATGAGAAAATAATCCATGTTACAAAAATAAAACAATGCAAATATAATGTGACATCAAAAAGTGTATAAATCACTCATTTTTCTAAAGTAACACTGTCCAACAGGTATAGCAGGAGCTCTCTCGTCCTCCCCTGAGCCCATTGAGTTTTAACAGACCCCCTAAAACATGCGGTGGGTTTGGTGGAGGGTAATTGAGATTGAATGGGGGAAAGTTACATGAGAGAAGGCAATGCCTCCATGATTGGATATTTGGTTTGGGTGATAAATCCCGCATCTTGTTTTCGTGCACGTTTGCAAATCGGTCTGAATGACAACATTATGGCGTTAATGGGAAGATGTCTAACTCAGCCACTTAGACATAACCGTTTTATGTCATCAAAATCAAATCTGAAATGGTCTGAAAACATGGTGGCTGTGGGTTTTTTTAGTGGGAAATCTGCTTGGTGAAATTAAAGGATAAAATAAAATAAGAATAAAATAAATAAAAGGAATAAAAGAACAGCTGAACATCACTTCACAAATAAAATGCATTGTTTAAATTTTACTGCTGAGATTTATACTTGGTTTTAATAAATAAAACCGTAATTACATAGTTAATGTAAAAACACAAAATAGAATTGAACTTGGTTTCTGTTTTACTGATGTAATGCTTGTTTAACCAGAAATATGTGACAATATAAAGTGTAACTGGGATATGAATTTATGCCTCCTCGTTTCAGAACACCATTGCATGCCACTGATAATATATATAAACATTACAACACCAAGGGAAATATTTAATTAAGATTGTTATATTTATGCACCCCCATTGCATCATGCTCTGTGAACGAACCATTGTGACGGTAAATCCTCACAAAGGAAATAATGTCACCGCATCATTATCACAATCTCCAAGCAAATCAAAGCAGCAGGTTGCTGTTTTTGTCTCATTCGCTTGATGTGCTGCACCCTCCTTCCTTTCCAACACTCCATTTGGTAGAGGGCTGTTGCGTTTCGTCTTTGCTGAGCGGTGGAGGACATTTGTAATTGAAATGAATTCTTCCATGTCAGCAGGGCAGATTTGCCCACATCTTTTGTCTCAGAGCTTGTCGCTTTGTCAAGGCGCCCCAACCCCACCACCCTCCACCGCCGCCCCCCCTCGGTCCTCTAAAGGCGCCCAGACATACATACATACATTTGTATTAATAAAGCAAAAGGCAGTGTTCATTGGTTGAGCACACACTGTGATGATAGGAGATGACTGGGCACTAAACCAGATGAAGCAGCGCAGAACACTCGCACACACATCCCAGAACAAACGTGCAAGGGCTTCACACTGAGATCTGATGTAGTTTATCAGCATGTTGTCTCAAGTATTGTATTATTGCTGCCATGTAAACCCCTGTTGAGTGCATCAATCACAACAAGTTTATAATCATCACTGGCATGTTATTCTTTTTTTTCCAGATTTTGTCAGATTTTTTGCTGTTGCAGAAACAGTACTTTAGCACTTGCACTCTTTTCATTAAGCTAGTGTATAAAATATGCTGTTTGATACATAACAGTCCTTGCGAACTGTGTTAGTTGGGAAGAGGTTTGTTGACGAGAGTTGTGAATCATGCTTTGTTTACATTCATCCACATAATAACAGTAGTAAACAGAAATGACCATAATCGTCAAACACTTCTCACCTCCAGGGCTCTATTTGTTGAAAGCTTCATGAAATCGAAATTGTTTTGTGGCTTTTAGTCTGTGTTAGCTGTCTGTATCGTAGTGTAGTCCTAAAAGTTAACTGTTAGCAATAGCATAGAGCCCTACTGTTAAATGTTTCTATGTGAATAAAAGACTACATTAAATCTGTTTATCATATAAAGCTCTTCAGAATACTTGGATTAAACTGCTAAATTCATATGGATTTCTTATACAATCTCTCTGAATGTTTTGAAGTGTCAGAGTTTTGGGTGAATAGACTTTTAGTGAAGGGACAGAAATCTCCCAGATTTCATTAAAAATATCTTTGTTTGTCTTCAGAAGATGAACGAAAGTCTTATGAGTTTGGAACGACATGAGGGTGAGTAATTGATGACAGACTTTTCATTTTTGTTTTGGGTGAACTAACCCTTTAAGGTTGATACTGGATTGCTTGGTCACACTATGTAGTCGTCGTATAAACTGTGAGGACGAGAGCTGCAAGGTGAAAGAGACAGACAGTGGGACAGAAAGACAAGGTGAGGAAAATAGAAGGGTAACTTGTTTTGAGTGACAGACTGCTGCAGGGCTAGTCATTTTCAATGGAGAAAAGGAGCAAGGACTGTTAGAAGGAACTGGAGAGGTTGATTGATGTGATAAGAACATTGACCTATCAAGGAGACTGAAACTCTGTGGGTGGGTAGCAAATGTGTTTATATGCATGTGTGAGGAAAGACATTCACAAAGAGGAAAATGGAGTTACTTTAGGACATCACTGCTCTGGGATATCCCTCAGCTCTGTGTGTGCATGTGGTCTCTAATAAGGGTATTTGGCATACAGTGTATGGCCTCTAATTGTTTTTCATCTACACAAATAACGTTCACACACACCTGCTCCATTACGTGCTTAAACACCTGTGTGGCAGTTTGATCACACATGTTAAACAGATTTGTGCTACATCAGTCTGTTTCACTGCCAAAACATGACCGCATTACGTCAATAAAAAGTGACCATCCTTTAAAACTAATTAGGCATACAAAGCCTTTAAAAGCCTTTATTATCTGGTGGTTCCTAATGATTAGGCAGTACACATAATGTTTGATGTCATACTCATATTTATACACTTTAAAAAATGCTGGGTTGTTTCAACCCATGTTTGGGTCAAATATGGATAAACCCAACTGTTGGGTTTAAAATTTAATTAAAATTTAAACCGATAGGTTTTGTCCATATTTGACCCAAACATACCCAGTATTTTTTAGAGTATACAAATATGTAGGTCCATTAAATCTGTGGGATTCCATTAAAAGGATTTAAATGGTAAAATGTGTACAACATATCTTAGCTGTCAGTAGCTGTCAGAACTGAGATTTAGCTAAAATGCTTACTGAACAACTGAACAATTAACCCTGCCCCACAGTCGATTCTAAATATTTCATTAGTCATGTCAATTACAGCTGATTGCTTACACAACACTGAAACAAATACTAATTCTGAATTTTTGTGATCAATTCGAGTGATAAAGAGCCTGAGTGCTCAAAACGTCACCTTTGTTGAGAGTCTGTTAATAAACATGGTAGTGCCGCAGTGTGCCGATCTTACACTTTGTTTTTTCTGTTCAAGTTTGTCCGAGCACCCACTTTGAGCAATCTGTCAGCTATGTGTTCACGCTTTTGTTTTGTGTTTCCAAAATCAAGTTATTTCAATAGGAATCCATGTGTTCTTAAATCTCGCGAATTCGTCACGTTGACAAACAGAAAGTTGCTTAATATGATATAGTGAATTCTGTGTAGAGGTCCACCGATTTTATGATAAGGGTAACTAGGTTGGACCACGCTTGGCCAATAATCAATTAATCAGTCATTAGTTTTTAAAATTGATACTAAATGAAAACAAACAAAATGCATAAAATAGTGCTGAACTTTTACAAAAACTGAAAAACTGTATTGAACCATGAAAATGTACTGTACTTTTTAGATATAGATAAATATATATATATATATATTAAACCTTGATCATTAATGTTAGTTCATAGTGCATTGACTAATGTTAAGAGAAACAACTTTAAAATGTAAAAATGTATTAGTAAATGTTAAACATTAACAGCACTTTTGTTAACCTTAGTTAATGTTATAAATGGACTCTTATTGTTACTATTTTTTTATATAAATACAAACAGTCATTGTTCCAGAAATCAGTTATCGGTGCCAAAAACGAATAGGTTGACCTCTACCTCTGTGTGAGCTGTGCTTCATTCATTGCTACACTATTACAAATCTCTTCTTCTTTTTTTTTTCATGCAAAATTTCATCAAAATTACACTCGTGACCACACCTGAAAACTCTGGTCCGATTGAATTTGTGTTGCTCCATAATTTCCCCTTCATACCGCCCACCATATTGTTCCCTCGCATGCATTCTCACCAAAAACATCTTTGTTTTCTATCTAATTACTGAGAGCCCTCAACTGTAATGTGCTTTTGCTTTGACAGACCCTGACATGATCTGTTTGATTATATTCAGCTTGCCTCAACGGCAATAACAACAGCGCTCTGTGTTTGCATCAACCATGTGCCTTTGGGCAACTGAACCAAGAATGACATTGATTACGTTGTTGCTGCCGAAACCATCGTTATTCATAGATCAATTCCTGTGATTTGATTATAGAAAAATATGAATGTTTGATGACAGAGTGAAATGAAAGGTTGAGAGTAAGAGAAAAATCAGGAAATGATTTTGGGAGTCAAGGAACCAAATCATTAGCCAGTTAAAATATTTATGCACTAATGATTACTATGATTATGCTTGATATGCTCCTGTTTGTTTGAAGAGAAACATCAACAGTGCAGAAATCAATGGAGATAAATAGAGTGGGAGAGAAGAAAAAGACAGCCGGAGAGAAAAACACACACATAAAACAGGCTATTAGGAACTGCTTCCTTCTTCACCCCTTTATCCATCAATGGGTCTCTCTCTGTTCTCTCAGGTCATTACCAATTGTGCTCCATCCATTGCTCCATTGATGGGATGGGAATCTTAAGGAATTGACTGAATCTGGTTCTTTAATGGTACTTTTAAAGAAGAAGTGTTTGAAAATAAGACATGACATTTTTATTGCATTTACTGCCTTCGACAGTCTGTTGCCAAATGATCATTTCACATTTCAGTAAAGCCGATATTACAAATCAGATAAATTTAATACAGAAGTGTTTACACACACTTTTAATGCGGCACAGAGGCAGAAAAAATGCAATATTTAAATACCCATAACTGTAAATTAAGTAAAAACAAACACTAAATAATTAATAAGAAATTAAGAGTATATCATGTGACACTGAAGACTGTTCTGAATTTCAACCCGTTCTTGGTTCCCAATCCTACTGTACTCTTATATAATGCTATATAATGGCTATGACATTCTAAACTGCTGCTGTAAGGACCTAAGTCCAGGTTTGCATATTTCTGCATGGATTAGTTGCATTTAAGAAGTTGGTCCTGGATCAGCACTTCAGGAAAACTTCTATATCCAGCCAAGTTGCTGACAGCAGCAGTAGCACTACATCTTGCCTCCAACTCTCTAATGCTCCATTCAGTGGGACGCCCCTGTGCCACTTGGTCTTTCAAATGGACCTAGTTTCACACTGCATTTATCTTTTTTCCCTCTTTAAGAAGGCATTGTGCGATTCCAGAACAAACTCAAAGCAGACAAAATGCTCGATTTAAGCTTTTAACGTGTAAGAGTTTATTGACTCAGGAGTGTTTAGGTGCGTGTGCAGTCAAAACTGCCTCCCTCCGTCTTGCCTCTTTCACAGAGATACTCAAATTCCTTGAAGTGTTAAATAAAAAGGCGAGAGAGGTGTCTGATGAAGGCGCTTTCACACAATCTGCATACAGAAGCAGCGAAGGCAGATTAGTGTGTGGTATTGAGCTGTGAAGCGTCAGTGTAAAGCTGTGCTCACAGGGCTTTATCTGCTCTCTTCCTCAAAGGAGTTCACTTGTGCCCTTTGAAATCCACCTAGGTTTCAGGCTTAATCTTGTTGTTACCTTTGCAAGCTGTTTGCTTATTATTTCTAATTGTATTCCAGCTTCTCTGTTTTCTTTTTTCATCTTTGCACTCCCACAGTTGCAGATAACAGTTTCTAGGTGCAAACACTGGAGTTAGAGGGGGGAAACGATAATATTTCAAATATTGCAATATTTTACTTTATGATACTGTATTGATATTTAAATGGCAAGAATAAATAATTGTAGTTATATTTTTCACATATAATATTTATGGGAAAAAGAGATTGACCACCACTCATATATGAAATGTACTGTGACATTAGATGGCCAAACGTTTTTGTGCGAGTGTGTGTCCGGTCCATACTATACAGTACGTGTGTACGTTTGAGAGAGAGAGAGAGAGAGAGAGAGAGAGTATGCGCTTTCAGGACACAATAAAATGTATTTTGTGGCAAAAACAATGACAATAATTGTTTACTATATTTATTTGCTTGGTTGTGTCCTTGCGGGTTTTGGTTCTTTTGCGTTTGTAGGCTGTAAGGACCTATTGAAATAACTGAAAACATTTTGCGAAGTGATATGGAACTGTAATGCAGTCAAGACCTGTTAGAACTACTTTAGCTGTGCATTTCCCTGAAAATAATTGCACACCTTAGAACATTGGTCAACTGATCAGATTCGATTAAGTATTATTTAGTATTATTAAGTAATAATAAGATAATAGGTATTTTATATCAAAATAACATTGCACATGGAGCAATTCACACAAAGCTGTGCTATTTAGATCTGGTTCGTGTTGAAGTTCGGTTAACAAGTTATTTATTTTCATTATGTTCTAGCTCTTAAAATGTAAATGAGTATAAGTGTCAATATCATTTATGTCTAAAGGATTGTAGTTTGTCTGGTAAAACATGAGCTTATTGATGCAGTACAATGAATCTGCTGTTTTATTCCAATCGTTACTCCTGGTCAGAGGCTTCTGCAAATATTTTGTTTATATGTAGTCACGTTTCAACTAAGTTTAATGGTGCAAAATATTTAGCAGTTTGTCAAGTTGTAACTTATGCACATGGTGATATGAACGCCATGTAGAAATAAAAAAATGTTTTTGTAGGTATATATAAAAAATGAAAATATTATTTTGTCACCTATAAAATATTCAGGGCAATTTTTTTCCCCCAAAAGTATAATCCTACTAAATTAACATGCAAAATTGACAGACCTAATCATATTGTATCGCCAGGTCTCCACTGTTTCCCACTCCTAACACATCAAATTAAGGATGTATTCTGTGGCAGTGACTTTCCTTGGTGTTTTCTGGATGTGCTGGCTGGCATTTGATGTTTTGTTCTGTGTGCGTGTTTGAAAGCCATTTTCTCTTTGGTTTTAGAGTGCCTTTTCTAGGTCTTCTCACATCTGCACTCTTTGTAGTTCATTGGCTGCATGTAAACTGACCAACATTACATTTACATTTACATAGTACCACATGGGGTGGTTTTTTCCCTCCCCCATTTCCCATATTTCTGCTACTGTACGGTTTCAATAGATTCCCTTGACACTTGTATCTTGTACTCTTTCACTCTTACACATGCTCACATGTAGGAATATGACTGGTCTCAGCATGCAAGAGACCTTTACAATGCTTTTCACCTTTCACAGTTTGTGTGTGCTACTTAAGTATAGGTTACTAAACAAGTGGAGTCTCAAACAGTGCTGTGATAATACAGGCAGTAAATCTTACAGAACCAGGTAAACTGTAGTGGGAAGAAATGTACTAGTGTGTGAATTGTGTGTGTGTGGGGGGAATATATATATAATATATATATATATATATATATATATATATATATATATATATATATATATATATATATATATATATATATATATATAATATATTTAAGTTACAAGACTTAATCTGTTACGAGAGAGACTGAAACAGATAAGTAAAGAAAGAAATGGAACCCTCTAGAAAAAGGTGACCCACTGAGACACCTCTCTTCACAGACTCCATTTATGATTATGACCTGTCCATGTTTATAGCCCTGCTCAAGATTGCACTGCGATTGCCTGATCCTATAATAGGTGGGCTCTCTTATCTCAAACGAGTACTCAGAATCACATAAACCACAGCCAGTCAATCACAGCACCTTTTTCAAACAGCATGCTACAGTCCTCTGATCTGGTATAACTGATTTATTTCTTCCAGCTGCTTAGATTATTGAATTTGACATCAAAATTAACAAGCATTAGACCAGCGAAGAGCGACTAGAACCTTATACATGACTTCTGCTTCAAAAAAAACTGTTAAAGTGTTAACCACCTTCAGTCTTCGTTGTGTTACCTCAAAGTAAGCAAATAAAGCAGTAAAGTGCATAGCTCATAGTGTTTAATTAGTTCTTTAGACCATTTGAAGAGATTGAATGACAATTTCCCATTTGCTCCATTGCTGGTAATTCATCAGTTATCAGGAAACTAAAGGTGTCAAGTGTGTTTAGACTGCAATCTAACGTTCTCTGTGAAGAAATGGTTTGTGAAAATTGAAGGACGCTGACCTTGCGCTGCAGTTGTGTCCTGTGCAGACTGCCCACTCTGTGCAGTGCTTGCAGTGGACACAAAGAGGTCACCTACCGCTAACCATGAAAGATCAGCAGTCCGTCAGTAATCGTTGTGGTCTTTCGAGCATGGGACCTTGGGAAT